>CM056169.1:39555752-39899886 GCA_029691765.1 Entomobrya proxima | reverse complement strand
TCTTCTGTCTAATACAGCAAATCCTAAATCACACTAGTTAGTTCATAGCCGTTGGGATGAACTAATGCTAAGATTCGGCAAGAAAGTTTTGATGAATGAACGTTTCAGTGATTGGTTTGATCCGTATAAAATTGCCAGGAAACCTAACTACAGTAACAGATACAACAAAAACTCTCATAATTTTAGATGTGTTTATAGTCGTTATGAGCGCTACCGTAGGTCGTCTATACATTCCCTTGTAAAAATGTAAAGGGATAGTACCTAAACTGCCTCTGTCACTTTTAAACTTAAAAAATGTAACTTTGCTTTAAAAGTATATATGATTGTACACTTAAACATTTAACCTTTCTTCTCCTTTTTATAGCTCAGCGCCTTGACTGGCTGCTAGCTACCTCTTCCAACAACCAAATCAATTTCTTTTATTATTTCATTATTATCAATCAATTATTTCACCATTATGCAATTTATTATTAAGAATCGAAGATTCTTTCTAATTTCCTATTCCGGCCGTGTGGCCGTCCGGCCGTCCGTGTTAGCCAATTTTTCTCCGAAATGGCTGATTCAATTCCAACCAAATTTGGTATACACACTCAGGTGGACCTCCGACAGAACCCTTATGAATTTCAGGTCAATAGGTCAACTCCAAAGGTCAGAGGTCACCAACGGTAAAACATTTTTACATAGGACATATATCATGCGGCACATGATTTTGGGTCCATTTTGACCAGGATTACGATTCCACAGTCCGTTTGTTACAATTCGGATTGTAAGGTCCTGAAACCTGGACCTTAATTTTCGAATCTGCAAATTTAATGCATCCATGCTGTGCGGCACATGATTATAGGTCCATTTTTGACCAGGATTACAAATCCACGGTTTGTTTGTTAAAATTTAACTATTTAGGCCCTGAAATCAGGGCCTTAATTTTCGAATCCGCTAATTTAATGGATCTATGCTGTGTGACACATGATTATAAGTCCATTTTTGACCAGGATTACAAATATGATATCCATTAGTTAAAATTTAACTATTTAGGCCCTGAAATCAGGGCCTTAATTTTCGAATCCGTTAATTTAATGAATCTATGCTGTGTGACACATGATTATAGGTCCATTTTTGACCAGGATTACAAATATGATATCCATTAGTTAACATGTAACTATTTAGGCCCTGATTTGGGCACTTAATTGTTAAATTTTCCAAATTAATGGATATATCATGTGCGACACATGATTTAAGGTCCGTTTTTTACCAGGATTACAAATATGGTGTCCATTAGTTAAAATTTAACTATTTAAGTCCTGATTTGGGTCCTTAATTTTTAAATATTCAAAATTAATGGATATATCATGTGTGACACATGATTTCAGGTCCATTTTTTTCCAGGATTACAAATATGAGGTCCATTTGTGAAAATCCGTTTGTTTACGGGCCGAAGGCCCCGCCCCGGGGTTCTAATCTTCGATTCTTAATTACTGCATTTGCTATTGCTTTATTTTTGTATGTACTCTATTTTGTTGTGTCTTTTTTCAGTAGCATTAACGTGTGATGTTACTGTGTATGATACATTTTTTACTATTCTTGAATAAATAAATGATTACCTAGCTGTAGCATTTGTTTTGTAAGAACCAAAAAACAAAGCCTTCTTGTTTTCAAGCCATTCATTAGAAACCCAAGTTGGTTCTATTTCACAGCTGAATGCATATCCCATGCGTGTAAATAAAATACCTTTCTATGTTGACTTCATGTTGTAGCAAAAACCCATGAAGTATCCTGCTGTTGATCTTGATGCATATTTAGGCAGGCACTTGTCGTGGCATGAACAAAACCACTATGTACCTAATTCAAACACATTTTAAAAACAGAGGACTTAATTTAGCCCAAATAATAGACCTTATGCAAAGAAAGAACAATGCAATCATAATCCTTCTCTAAGAAATATTTCTGTTTCTGACTGTCCTTTGGAGAAAACGGAAAAAAATCACTTAATTTTTCTGCAAGGTTTATAATGTTATTATTTAATTGGTTGGTTCTTGAATTTACTTTGAAATCCAACCGTGCTAACTATAAATTATATTACTTAAGCAGTACACCAAACCACACAAAATCTTCCTAAGTTTGTAAAAATAAAAATGGAAGAGGCGAATCTACTTTTGCACATATTCCCAGCAGAGGTAAATCCATAAAATATTAATATATTATACTATTATATTCCTTGATTTCAAAACCAAAGTTTAGATTAATTATTGATGCTCATTACCTAAAAGCAGGCTTTTTGGAAAGCACCAACTTCAGAACAAGCTCAAGTATAAGTTATTTCCCCACAGGTGTGATGATGAGCTCCATAGCTCAGAGGCTAAGCCGCCGAATTCCAGACGACGGGCCCGGGTTTAATTTTTGAACTTTTACTATAATTTTTGTTTGGGTTTTTTGCTTACACTCACATAGATATGCAAGCTGAGTGCACCATAATTACTAAAATGTGAGTGTAAGCAAAAAAAACATCAAAATTAAACTAAAATTTGAAAAATTGAACCCGAGCTCGTCAGCGGGAAAATTCGTCGTCTTAGCCTCTGAGCTATGGAGCTCATCATCACACCTATGGGGAAATAACTTATACTTGAGCTTGTTCTGAAGTTGGTGCTTACCAAAAAGCCTGCTTTTAGGTAATGAGCATCAATAATACAACTATTGATTTTTATTGCAATAGGTATGCATGCTTATACTGGATAAATTTAAAAATCCAACAGATCTATGGAATGCAATACACGCTGATCCTCTCTTTCGTTTGCTATGCAAGGCCAAAGACGACATTTGGATGCCAACTCTGCTTGTTCTGGTGTTCTCTAAGGTTATCCGCTATTTAACCGCAAATGATATTCTCAACTGCCGACGGGTTTGCAAACGTTTGGGGAGCTCCGTAGACACACTACTGGCAGCCGCCCACTCTTCTGGCAATCGTCCATATGGTTATCGATTAGGTATCCTCGGCATGTTCCACCGACTTTAAAAACATTCCAAATTTATAATAATTTATTATACACTAAGATAATGTTCAAACAAACAAACTATTATGCTGTTATGTATCATATAATTCTGGAAGCATATAAAGGACACATATAAAATTTATGTTTGATTGAGGTTCATAGTTCATGTGCACCTACCTTAAGACATGGGTGACAAGACAAGATCTTTGCATAATATGTATAAGACATACCGTTATACTGAAAAGCCATAGAAATGCCACAAAAAAAAATTTGTTTATACTTTGACATCTTATCTTATATATCTTATCATGGGATGGGATTCCTGGGATGCCCAGTTTACTAGAACTAGTATTGTTTAATGGTTATATGTGTAACAATTTCCGTTTGGAATGACAAGGCGTTTTGAAACTGACTAGTTATTTTAATGAAGGTAGAACCTGAAATTAATATAATATGAGTTTAAAAAGTGCACGGTTAGCAATCTCCTGCCAAAGGAGAAAATTTAAAACTTTAGGTCGCTTGCTGTTGATATTTCGCAAAGTTTGGATTTATTTTGGTAATACTTAAAAACTTGTAGTTTATAAATGCACACTCGCTCTATTTTTCAAATTGGTTCAATTAAAATTGAATGGGTCCTTTAAAAGATTTATTGTTCAAAATTAAGTAGTTAGCATACTTGCTTCAAAAAAAAGTATATGAAATCATTTCAGTAAGGTATTTTTTTATTGTAGTATTTTATAAAGCTTTTTCGGCAACTATTAATAATAATTAATTACATAGTTTAAATAATGTTAATTTTAATCTAATGTGCATGATTTAAATTAGTGGTTTACACTGATATTTAAACCTGTTTGTTATAAAATGTTTTGTTAGTACCTAATCGTATAAAATATTAATTAGCTACGAGTATACAGAATTAAAAACGCCTGGATTTTCTCCACGAAACCATAAATGTTAATGCATGTGTACATCTCATAAATGCTCCTTTTTCATAAAAGTTTAGACTACATTATCAATACAATGGGGAAGACGGCAAAATACGGGGATCAGCACATTTCCCTCAACGGAAGTTACAAATATGTTAGAATTGCTGCAACCAATTGTAAGTCTGGAGCATTCTAATATAGTTTCTAAACACTTCTGAATACAAGCTCGCAACATCAACGTCTATCATCTCCAGTATATTTCATTAAACTTGAAGGTTCTTAGAAATGTATGAGAATGACGGGTTTTTAAAAAGGTAACTTATTTTAGGCTAATAATTATAATTTAAACATCGTGTTTTTGATTATCTCAAAATTAACGTACCAGTTGGGTTAAAGCTGTAGGATCTATAATTTGTGTGCAACGTTATTAGCAAAAAATAGACGACATCTGTCCCTTCATAAATCGTATAAGGGAATTCAAAAACATTTTTGTAAAATGCACATTTCATGCATGTAGATATTATAACAGAAAACAACGGACCAAATCAGCATATGTAGAAGTCGAATATAAGAATTTATGCACATTTTAAAAACATTTAAGTTGAATGCATAATGCATTTATGTAAGTATAATACATACCTATAGATTCTAAATTGCATAGCAGCCCTCAGAATGACTATTGAACCTAAAACAACGTTAAGCAGGTTCTCGCAAGGTTGTAATTAGCTGAATGATTTTTGTTGTGTGCGGCGGCTAAAACAGAATCTTATGGTGGATGCTAATTTTTGACTGGCGGATAAACAAAAAATCTTCATGCGGGGTCTTAGGAATGAACTTAAAATGACCTCCGTGCTTCTAAAAGGATCCATTGTAAATGAGTTTACATACCTTATTTCAAATGCTACCAATTAACTACTATGCATCACTACCACTTACTGAATTTGTTAAATATATTTTAAAACATACTTCTGCATTGTATATATATGAAATAATTTGTACCTTACAGAGGTTTGGTTAAATTCTGTAAACGTAAAATAAGAAACTGTATAATGTAAACCTATCTTATGACTATTATGAGCATTAAAACCAGTATGGCCCCAGCTAATGTACAACACAATGTATGCTATAGTCTTGCAATCAACATTACAAAAACTGAGTAAAATCTGCTTTCTTATATTCAAGCATTCTCAACATTTGCCTTCTTAGGTCCATTATGCATACGTGTGAATATTTCTATTAGGTAAGGATTAAGTCTAAAATAAACATTAAGTTTAAAGCAAGAAAATACACATACATATGTAAGGCTAATGATCACGCGCACTTCTAAAGGTACGCACTTGACGTAGTCCGGATAATACCTGAATGTAAATGAAAAACCAGCACTCCTAATCCTTTTCTAAGACATTTTCTATGTTTACCTTTTTCTTTAAAGAAAAACTAAAAAACTTCCCTCCGAACACCTCTTAGGACAATGTAGATTTACCTTTGATTTTTAGGTTCTGGTCTATAAATATACTTGTTCCACTTGGTATACGAAAGTTGTGTGTTTGTCAATAGTTGTTTCTCTAGAAAGCAAAGTACACTGCCACTACGACGAACTCGTTTTGAGAGAACGAAATAACTATTTTTTAGGGACCAAGTGCAGTTTTGCTGCTCAACTGAGCTAGTACACATATTAGATTACAAATTTCCAAGCAGTATTAGAAAGTTTAGATAAGTAGTCATAAACTTCCTTCCAGCCTTTTGGGAAAATGGCTCATCTTCCCAATTTAGCGAGCATAGTGAGTCCCCTTTTGCACATATTTCCCGCAGAGGTAAAACCATACTCTGAAAGTTTGGGATAAAAAGAATAAAAAACTTGAATATTTTAAAACCAAATATTGATTCTATAGGTTTGGACATTCATACTGGATAAAATAAGGCATCCAACAGAACTATGGAATGCAATAGGCGCAGATCCTCTCTTCCATTTGCTTTGCAAAGCCAACGAAGACATCTGGATGTCAACTCTACTTGGTCTGGTGTTTCCAAAGGTACACCGCTTCTTAACTGAAAAGGATATTCTCAACTGCCGGATGATTTGCAGGCGTCTTAAAAGCTCCGTGGACACATTTTTAGAAGCCGGCCAACCTACTTGCCATTATCCAATTGGAGGTTTATTTACATACGATACGATCCAGATACGATTGCACAATCACGTGTATTATTCACGTCCAGGAAGGTTTCAGAAGATTCTAAAAGAAATGAGAATATTTCCAAAAGCAAAAATTGTTGGAGGATCTGTGGCAACTCAGTATTTTGATGACAACACAGTTGAGCGATGTCAAGCCTTTTTCAAAGATAACGGACGAAAGATTTTCCACTTGTATCTTACTTATGGCACTTTTAGAGAAACTCCGTTGCAACTACTTACAGGCATACGGGAAACCTTAAACACCACGCCAAACCTAAAATACTTGGATATACAGTTAGCAAACATTCAAACAACCGAATTGGGTGTACCTCATCGCCTGTGGGAAGATCGAATTGGCCAAATGCTACAGGAATCTCCATTGCCAATGTTGCCCAACTTGACCAGTTTACAGCTTATGGAGAGGAAGAAACCTCAATGGACTGGTGCCGTTTGTGTACACAAAAAGCTTTTGGAAACATACAAGGGTCAGTTACAAAAGTTGTATTTGATTGGTATCCATGTATCCATACCACAAAACATGGGACTTTTAACTCATCTTCACACATATGTAAGATATGCAGCCATACTAGAAAGTCTTAGAAATATTCAAGCACCACTACAAACTATTTGTCTGGCCTTTGACAAAAACCTATTGGTATTATATAGAGACATATTTCAAATTCTACAAGGCGTCAAAACAACACTCAAAGAATTAACCTTGTTGGGTAGTTGTACAAACGACGGGTTTTTTTATAAGTGCCGAACAAAATCAATTGCAGTTTCCAGTTTTAGAAAAATTAAAAATAGAAGATACGTGTGTGTACTATTGTACCAATTACGATTTTCTGCTTGGAATGCACCGATTGCGTGAACTAGTATTGACTTTAAGGTTGTCCTGTTTTTTTGATAACGGTAAGTTGATTGGAAATGGCAGTCTGAAACTGACTGATTATCTGCAAGAAGATGGAACATTGAACCAAAATGAGTT
Source organism: Entomobrya proxima (assembly GCA_029691765.1). Taxonomy (NCBI): domain Eukaryota; kingdom Metazoa; phylum Arthropoda; class Collembola; order Entomobryomorpha; family Entomobryidae; genus Entomobrya; species Entomobrya proxima. Next base: position 39,892,812 of record CM056169.1, on the reverse strand, counting down.
TAAAGAGTGTCAAATTTGGAATCTTTTGCCAATGCTGAAAAGTGTGGAAGTTAAAAGAATTAAGCCACCTATTGATTTAAATTATAGACAGGAGGATCAATTGTTTTGGGTTGCAAATCCGTGGAGGAGGGGAACATAAATGTTTTCTTACATTTTAGTAGAGAAGTTGCAGTAATGAATGTACTGGTTTCGTTGATAAAACGAAATGTTATGGATTAGAAATGTAAAAATGTTTTTTGTAAAATAGATTTTGTAAACTTATAGAAATGAAAGTACTCATAGAAGCAGGATAAACTTAATGAATTTTATTTAAATCTGGAAAGTTTTTTTTGTAAGCTATGCATTAGGTTGTGCTTTCTTGCAAACTGTGTATCCTTAAAAACATAATACAAATCATTTGTTGTATTTAACATACATATTAATAACAAATAAGTCTAATTAAAGAAAAATATCTGTATTTAACTTGCAACGAACTAATATTACTTAAATTGGCAAAATTGGCTGTCATATTGGCCACGTTTCCACATGGGTATCAAAAAGCGCAATACATTTTATTGTTTTAAAATTAAAAATGTTTTGCTAATCTTCATAAACATGTTTACAATACCAGTATAGTAGTATATACTACATACATGTCAAAATTGGGCAAATTTGCATAAGCAGTTAATAGGGATCACCACATCTTGAATTATGGTAGGTAACAAATATCCCTAGGAATTTGCCATCTAGCACTGCAATATTGGGCAGATTGATGAAAAATCATTGAGTACAGAATTTGACAACGGAAACCATTCCTAAAGTATGTCTTCAGGTATTAAGCTAGGCAAACTAATTGCTTGGTGTTGTGACATTAGTTTTTTTATAAAAATGTCTTACTTACTAATAATATGTAGAGGAGTTAAGGTTTTGTCAAACACAGCAAATGGCATTTTAAAAAGCAATAAGCTTTGTACACAAAATTTGTAGCAAATACCAGTATAAAAACAACGGTCAAAATCTTTTAATTTTTAAGCCATTTGTTTTTTATTCAAACCCAAACCCAAGCATCAAACCTAAGCCGGTTTTATAACTTTGTTGACTGTTGGATGCATATTGAATGCGAGTAAGGGAAATATCCGTACATGTTGATTTCATTTTGTACAGAAAACCAAAATGCGAGGATTGATCCTGATGAATCTTTTAGCAGGCAGTCACAGCATGAAGTAAATTTAAACCTAAATCCAAATGTTTATTTCAAAATGAGAGGCTTAACATAGGTACTACATTCAGTGCAAAGAATCAACAATGCAATCCTAATCCTTTTCTGAGGAACTTTTTCACTCCTACGTTTTCTTTGAAGAAACAATATTGCATTCCCTTCTGCCGAACGTTTGAAAGGTTGACCTTATACTTTTATTTTTGGTTACTGGTGTCTGAATTTACTTTGAAAACCAAACGTGTACTTGCAGTGGTTATTTTGTTATGACTACTGAAACCGTACACCAGCACAACACGAACTCTTCAGACTTCTGTTTAATTTATTATATTGTAATATTTTGACAAGTAAGCAACAAAACTGGTTGCATCAACAGAATTAACAATTACTTTTTCGTTTGCTAATTTATCGCAATTAACGATTAAGTTTATAAACATGGAAGAAACAAGCCCACTTTTGGATATATTTCCACCAGAGGTAAGTCCGTTTATACTTTTCCTTATTTTCAAAAATATAGCATAGATCGAGGCATTTAATGAATCGGTTAATTTATTGTTTCGATAGATTTGGACCCTTATCCTGGTCAAAATTAAGAATCCGACAGAACTGTGGAATGTAATTACTGCTGATCATCTTTTCGGTTTGCTTTGCAAAGCTAAAGAAGACATCTGGATACCGAGTCTGGTCGGACTGGTGTTCCCAAAGCTGTACCGCTATCTAGCTGGAAAGGATATTCTCAACTGCCGGCGAGTTTGCAAACGGCTGAAAAGTTCCGTGGACACTTATCTGGAGATCGGTCATCCCTGTCGCCCTTATCTTAATGATACTAGATTCAATATCCTCGGCAAGGTTACATTACAGTTGAACTCATTGAGTTTACCATACTTGCAACAAATGCTTGAGGAAATGAGGATGTTTCCACATGCAAAAATTGTTGGCGGAGCTGTGGCTGCAATTTATCATGAACACAACTCTGCGGAACGATATTTTCCTTTTTTTCACGAAATCGGACAAAAGATCCTCCACTTAAAACTAGATCCCTACCCCCTTGTAGGTACTCCTTTGCGGCTAATGACATTAATTCGGCAGACTTTAGAAACCACACCAAATCTCAAATCATTGATTGTACACTTACCCAACATTAAACCATACGAGTTGCGTGTGCCCTATCGCTTATGGGAAGATCCTATCAGCCAATTCTTACAGGAAAACCCTTTGGCAGCATTGCCTAGCTTGACCAGTTTAGAACTTGCCAAGACGATTTGGTCTGAATCCACTGATTCCGTCTTTCTGAGCCAAAGGATTTTAGAAGCGTACAAGGGACAACTGAACAAGTTGTCTTTGACCGGATTACATGGACAGTTACCACCAGACATGACTCTACTAACAGATCTTCATATTAGTGCAAAATATGCTCCGATTCTGGAATGCGTCAAAAATTTACGTGCACCACTACAGAAAGTTTGCTTCTACTTTGAAACAGATATGGTTCGCTTTGGGAATATACTTCCCAGTTTAGAAAGCTTTGGATCAACGCTCAGAGATTTGGCTTTGTATGGTGCTTGTACGAACGACGCGTATTTTGAAAGTTTTGAAAATCGTCAATTGAAATTTCCTGTCTTAGAAAAGCTGAAACTAGTCGACAGTTGTTTCTTCTATTTTACCAATTACGATTTTCTGCTAGGGATGTACAATTTACGTGAATTGAGTTTGACGTTAACTGATTTTAGGTCTGAAAGTGCTTCATTAATTGCAAATGGCAATTTGAAATTGACTGATTATTTGCATAGAGATGGAACCCTAAATGAGTCAAGGTTTAAGGAGTGTACGATTTGGAATCATTTGCCAAAGCTGACAAATGTTAAAATTAAAAGATTAAAATTAGAACGCCTTCATAGTTTTTATCGTGTTGTGAATTGAATGATGTGCTTTTATTATTTTGTTGCGATAAAGATAATTTATTTAAAGAATGTTTAAGCTGCAAAATATCTGTTTATGTACTATCATTTACCTACTTTAAAACTGGCTCTGTTAGTAACCGAAAGCCAACATAATATATATTAGTTATGAATATAGTTAATTACATTTAATACCAATTTAGTTGCAAATAAATACCCATTAAATTGTTAGTTGGTGCCATTTCACATTTGTATCATTAGTTTTAGTTTTGCGAGGTATTTAAATTTAAGTAATCCCGCTCTCCTTTGTATGCAATATTTTATCAAGTTTTCTGGTAACTGTCAATTATGCTTCAGTAGTTATTGTATCAATATATATGAACAGCTTTTGTTGCAGATGTTAATAAATATTGTAGTGAAGAGTTTATAGTATGCATATAATACATTGATTTGCGGAAATCCAAAATATTCGTGCAAACTTCCAGCTTTAACTTTTGCTGCATTCAAGTATAAAGCCGCATCGACATTACATAATCAGACCTGGCCAGGCCTGGCAATCAATGATGATCATTGCAAACTATTGAGTTGGAAATTTCTTATCTATATATGAAACATCAGTAAATGTTACTAATGGATTTTCATTGAAAGTTAGCTACATTAATCTCTATACATAAATAACATCTACTAAATTTTGAGTAGCTGTAACTTGTGAAATTTTGTTTTTGTTATTACATTATACAACAATTTATGTACATCTTAGGGTTGAGTCCAACCCCAGTCCACCAATGAAGTGTTAATTTGTAAAGCAAATATCAAAATTGCTTGAGCACTACAAAACATTTTAGCATTTTCACCTTTTAGTTTTACTAATCTAAGAGGAACCCTACAGGAATCTAATAAAACTAAAGCTCAAAGTCAGATCTGAGAGTTTTGATATTTGTACGCATCCTAATAAATCCGTCAATTCTTAAATCTCCAGTTTTCACCAGTGTAATATTTGAAAATTATAATCATTATTAATTTTCAATTTTAAAGAAAAGCTGTACTACACGACAATTTAGAAAACATTTACGAGCAGTCTAGACTAGACCCCGTAACATCTGTAACGGGCAAACTAGCTAGTCTACTAATAAAATGATTAAAATTTTGTTTCATGGGCTTTGCATAAAAGTTCAGTATTCCTTAAATTTTCCTTAGCTTATTTCTTTTTGTTAAGTACCCATCTTTTGAGTAAGTTGCATTCCATAATTAACATGAGTCTTTTGTGCCTGTGTTTGGAAATGGTAGCAAATCTAACATTTACTGGGTGTGGGGCCAAGTTATAAGGGCAAGGGGCTAACTTAAAATCTTGCACACAGGATATGACACAGGAACAACAAACATTCCAGAGGCTTTGGACCAAAGCGTCGTAGTCGTCGCCATGCCAGCTGCCTGTCACTATTCATTATTTCTAAGACAGGGGTAAGCTGAGACTTCCCGGAAAGACGGACTTTTAAACGGCTAGCTTGCAAGTGCTCAATATTTTATTTACATTCTACATCAGCCGGCTTTGCTTCATTTCTTTCGTCATAGTCACAAGTCTGTTCAATTGCTGTTGTGAATCGGAGTTGCATTTCATTGAAATTGAAATTAATTCAAATTTAATTATAACTGGTAATTATAGTACTGCGTAAGTATTATCTAAACTTTTGTAGCTGCGCAAGTGAGCAACTAGCGAATTAACCCAGTGTCAAAAAAGGCCAAGAGTCTAGATTGAAGATGAAGTTCTTTCTGAGTGAACATACACCCTTCAGTCGTGTAGTCCCTGGAGGTGGAGGGAGGCTCCGTATTCTTTCCCCTCCTCAGTCTTCCAGGTACCAGGTTAGCGTCGACCCCTCCGACATCCGTCCTTGTAATGAAAATTCCAAGAGCGTTCAGCTTTGCGACAAGTTACGGGAACACTTGCATAGGTAATTGTTTAATTCTCAGCTAATCAAGATCATCTCTAACAAAATGGCTATTATTTCACCAAGTTAATGTTTGAAAATTTACATTTGAAAAATCTAAATAGTGTTAGTACGATTTCCTTCGAGTTGACGACCTCTACTAATGTCAGAAGTGGGAGTGACACTATTGGCTTACGGGTTTTGAAAGGACCGGTGACTAATGCCGTGGTTGCGCTGTGTGGATGGGAACCTAAGCTCCAGCTGACCTTTACCGATTTGCTCTCAGATTCTGACAATTTGGTTGAATTCAAGTCGTCAGGTAAATGGAAATGAGGATAACTGATAACCAGAGCCTAAGCAACCGCTTTGCGGGCCCTGGGTGCTCTTAAAAATATGGGCCCCCAAAAAACTTAATTAAAGAATTTTTCAGATTTGCAAATTTTGAAACCGACATTTTCATGCTGTGATAAATGCAAAATAGTGGCATAAAGCCGATAAAAAATTTAAGTGCATAAAGAATATCTCAATAATCTTAAGACAAATTTGATTTTCCTATTCAAAACTCCACAGAAACGTGCTCGGAAAATTTTTTTGTTTTACGATATTTTTCGGGCGACTCCAACTTTAGAATTTACTTTTACCCAAATATTGGAGTACTTAGTATATTCAATTACTGTGTTCCTGGTAACCTATGACTCCTGACTCCAAAGAATTCTGTGTATATAATCTGTAATTCGTTTCTCACAAACTGCTGTTTTATAAGTTCCAAATATAAAGGGCATTGTAACTATAAGCGCTATAACGGTAACACTTGAGGTTATCCAAATCTGATAAGATCAAGGGAAATACCATTGTTCCAGATCTGAGACATATTCAATATCTGTAGTTGTAGTATTTGGTTCACAAGTGCATTGAATGGCAACCCTGGTATGTAGAGATAATTAAGACTACATGAGTCATAAATCCTAGATTTGGTTATAGAGCTGGCAACATATTGATGTTTTTCAGACATAATTTTCCCCCTTTGAAACCAAAAGGATTCGGTTTGTTGTCTTTAGTTCGTGTACTTTCAACGAAATGTTATACACTCTTGCAAGAGTGGATGTAGATATAATGCTGAAAACGCAGGGACGAGTATAAATATTTCAAAAATTAATGCGTTTACACATGTGTTGGTCACCTTACCTACTTTTCTTATAAAATATTCAATTTTTTGAACATTTAAGCAAAAAAGTTTTGTGTAAAAATTTACAGGATGAAGCACAAGAGTCAGTATGATTTTAACAGGTTGGAAATGTCTATAGAAAAGCAAGACTTTTAAGCTGCTTCACTGACTCGTTTTGGACTGCATTTGTGGTACTGATTTTGTGGCACAAATTTCAAAGTCGAAATTGACAGGTATGGAGTGAACAATTGCACAAATGAACAAACGCATACAATTGGAAATGCGCTTCAAATAGATGTAATAAATGTTGGTAGAGAGAGGTAAATGAGTAACCACGTTCTAGAGTTACTTTGTTTAGGTATCATTTTTAGCAGAAACTGAAGAAACTTTCAAGCAACAAATCAAGTTGTTGGCTGACATGGCATACTACCTTCTATGACAACTTTGTTTCTTTTACAAAAGCAAAGTTCAGAATATTATTGTATTTGTTTAGCTACTGCTGCACTGCTACCAGTAAATTATGCATATATTTTTGGAAGTTCTTGTGCTTTCCAGTCCACTTAACATAATGCAGGATAATACTTTCATGAACAAACAGACAAATTTACGAAGATTCAATTAAGATCTAGTTACAATTTTTTGTTTTCAGTTGAATATAAACTGAAATAGTTACGTTCAATGTAAAGATTAAAGAGTAATGATCGAAGTTAAGATTAACAGTTAACGTTTGAAACTTACAAACGCAAATCACTACAACGTTGAAAGAGTATGAATTTAAATTTACGTATTAGGATTAATAATTATAGATAAATAAGTGATTTTTCATGTATTTTATACAGCCGTCCATTTATTTTTGAAATCCTAAGTTTCTTATTTTTTCCCTGGGCCCCATCATCCCCGGGCCCCGGGAAGAGTGCCCAGTAAATCCCAGTGTCCCTTAGGCTCTGCTGATAACCATTTTATTCACCTTAATGTGACATTATTTTGTAAATTAGAAATGAAGTTGGACGAGTACGGAGGCTGTGAGGACGCAAAATTCTGCACGGTGGTCGAAAGCGCTTGGGATTGCATTAGTGGTAGCAATCTACGTGGAGATGTAACCATTACGGTAATTTGTGATGGCGTTGCTGTATCCGGACCTGTGGTCACTGACAAGATGCAAGTTTACCGAAAAATGCTGCTGGAGGAGATCCGGAGCGATGTGGTTATCGTTCCACAAAATGGGAAGGAGGTTAAGGCTCACACTAATATGATGGCCGCTCAAAGTGACGTTTTCAGCGCCATGTTCCAGAGTGACATGCAGGAGACCAAGACGCACACTGTGGAAATGGCGGATATGAGTCTATGAGTGAGGAGGGTGTTCGTGGATTACTGGCTTATCTGTACTGCTGGGAGGAGGATGAGCCAAATGCCAAGCCTTTGGTGGCCTTTGAGATGCTCCATGCAGGACACAAGTATATGATTCCAGTGCTGGAGACTGCCATGAAGAAGCTGCTACTGGCCAAACCTGACAAGTGGTACGATGTGGAGGTGGCCATGAAGCTATTCCTTTTGGCTAAAAACCTTCCCGAGGACGGACATGCTTTGAAAATGAAGGCCATTCAAGTTATGAAAATGTAAGGCTGAAAATTAACTAACAGTTGAACGACAGTGTGTATTTTGGTTGGAATGGTTATTTAAAGAATGGCAGTAACCTAAATGAGTTAATCTTTATAAATTTCAGAAACTTCGGAAACTTTAAGTCGCCCACCTACGTAGCTCTCTTCAAGGAGAATCCCGAGGCAGCCATGGAATTATGTGAGTATGCTTTTGCTTGAATTTTGGATTGGGAATGTACGGCGTTTGATCCAATTTGAAGACTTCTTCTAGTTTTGACAACTATTTGTTAACGTGTAATGTCTCATTCCTTCTTTCTTTATATTTGATTACATTGAATTATCAAACATTTACTGTTTCTCTGTGCGTTTCTCAGAAGAATCTATAAGTTTGTTTATGAATTGTTTATTGACAATAAATTATTGTGCGAAGAAAATAAAAAGCAAAAGGGATTTATGTAAAATAAAAAATGATAGTCACTGTTTAATATTTTGTGTTGTATTATAATTTCTGTGGACCTATTTCTTACAAATTATACAAGCGATTAAAATATCATTATCTAAGCTTAGCTCTTATAAAATAGTAGGCTCTTGTAAAATTAAAATATTTTCATCCTTAACATATGTCACCTTGCTTAAAAGTACGTACGTACAAGCTACAAATACCTATCTTCACTATCTTGTATTTCGTATGCACTGAAATAAAATTGGAATATCAGTCCTATTAAACAAAATCAGAAATGACAAGAACAAATGCGTCTTAAATAAATATAAATTTGCAAAACTTAATCATTTACACTATTTATAGCACGCTATGAAATCAAAATCCTTTGTAAAGTTTCCGAAACCTTTCCGGCACAGTTCCATTTGCAAAGCATCCATCAGGCAGAAACTATCTATGGATTGTGCAAACGGTCCCTCCGCAAATATATTTGCATGGTTTGCACGCTTCAAATCCTAATTAAGAGTTTTAAATAATTGAAAGTGCTGATAACAGGTTTATTCATCCTAGTTTACTAAACACATTTATTAAGTTTAGTGTTAGAGCTGTAATATTTTATAAGCTACGATCAGGACACAATGCGCAATGAATTAATTACAAGCAATAATCTTAGCAATTATTTTATAAATTCTTTTTTTCTGTATATTTGTTCTCCGTACAAAGAACAACGAAGACATTTTTGTATATTCGGTTTTCATTCACCTGGTTCTGGTTGGACCAAAAAACCATCAAATTAGTATTATAAATATAGAAGGTTTTTAAAGTCTTTCCTTGTAGCCAGCTCAAAAACACTGGAAAAAACCTTTTATGCATTGCATTAAGCATTGAAGAATTGAACATTTCAATAAGCTACCTCCTTTGTATTTAGAAGTTGAACAAAATTAGAATACTTAAAGTTTACATTGGGGATTAAATTAAAATAAAGATCTAGAACAAAATCCCCAAATCCTTAAATGTATTGTCACCTTTATAAAACCTTTTTCCTAAAAAATCAATGTATTGTATTAGATATTTTCAACCAGATAAATTTCTTAACTATTGTACTTATAACCAGTTTTTGCTAGATAGAACAGACGCGAAAAATACACCCTTTGAAAACCTGAATGTAACTTTGTATATGAACACCCTTTAACTTTTAAGTAAAGCTCTTGGTTCACCGATTCTCGATAGCATTATCACTTTAGCGTTCGACTTCAGAACACAGCAATTTCCTTCGTCTCTTTACTTAGAAAACACAACAAGCAATATGATAAGGTTGTTGACATTAACGCTACTGATTTGTAGCAGTGCGTTAGCAAAGGACATGTGGGGCGAATACAACATGTCCAAGTTTGCCAAGCTTGAGAAAAGTGCACTTGACTCATTAAGAAATCTTGCGGGTTCGGAAATTACAGAGGACTACATGAAGCAAGATTACTTTCTGGCTAGGTGGCTACTTGCAAAAGACTTTAAAGTGTCTGAAGCCCTTGAGCTTCTTCGTAAGGTAAACCTCCATATTGCCACTATTATATTCTTTTGTCTTAAGTGAATTGTTCCAATTTGGATTATCTCCAATTTTACAGAACCTGGAGTGGCGAGCCCAATTAAAAGTTAGCACAATTCTGCAGGAAAACTGGGACGATATGCAAGTCAAGTTTCCATACACTCGTGACACATTCGATTTGGAAGGCAGGCCAAGTAAGTATAAAATATTTCAAGCTTTAAAAAATCTTTAAAATGGACCACAGTAACCAATGTGTCTTCTTTTCAGTTCTGTATTTTGACTGGGGCCAATTTGACATTGCAAAGTTCTTGGCATTTGAGGAGGGAAGTCCAGAGCGTTTTCTAAGATACTTTGTAAAAATTCATGAAGAAACAAACGTTCAACTTTGTCAACTTCGTTCTCAAGGCAAGGACGTGTACCAGTATAAGATCCTTTTCAATTTGGGCGATTTTTCCCTTACACGCCACGTTTGTCCCCAATGTAAGCTTGGCAAAATATAAATTCCTTTAAAAAACGATCCGGTTCAAAAGTAACATTTCAACATATAAATTTTTGTAAATTTTGTAGGTCTGCAGCTATACCGCAATGTTGCTACTACCTTGACTGAAAATTATCCTTTTGCTTCAGCATTGACCGCGTTTATAAACACGCCAACTTTATTGAAGCCCACCCATTCCGTGTTGGTCCAGGCTCGACCGGGTAAACGATCCATTGTCGTGTATGGACAGGATCGTAAACAATGGAAAGCCTGGTTGGAAACGCATGTTCATCCGGACCAGTTTCCTGCTGGGTTGAAGGTAGACAAGGAACTTGAACAAAAGGATAATTCCGATGGTTTGCTCCACTGGATTGATGAATTATAAGTTAACGCGTGTTAAAACAATTGGCAAATTAATTTATTGTTTTTTACTTAGAAAAAATAATAGTTTTTACGTCACATATTTATTTATTTATTTGTCTTATGTCACGTCGGCCAGTTAATTAGTGGCAAATAAGTTCTGATCATAACTGAATGAAAGTGTTTCTGTGTCAATACTCGCTTTGTAATGATTTTATTCATGCAATTATTATTTTGTAGTTTTATCAATCATCCGTTCTGCTTAAAACCCTCCAGAAATTTTAGGTTGATATCTTATCTTGGAAATATTACAAATACCAACTAATAAAAAACAATAATCATATACAATATATACGAAACAAGTGTTTACTTTTCTCTTTTAAAACCAAGTTATTGCGTTCTTACAGTTGTAAGATTGAAGGATGTTTGTCGTTCAAATAAATTAAAATAAAGTACTCCCGCATATCTGTGCCCTGCACTTGTTTCTAAAATAATAAGACGTTGAAATGGTGATATTTATTATTTTTTGTGTTCGCTAATGAATATTTGGCTAAGGTTTAGTATTCGGTCCTTCTAGTTTTGGAATGAGACTGGTACCAATCGATAGCCCTTGACTTGGGGAGTCGAATGGTACCACTCTTATGTGGCGCGGATGAGGGGTTCGCCCCCCAGGGGTACTTTTTCAAATTTCCCCAAAAAGGCATTTTTATATGCATTCGCGATGTCTCAAGTTACCCCAACTGGAGGCGGGTGTCTCAAGGTGCCGTGTACGAAGTCTACATGACTGAACGTGTAACGGGTAAATGGGAATTTCGAAGGCGGCGAAGCCGCCGAGAAAGGGCGCGCTTGGCTTGCCAACGGCAAGCGCGCAACCTGTAACCTGCTGTGCTCAATTATGTTTGATTATAATTGAGGTTCGCGCGTTAGCGCGAACCGAGGGGGTCTGGGGGCGAAGCCCCCAGCCAGCGGACGAGCAGGGCCCGAAGGGCCCGTAGCGAGGCCCGCGCCCTTTATTGTAACTGGCAATGAGCATTTCCTATAATTTCACATCCTTAGTTATTCCCGCTTCCACCTGGGGTACTGTGAGACGCGTCAAGTGCATGTAAAATGCCTTTTTGGGGAAATTTGAAAAAGTACCACTGGGGGGCGAACCCCTCATTCGCGCCACATAAGAGTGGTACCATTCGACTCCCCAAGTCAAGGGCTATCGATTGGTACCAGTCTCATTCCAAAACTAGAAGGACCGAATACTAAACCTTTTCCGAATATTTTTCAAATTCACACTACAATAAATACAATCACGAATTGGTTAACTCTGAAGAAGATTTTCAAGATCGACTACACTGGATACATTAGATAAAAATCAATCTGCCAATGGTTGATAATTACGTAGTTAGTCACACGTTGTTGATTTTTTCTTTGAAAACAACATCACACTTGTCCAATCTACGTGGAAGGGCGACACAATGTCAAGTTAACGGTCTATGGTTACTATTTGCAACTTTTAACAGTCGTCATCTCCAAGCTACAAATGGCAGTTGAACATTGGTTCGTTGTAGTATACCGGTGTTTTAACTAACTTTGCATCGCTACTTTTAATATAATCATTTCATTATATTTAAGATACTGTGAACATAAGCCACTGGCTTTAAGCCAGCACATATTTATTCGACATCACAATTTATACATTTGTTTCTTCAAGCAAGCTTTTTATTGCAAGGACCAAAAAATGGAGCATTGTTTCTCTCTACTATATCTTCTTTCTACTATTGCTCTCTCATTTCAATCTTTATATATAACGCAAGAGTATGCAAAACTTCTATTAGAACCCAAAGAGTTCGAAATATCTGAACTAATATTTGTTCAAATTGCCTCACAATGTACTTTGTACAAAGTAACCGATACCAGTACCAAACGTCTTCAAACTTCAGAACTATTGCAAAGACTTTATTATAGATGCGCAACTAGACAAGTAAAAAGTCGTCCAGACCAACCGTTTCAATGCGTTCAGGTTATACGGGACTGGTTTTTGTTTCAAGATAAAGATTTCCTAAAGCCAATAAGTAAACAGTTTGATATTAAACAGTTTTATAGTAAACTGCAGTTCAGAAATTGTATGTTTGCTTTACCAGACCAGTCCATGTACTTGGAGTACGGCAATTTCAAAAATCATTTGGTTTCAACGATCAAACTTGGAAAAACAGTTTACTCGTTTACTGAGTTTTTGTCCATAGAAGCCGCCCAAGGTTGGGCGTTTCAAATTAAAGATCCAGACGCCATTATTACAGGAAAATAGTCTCATGTTTCTTACATGACAATCAATTGCAAATCCTACCCTTTTCTTGTTTTGTTATGTTTGTGCTTCATATCCTTTTGTTCAGCATATTAAAGACACAGAAACTTTTAGGCATTTTCTAAAACCAGTAACAGCCACTCATGCTAACATTGTAGATATCCAGAAGACCTGGCACAATTTACACAACAGTTACTCAGCATTTACAATACTTCAATATTCTGAACCTAAGATTTCTCCAATACGGTCAAAACTTGTTCAACAAGTTTGTGGTAAAGCACCAGAGATAAAATACTCTGCTCTTAAAGTACAAAACTGGAGAAAGCTCGACCCTGTGGATGTTTGTCTTTACACAAGTATTTTTATGCATTTAAATTTTAGTCTTCATAACCAGAAAGGTATATCACTACAATTAGACAATTTTAAATATAGTGATCTAGAATCTACGGACATTAGCAAAGGGGGGAATCTGTACAAATTTTATCATACAACGGGTGCTATTTTACAAGGGTATATGTACTCGTTTTATATTTCAAATCAGTTGTTAACCAAAGTAAATGTCAGTTTGAAATCACTTTTACTACCCTTGAGCCCATTGATATGGCTTGCAATTATATTGATTTTTGTCACGTTAGTATTAGTTCTACGGTATATTGAAAATCAATGGATGATTCTCGAGATTTTTGTCTCTGCATTTGAACAGGAAATGACTGTTATAACATGTGGGAGTATTCATATCAAAAGTCTACTTCTAATGTCTCTCTGGTTATTAGTAACAATTCTCATCAGGCTTTTGTACTCCGCCGAAATTTACAACAACCTTACAGCAGGATACAGATTTCAGATAGAAGTAACAAACACCTTGTATTTCTCTTAGAGACTGAGCATTTCTAGCATTTCGGAATGGTATACCATGTATATTTGTATTTGGGAAAAGCACAGTGCATAAATGTATACATAAATGTTTACATTTATGCACTGTGGGAAAAGTAATTTAGATTTAGATTTATTTTATTGTCTTTCATGTTCAGATAATCTGTTTTCCAACAAGTGACAAGATTGATATATTCTATATAGCTACGATAACAATTAGTCATTAAAGTATCAGTAATACACAACATCAATATTTCTTTTTTCAATCAACCACGCTTTAACAAGTTTCACAAATTCACCAAAACTAATCTTTTCAAATACCCAGTCACGTGGCAACTTATTCCATAAGATAATTTCCCTATATACAGTTGATCTTTTAAATGTTTGTGACTTGTGAGTTGGCACGACGGCCAAAGGCATACTCCTTCCATATTTATCACTATTTTCAAGAAATGATTTCACCATTTTTCTATACATGGTTTTTAGCAAACTTAATGATACTCGTTCATTTACCGTTAAAAAATCCATGTCAACCAATAAGTCGTTAACATTTATTGTATGTTTAAGAATTTTGTAGCTTCTTACCCTTTTACGTTTAGCATATTTAGGTAGGTAGTAGCAGATTAAAAAACGGTTAAGCAAGTTTTGAATTTCATTTAATTTTTGGTCTGTCTGCACAGCCCAGATGTCGCTACAATAATCAATAACAGAATGTATATAAGCATTTACTAAAACTTTAACTGCAAACTGAGTCAGGTGCTTTTTAATACCATATAGGTAACTAATTCTTTTTTGCACACTATTTTTTACATTACTGAATTGAATATCAAATCTTAAGTTCTCCTCAAATACTATACCTAGGTACCTAAAGTTTGCAACTCTTTCAATACTAAAGTTATTACAATGAATCTTATCATATTTTGAATCCTTTATAGGTGTTTTCGAGAAAATCATGAATTTGGTTTTCTCATAGCTCATAACCATCTTATTTAAGTTGCACCAAGAAATAACACATTCAAGCTGTTGAGTAATTACCCTATACCTTCATCTAAATCTTTACATTCGAGATAAAGTACTATATCGTCACAATACAGCAGAAACGGAATTTTCAGGTACTTTCCTTTCTTGAATGATACGCTATATAACCCCAGCATTGGTGCATCATTGAAAACTTAAAAGCTATCCATGCGAGCAATCTTAAAGCATTAGCATTTTTCAAATTGCAGCTATTTTTCTATTGAAATTCAACACGGGTCACACCCAACGGACGAAAGCTACTCTATGTAGAGGTAAGTAGTAGGTTTCAAGAAATGAATTCCCGTTCTTAAGGAATCAAGCTAGCTCCGCCAAGAGCTAATGTCAAGTTAAGTCGAAACGACCGACTGTTTCGGGAATTAAAACGCCTTTCCAAAATTTCAAGCAACTTTCCAGCTTTTTTATTTGAACATTTAGGACATTAACAAACTCAGTATTCCAAGTACAATGCTTATGTAAGATTTTCATTCATTATTTATTCGTGTATAGTTCAAAATATCTTTAAAAGTCACGGTGGAATGAATAATATGAATCCAAAACCTTTTTATAATCAAATGCTTTGGTAAGCTTCAGTTTACCATTTTATGTTTTTTAATCACTTAGCAAATGCCCCGTGACAACTTACATAGTCACAGTCACACGCTGTTTAACATTTTTGGATAATAACACAAAATAAATCAATTGTGGAAACTATATGAAATGACAAGACAATGACAAATAAAGGCTACAACGGATAAAGTAGTTTTAGTAACCTTCTGCAGGTCGCCTTTGAGCTGCTATGTAGATGTTGTCAGTGAACACAATTGATAAATTTCTAGAATTTTGGGTTGGTTCTTCAACATACTTCTTTGACGCAAAATTGCTAAAGCCGGAATTAAAAATAAAAGTATATAGTTCCTAATAAATACGAAACTTACAAAATGGAACAGTGTTTATCTCTAACGGTTTTCCTTTCAAACATTGGTATCTCATTCCAATCTTCATATATAACGCAGGAGTTTTCCAAGCTTCCGCTAGCAACCAAGGATTTCAAAGCATCAGAATCAATGTTCGTTCAGATTGTTTCACAATGTACTTTGTACAAAATAACTGAAATCAATAATAAACTTCTGCAAACTTCAGAACTTCTTCAACGGTTTTATCATATATGTGCAATCCAGCAAGTTTACAAACGTTCAAACCGACAATTTCAATGCGTTCAAGTTATACTAAATTGGATATTATTTACAGAGGCAGGTACCGCCATGCTGATAAATAAACTAAGTCATACAAAACTTCAAGTAAGAAACTGTATATTAGTTTTACCAGAGCAGGCCAAATATATGAAAAAATGGGAATGGAAGACCAATCTGGCTTTAATGATCAAGCTAGAAAAACAAATTTATATTTTTGCGGAATTTGCTTCAGTAATTAGTACTCTTGATTGGGCAATCCAATTTAGACATCAAGACGCAATTATTACCAGCAATACCTTATTGTTTCTAACATGGGAATCAATCGCAAGCACAACTATTTTTTTATTTGTCATGTCTGCGCATCATACCCATTTGGTGGGTTTATTAACGACAATGAAACTTTGAGGCACTTCCTTAAGCCTATAACAGCTGGAGGAACCAATCTTCCAGAAGTTGAAAAACACTGGAAAAACTTGCACAACAGTTATTCTGCATATACAATGAATAAATACCCTGATTTAGTAAAGCTTTCAAAGATACGGTTCAAACGTATTCAACAAGTATGTGGTAAAACACCAGTGACAAAACTTGCGGATCTTTTAGTAAAAAACTGGAAAAAGCTGGACCCTGCAGACATTTGTCTATGCGCAAGTATTTTTATTCATTTAAATTTTAGCATTGATAATAAAGTAGGCATACGTTTACCTGCAGACAATATGATTTATGTTGATCTAGGATCTAAGTATGCAAGCGCAGGGGAAAGTACTTACGGATTTTATCATACAACTGGTGTAACACTGCAAGGCTATATATATTCGTTTTACATTTCAAATAAGTTAATAACCAAAGTTGATGTTAGCATAAAATCGCTTCTGCTTCCTTTGAGCCCATTAGTATGGCTTGCAATTTCACTAACGTTTCTTATTCTAGGGGTAGTTCTAGGGTACATTGAACATCGTTGGATGAATTTTGAACTTTTTGCTGCTGCGTTGGAACAAGAAATGACAAATCTAAGTAAAACTGTTCGTATCAAAAGCCTATTACTAATAACTCTTTGGTTTTTAGTAACAATTCTTATTAGGTTTTTGTACTCCGCAGAAATGTATAACAATCTTACTGCAGGTTATAAATACACAGAAATACCAGACTTGCAACAGATTTCGGATAGAAATAACAAGCATTTGGTATTTATTATAGAAACAGAAAAGGATCGGTTTTTAAAAAAGCTAGAAGATATACGTACAAACAATTTCTTTCGAAGGGATGAACTGGCGTTTATTTCTAACTTGGGAACTGCAATCAAAAACTTGTATTTGTATGAAGTTAGTACAATTATAAATGGAAGTGAGGAAAATGTAAGTTTATTTTTAAGGGATAAGTTTGCTTTAATTCACTTTTCTCATGAGACTAAATATGGCCCAGAAAAATTTGATGAACAATGGAAACCTACGTACCGTTATCATACATTTTGAAACAAAGAAATATTCATGTACCTGTTTCAGTAAACACATCAAAAATGTTTACAAGCTTACGCGGTCTTGAAAACGATGGTACGCTCTTCTCAAGATTGTTTGTAAATAAGTGGAGTGCAATGATTGAGTCGGGTAATTACTATAGATGGAAAAATTTGCAAAGAGTTTACATTGAAGATGTGTGTGACAAAGAATTGAAGGGTGCCGTAGAAAATCAAAAGCATAACCCAAATGCTGAGGAAGACGCGAAATTTATTGGAAGTTCAAGTTTAAGAGTAGTTGGTATACTGTATATTAGTTCTATGCTGGTAACTATGTGCGCATTTCTTAAAGAAATCACAACATTTCGAATACCTGGAATCACTTTTGTTCAATCACCTGCATTCATTCCAAAATATCCATATTTAAAATAATGCCCTCTTCTCTGTTTAATATCTGAAAATAGTTATGGTACGCCGGTATGCAACCCTCTAGCATAATATAGTGTGCCCTGCACACGTATGCTTGTAGAACAGCTTCAATTCTTTAGCATAATGTTATAACATTGTAACAGTTGTACACTACATTTACTCACAACCCCACCATAACATGGTAACTACATTAAAAACTACAAATGTATACTAGTTTCTTCTTAAATTACTGTCAATATTTATTCCTGTTTTAAAGCAATACTGATAGGCTTAGAAATTTGAAAGAGTGTGCATTGAAAGCTACGGGGTAAAAATTACCTGTAGCTGTTTCAATGTTTCAATTACCATGTAACTTTGCAATGTCGTTTGCAATATAGCAGAGAAAACTAAGAAACAAAAATAGTCAACACAAATACTAGCTGTATCCATCCGACGTATTTGTTTCCATGTTCATCATGTGTTTGCTTAAGTCAGATTATTCTTTTAAAACAATTGTAAAAAAATCTGTTGTTATATAATAGAAGAACTAACTACCTTTGTGCATAGTACAAAATCTATACAAATAACATAATCTACATAATCACACAAATAATGTGATTACGAATCGGTTGTACACGTTTTTAATGCAAAAGTACGTATTAACGACCTACATACAACTCAAGCAGTATGCCAGACATGCAACCAATAAATTATGAGCAGAAGTTTTTCTAAAGATTTTCAATAATTACACTCTGAGAATCGCGTCAATAATTATAGTATGCAGGCCTATTTAATGGATGAAAATTGGAAAGTAGACATGCGCTCCAAATAAGATTTGACGTCATTATTATCTTCAAGTGTGCATGTATGTTTAGACAAGTCTATAAAAAGTTACATGGCCGTTTACGTCGTTAACGTACGTTTTATAACTGGTTCTCTTACCTTGTGCAAAAAGTTGACATGATTTATCCAAACATGTAAAACAATCGACTTTTGAAAACAAGCATATGATTCTTTATTATCTTGCCCTTTCATTTTATACCATGCTGGCTTTACAGAAGAATAAGCAATGTATCAAATGATCCCACTAAATTGCGATTCCTAGCCCAGGCACTTTATGTTCATGTTCCAGCATTTGCTGCCGAAAGGGAAAGACCTTTTAAACGTATACCTACTGGCTATTGTGTTTTAAGAAGGTCATTTACGTATGTACATTTTTGGTAATATGCAAAATGGATAAGGACTTTAAGATGTAGTACAGGAACGTATGTCGTTCCCAACACAGGAGATTATTTACATTTTTGTCTGCAGCAATGCAGTTTGATATTTCACATTTTTGTTGTTCACTAGTTAAAATAGAATTAACATATTTGTCCTATATTTGTTTCAAGTTCAGTTGTTTGTTTGCTTTAAAAGTTCAAGTCGTTTCATGCTTTTGTATGTACCTGTAAATAATATATTATGCACTTTATAGGAGATATGAGATTTATGAATTGAATATGAAATATTATGTATGAATGTATTTGTGTGACGAGAGAAATGGGAGTTTTAGATTTTTCTGCCATTGACTTGTAGAGTTCCTTAGAGATAACTTCTCTTTGCTTATCGTTAGTAGATTTTGTTCTTTTTCTCTCGCCATCAGTTTGCGTGTATATTTCTTGCTTTGTAGAAATTTTGAGTTGATATTTCTGCTCAATAAAATAGATTGTTTAATTGCTAAATTGAAACTACGCTGTGCTGTGTATTGTCCATTTTTATCGTGCATATTTTGCCTATCGTGTTATTACCGTGTACTCTGCAGAAAGGGATCTTTCCTGGAGCGTTAGTTGCCAACTTACGTGGATAGAGATTGGATTATCGTAAGATAAAATATATGCATAATATTTGGTTGATATTTGCTTGTATCGCTGTATAGCCGTGTTGTGCATTAGTTCTCTCTATTCCACGCAAAATATACATACCTTCCGGCCGCACAAAGAACTTTTTTTGTGTAATTTTTTTGAATGTTCTCTCCTTTCGGTTTCGACAACAAATGCTGGAACTTAAAGTGTCTGGTCTAGTACTAAACAAAATATCGATAGAAATATTAGATGGCACAAATGGATATATAACAAATGTAAATATAAACCAAGGTAAAACCAGTTTCATGTCAAAGTTTATTTCAAATTTCAAAATTACTTGTCAAAAAACTGTTAAAAACTCAGTAGCATAAAATTTTTCAAGCCTTTCAAGGTGGAAAGTGAGGACAACGATTTAGATTCTTGTAATTGAATGCACGTGTTACTTCAAGTTTTCTCAGCATATTTATTACTACTTTCAATAGGCTTATGATATCAGAGTAGCAATGTAAGCAAGCCAAACCGCAAGTAGTCTCAAAACTTTAAATACATCCATTATGTTTTCCGAGCGGCTTTTTCAAATGACAAGTACTGCCTTATATATTGGACGGTTGGCTGGTGGCACTATAATTAAGTGCAATGTCAAGACGCTCAGATTTACAACTGAAATGAAACGATATTGGACTGTACTTCATTTTATTAGTATAGGACCCTTATTAGTTGGACTAGTAATGCTATTGGTTGTATGGACGTTTGTATTAGAAATTGGACGCCGTTTTCAGTTGGAAAGCAGAAAAACTATAATGTCGTGGCAAAGAAATGAGTGGCGGTCAAATTTAAAAAACAAGTTAATGAGTAAATTTTGCAAGTCATGTAAGCCAATTGCTATATGCTATGGAAACCAGTTTGTAATCGGAAGAACCAGTGTGCTAATATTTCATAAAGGTGTTACAAGAGGTACGGTACGAACATTACTAATGACAAGATAGCCATTGTATTTTTCATGCTGTTTGATGTTACATTGAGGACTACAAGTGTACAATTGATGTTCGAATAAACAGATTTGAAAATAAAGTTTTGTCTACTTGATACTCCATTATTGTTCTTTCATGTAAAATAATTTTTTTTTAATTTAAGAATTTGCTTATGTTATTTACGTATTGTTGACCACTTTGAAATCTTATACTTTCAGTATATTTTACCATGCTTTCTTTGTCTAGTTGTATGCTTATTTATTGTCAATAAACAAACCAGCGAGTATGAATGAATGAATGAATGCGAGTAAAGACAAAAGGTACTGACACTGACACTCGGGATATTTAGTTCAATATTTTTACCACTCTAAATAGGTATAAATTTTAGACTAAGCATCGGGACTTGAAGTCCAAAATTTGTTTCCCCTGCCTACTGATTTTTTTCACATTTTCTGAGTTGACGAGGACTCAAAGACCTAACTTTGAACAGGACTAATGCAATTTCTGAATAAATGTAAGATATCCTAGAGTGCGAATGGTTAGTTATAATACGGATTATATTGTAGTGTAGAAAGGTGACTGTTTTGTTTGGTTCGATTTGTTTCAGGCAAAAGTATAACCACATAATATTCCGAAGTTTTTTTTGCATTTATTGTGCATTGATTATTATTTTCTATTGTGCCTTAAACCCGATAAAATTTTGCACAGTGTGGTACCTTCAACATTATATATGCAACAAATTTGTACCAAAACTGTTCGACATTCCAAGCCAAATATGCCCTAACAAGAATAGAAGTCACCAAAAGTGTAGCACAGCCTGTAATGTAAATAAGAATGCAGTACAAGCCTAATCCACTGCTTAAGCTAATGGGATGAACCAAGGAAAAGCCATTAGGTTGTCGAATTTGTAAAGGTCTTAAATCCTCTTTCCAAAATGAATACTGTACAAATTGATCCACCCTTAAATAAAACCCGGATTGTAGCCATCGGGCATAATGTACAGAAAAATGATTCGCATAAATTCCCCAAAACCTTAGTGATATTGGAGACCAGACCCTGTGATAATCAGCAACGTCGTATGTTTTACAAACATACTTTTCTACAAATATGGAACTACCACGGGGACAAAATCCAAAATCTGGCAGCACGCTTACAAGTTGTTCTTTCGAAGCCTTCTCTATATATCCCAGTAATGTACGAGGAATTTGAGGATCATACTTCCAAATTTTGGATGGGTCCACGCCACCAGTTATTTTTAGCCAGTTATTTGTAGAGCCACCATGTGTATGTTGTATAAAGCTAGTAGAATTGGCATTAATGTTATATCCTTCATGTATCCAGGGTCTGTATCCTTTGACAACTAATGAAGCTAATGTTGGAAATCCAAATATTCGCAAAGAGTCACTGGAGATGCAAGAACTGTAACTTAGATTGATAACTGTCATCCAGAGAAAATAAAAGCCAATTATGCTTCTCTTGTGCTTTTTCCAATAGCTTAGTCCAAAAAATCCAGAGATGAGGTCAAATGCCTTTGATACACTGCCGTAGAGTTTGGAATATCCTAAAATAACAATCGCAAGACACAACCAGCAATTCCACTCAACTGTTGTAAAAATACTGTAATCAACCGACGAAATTTCCTGAATTGGAATGTAAGCAACTATACGAAACTCGTTTGATAGTACAAATGACAAACGAAACGCCTGACTAGCCACATAAACTGGAAGTTGCCCTTGGCTTTCTCCCATGTACAAATTTAGAAACCAGGTAGCCATCACTGTTTCATTATCAGATGCTTTTGTTCTCGGGACAGAAAAGTTGAGATGATGTAGTAAAGGTGCTAAAATTATATGTTCAGGAGGCCAGCAGAACCTCATTCTGTCCAGAAATACGTCACGGTTGCTTAATGCGTCTGAAACCATGGCGCAACCTGTTAGGTAACCCCAGTTCACTCCATATGGTAGTACAGGATGACGATTTGCATTACTATTTATCTCCAATGATTCTTGAGCTAAATTCTGTATGGTTTTAAATTTTGAGAATTTTAATTTTTCTTTCAGAGTAGGGCACGTATAACAGTGAATACCTATTTGAACTTGATATGTGGTAAAATAGAATATACTTGCTTGAAACTTTTCGTCTGTGTCAGTTGTCAATAAGTTAGTTGCTATATTGTTTATTACGGGATCATTTACTGAAACATTTCCAACGTTGATAAACACTTGCGTCAATGTGGAATATGTAAGACCGGAATTGTGAATTGATGAAATGACTTCATCGTAATTCCTAGAAAAAACTAATACTGCCACAAATTTAGAACTATGACGCATTTTTGCAAATAGAAAATATTTGTAGGTGATGTTTAGAGGATATTCCTGGTCGATTTCCTCTTCAGTAATTCCAAAGCTTATTTGTTGGCTTTCGTAAATTAGCCAGGTATGCAAAAGAGAATCAGAGGATGTTTGTGTGTTGGATTTAACTGAGCTAGCAGATAGATAGTCCGAATATGAAGAATCATTTTGAGAATAAATAACTTGAACCAAACAGTCAGTGGTTGATACAAATGGTGTACGAAGAAAGGAATTCGAAGCCAGTACTATATTTACAAAACATATTGCACCTAAGCCACAAAAATGGAAAAGAGAGGGAAGCCAAATCATCATGATTAGAACGTAAAAGATGAAATGTTTAAAAAACTTGTAATAAAGAAAATTTCCAATGAAATAGTTTTTATTAGTTTCTGTGCTACTCCCTATTGTGGTTGATTTAGTTAAGGTAGTAAATTCAAATGGTCAAAATTTTACTTGGTAATTGCTTCCACAATACAATAAATTAATCAGTTAAAAGCATACTTCCTACGCATTTGGCTTCCATCTACCTTAAACATTGTAAACATCCATGGTAAACCTTAAAACATGCTCGCTGCTAAATAGCCTGTTGAAAATAATAAACTATACAGACAGACGGAAGGTCGGACACAAAACATCTGAAATAGCTCTCTGCTGATGCAGTGAGCTAATAAATACCAAGCATGAAATTGCTTAGTGCTAATTTATTCAAAAATTATTTTGTATGTATTTTACTTAGCTACAACTAGACAAACAGTTAACTTAAGATATAAAACGCTTCACCAAGAGAATAGGTATAGGTCTCAACGCTTGCAAAATAAAAATCAATATTGTTCATAAATAAATAAAATATTGAAATAGCATGATTGGTCATAACAACCTTTTTTTTCTTTCAAACTTGTTTTTTATTTTATCAGCACACAAGACCAATCGAATTTTATGATTAATTGTATAAATATCCCAAATAATAAGGCACCAGTTTAACTACTTTTAGAGTATCATAACAAACTACTTTATTCGAATTGTCTGACTGCAAATTTATCTGATCCTCTTACGTTTTCCCATTCTTCATCCAATTTGTATATTGACACAACAATCCTGTGTAAGTAATATTTAAGCAGTTATTATTTCCCTGCTTCTGACGTTTTTGACATTTTTAAGCACTGATGTCCAAGCCACCTTACCATAAAGTGCCTATATAAATACAAAGTAACGAGCCTGAATAGATTGCTTGTTAAAAATGCAAAGTTATTATTATTATTGAGGAGATGTAGATAAGGAAACCAGAAAAATTTCTTTATGTAATAATAAGTAGTTTTGTATTCGTCATGTTTGTTTGCACTTGTAAAAAAGATCTTAATTGTAACGCACTGATGATAATTTATTATTATTATCACGTAACAATGTAAAATAACCTATTCCTTTGAATACATTTTGAGTACAAAAGAGTTGTTCTAACTTATAGTTGAATCTCGATACAAAATTACAAATGCAAAAATGGCAAGCACTATTATGTATCGCTAAATGCTATCAAATGCTGCTAGAAAGGTATCAACGAAAGTGCTCTTCAATCATATTGACCGACTAAAGTTCCGTTCTGTCAATCATTATAAGCTTTTGCATTTAACGGTTGTCTGTCAAATAATTATGAATACTATTTTGGGAACTTAATTTCAAAGTTATTTTGATAGGCTACAGTTTCCTGGAAGTTCCATGAAACAAAAAACGACACAGCTGGGTTTATGTTTTATTACATGTATGGGACAATTAGACGACTCCAAACACGGAAACGGGGTTGCTGACAATTAAAAATTAGCAAAGTTCAGATTAAAACTTTAATGATAAATTGATTATTTGTAGATTCAGATTGTATTTTATGTTTCTTTTACACTACTTCTTTTGTCTTTTCTTTTTTGCTTATTTGGTTCTGTTTATATCTAAAGGTTTATCCGATTAATACACATACATCATTAAGTGAATGTATCTTAAGCGACTTTCGTCCATCAAGTCATTTAAATCTGCAGTAACAAAATTGTAGTTGTCCAATTTAGTGTAGATAAGCAAAACTCCCCCAATGTATCTCTGTCAAAATACATATCAGCGTAATACACAGCAATAGGTCTCTGTGCTCGAAGTCTTTTGCGATAATAAAATTTTCTAAACTTAGGGCCTTCAAGACTAGTAAACCACATTTGTATAATAGTGTTACTTAGTTCCAAAATCTTTGAAATCACTGGAATGACTTAAACAGAGACACAATATATACAACCTAAAATAATACAAAGGAACACATGCACCTCAGTTGTGACCTGTTTCCATCCAATTATAATTGCATTGTTTGCCATAACAACTAAAGCAAACCAAAGAAACATAAGTAAACCTATTGCGTATCTAAACGAGTTGCTTAAGTAATTTGTTAAAATTTGTAGCTGACTGTAAAGTATAATCGTGCTTTCATTTAAACATTTTTCTGTCAAGGCTTTCAAACAACGCAGGTATACATGTACAACTACCATCATTGCTGAGCAATTTGCAATAGCTATTCCTGCAGACTCTAAGAGAAACCAGTAGAGTAAAAACAGCTCCAGAGTACGGAAAAGAACAAAATGGAACAAGTTGTCGTACAATAAAGGAAAGTGGTTTGAGATAAGAATGCAAGTGGGAGTAATTTTAAGTAGCAGTAGAACCGGTGGGCTAGCCAGAGCCAAAAGAATTCCAAGTATAGATCAAGCAAAAACGGATAGCCCAATGTGATCGAAAGGCTTTCCATTTAAAATTTTCTGAGTTTCTGTAAAACGACAAAAGCATTTAAGCACCCAATTTAATTTCTTTTCTAAATCGTTGTAAAAATTTAGTTTACCTGCTTTTAATAAACATCCAGCTTCTCTCATAAGGCATCTTAAAAGTTGTTTACCAGGTAGTCCATCTTGACCAAGAATAAGCCTTCGTTCATATTTAAGAAGATTATTATAAAATTTAATAAAAAGTGACTCGGCGCATAGCCAAAAGACAATAAAGCTGGCATACGTTAGCACTCCTAGAGTTACGGCAAACAAGAGCAATATTACTATTGACTTTTCCACTTCAAGAACCTTGAATACACATGCTTCAAAAATAGCATTGCAACAGCACAAACTTGCAAAAGAATCATAATTCCTGATGGACACAATGAACAAATTTGCTTCCAGCTGTTGTTTAAGACAAATTGCCTACGCGCTGGGTTCATGTAGAGGGGAAGTGAGCAAGGTAGTACGTGTCTAAAGAATTGATTTGTGATCTCGTAAGACTTCCAAACTAGTGGCGAACTCATTTTTGTTCGCAAATGATAGCAAATTTGGTATAGGTTTCTGACTGGTTGCTAGAAATATCAGTACCATAAACTTTGATTCTTATGTTTTGATGTTTTGTATGTTTAATTTAGACAACTTTATAGAATTTTTTAAATTTCCGTACAGGTATACTTACCAGCAACTTCTGTTAACAATACAAACTACGAAATGGAAATTGCCAATGCTCAGTTTTCTAATAATCAATAACAGTTTGTGGAAAACAAAATTAATTTTGAGAAAATAGAATATATATTGATTTTATTGGTTCTTAGAATTAATGTAATATTAGATTGGTTTATGCAACTTTTTACAGGCGCGTAGCCTGGGGGCACGCCCCCCCTCAGATCGAGGGAAAAAATAAAAAATCAGTAAAACTTTACGGAAAAATGTAATTGTTTCAAAAATTTCTGCGTTACCGGCATTTTGCTACCATATCACTTTGCCACCATTGACCAGTTTGCTACCAAACCATTTTGCCACCATGCCACTTTGCTACCTGACCATTTATCTACCAGATCATTATGCTCCCAACCCGTTTTGCTACCATGTCATATTGCCACCAGACCATTTTGCTACCAGGTTAAGTTGCTCCCAGACAACCTTGCTACCATGCCAGTTTCCTACCAAGATCACTTTGCCCCCAACTCAGTATGTAACCCAATTGGATATGTACACTTGCATTATAATAAATAAATACAAAAAGATCAGTGCATTATACGGTATAATAACATTCATACATTTTAAATTCATATCATTTTCAGTGCCTTATACGGTATAATAACATTCATACATTTTAAATTCATATCATTTAAGTTTAGATTATTACTCCATTTGTGTGATTCCATTTCAGTATTTCAGGTTTAATATCCCTACGCGTATTAGTGGCTTATTAGAAATTCTTGGATGAAATGTTTTATCCTATTCAGGATTTACCTTCATGTACTGAACGCGATAAGCTTAAGTTATTCGGTACTAAATCTCTATTTAGTAAAAGTAAATTCTACTATTACCATCGATATGGTTTTCAGTACATTCTGGTTGTATTGATCTTTATCAACTACGTTGCTGCATATTTGTATTTGAATGCTGAAGAAAAACCGATGACAGATTATTCATTTTTTATTTCATTAGACATTTCCTTAATAAAAAAGGTATGTATGTGAATGCCGACTGAATGTATTAAGGCAGAATCCTCCTGCTTTCCATATTCAAAGCAACCGATAATAAAGTACGGCGGATAAATGCATATTTAGAATTTAGTTGTATACCTATTTAATAAAATAATATTACCGAACTATGCCAAAAACGGTAAATTTTGCTAAAAGTTTACCTTAAAACTTAAACCTACCTATTCGCTTAAACTTAGCCCATAAAGTTTATGGAATAAGCGTTAGTTCTGGGAAAAAATCGGGCGCGCTTTCATTCTGGTATAAAGATTTTCTAATAGTTGCTGCCGCAAAGATCTCTCACACGCTTATTTCAATTTATTCATGGCTTTTTACTTCAGTTTTAAGTAAATTTTTTATAGTTATGCAATTTTCAACTAAAATCTCTAGCATTCTTCAAGGAAGACCCACTAGGTTTCACGCATTATTTCTGTTCCCCTTCCAGCTTCCCCGGCTGGCTACGCGCCTGCTTTTAGTTCTTTAGTTTTGTAGCTTAACTTGAACTATTTTCTAATTATACTTTTAAAATGCTGTGTAGCTTACTACTGCGGCCACATTCATAGTCACAGCTCGACGAGCAACTTGCACATGAGATTGTGGTGGAAAAAGTGATACATGCCTGGCGCAAACTCGGTTGTGACTATGGTAATGATCGCGGGTATACTCTTTAATCCACGAGCGGTCACAAGAATATTGTAGCTAAAATATTTTAGTTAAAAATATTTTAATATTATGTATAAGTTCCTATACACAGAAAGGCTTATTTTTAGCAACGACTTATGTCTGACAATAGGAGAAAGCTTATGTTACCTGGTTTTCGTTTTAAATAAAATGTGAAAATAGCCACATTGTTGCCCGTGACGAAATACGGTAGCGTACCAAAGGTAGGTCTATGAAGACCACATGGCTGGGGGTCTATTTAGGCCCCCGCTCAAATAATTTTCGTGTGTGTCTATATGGACCTACGGGGGGTCTATATAGGTCCCCAGTGAGTCAAAATGTACCCCCTTCTGACGGAATAATTAATTTCTGTTTGGGGTCTACATAGACTCATAAGCCCAATGTAAATTGAAACATTTAAAATTATTCAATATTTCGGCGTACATGCATCGCCAAATATTGAATAAATGTTTATTCTGTGCAGAATAAAACTTGTTTTTCTGAGATATAGCTTGGATTAAAACGTTATACTACAATTGTCCGGTTGAATTATAAATATAAAATTAAATGAAAATTAAATAATTCAAGTTTTTACACATTACGACTGGGATGCCAAAAGTTTGCGCTCTTGCATCGCAAGTCTTTTAATAAGCAGACGAGGTCTTCAGACCTCAGTATGCTTTCTGAGATTGCTCTTCAAGTCTGTGTGTGCCTTCCGTTCTTCCGTCCTTCGGTAGCACGATCTCCTCCTAGACCAGACTAGATATTAAAAATCGGTTTTCACCATTTAATTTCTGGTCACTAAGTCTCGCCTGGGGCAAAAAACCGTTACACCCAGACCCCTCCTTCCCCAAAATACCCCCCACATCCCCATTAACGTCAAATAATTTTAAATCACAAGTCCACCTGTATAAACGTAATTGATACCCCCGAGTTCAAAAATAACAACCGTTTTTGGTAGCTGTTCACCATTAGCCGCTAGGGGGCGAAAAGTTCAAAAATACAACATCCTCAATATCTCCACAAATCTTTAAGCTAGATAGGTGAAACTCAGTCCACAGGAGTAGTTGATCATGCTGATCAATATTCTGGTACACAGGTTACCCAAAACCACCCTGATCCCCCCGGGGCAGCTCCCCACTATACTTAAATGCACTGTAGTCAAAATAAATTGTCATCCTCGTCTGCTTCCCTAAGTTTACAAAAGTATAATATTTGTTTGTTTAAATTTTAACATAGAAAAAAGCATTTGATTCCTTACAGTTCCAAGGTTAATAAAGAGCGTACGTACGTACATGATGGGAATAATTACCATGTATCTCACATAATACTAATACAGCAAAGGTGCATTGAAAAATTTAAAAATGTTGCTCAAATACGCATATTTTTAAATCTTAGCACGAATGGATTTATTTAATAGATAATAAATGTTAGTTGTTACCATTCATTTTACAATTTTGATGTGCAATATACTACTGACTAGTATAATCGTAGGTTTTATCAATCCTGTTTGATCAAGGCTTTTTGATATTTTTTTAGAAAACTCAAATATATAAATTTAGACAAGAAAATGAAATCCTCTCCCCATTGGCCTTTTGCATGACCTCCAAAAAGAGGAAAAAACATATGGCATTCCCTTGTGACGTCAATGTAGTTTCCGGTTACATTTATTCTCAGATAAGCATTTTTCAGCATTTTTACGTTTTATTTGTAAAACTTCTGCACAAAGCTGAGCATTCATATTTTTGCATAAACCTAAAAAATTCTTGAAAATGAGCATCAAGTCAACTGAAAAGCTTACGTTTTACGTTCACTCATTAGTATATGGTTTTCTTTGTCCTTTGCCCGCCAAATGGAACAAAGACTTTTCAGAATTACAACCAAATCTAGTACCAAAATGGAAGCCACTAGCTTACTTCATCTCAATGCTAGTATTGGGTCTACAGGGAGTGATTTGCTTTGTCGTGACTTACATTCTGACATACATTGTAAAACGCAATGATTTTGTACGGGTGAATGCAGCAACTTTAACAGTGCTTGGAGCTACTTACTTAATTGTATTGGCTGTAATCTGCAAAGGATGTACTCAATTTTTAGATATAATTTCAGCTTGCAATGATATGATTAAACTTGATCGATGTTTGGAGCAAGGTAATCTGCAATAAATTAAAAATTTAAAATATTTTGGCTTTACAAATAATTGCTTGCAATCTGTCATTCAATTAAGACCACAAAACCAAACAGCAAGATGGCTCAAAATATGACTTTTTGGTGCCCATCATTGTAATCTCATCTGCAACATTTGCTCCCGCTCTTGTTCTGCTAACTTGCTTATGGGCTGATATCGATTATGTATATTTTGCAATCGAACTGATTTTTCCGAACCCCATGTATCGAGGTGGAACACTCATTTACAGTCTACTTTTCTTCCGAATTGTATTTTTGTTTTGGAATGCAGCAGAAATGTGTAGATCCGTTAGCTTTGCTGCGGGTCTTATGCTAATTGTGTTGGATAGATTATCCAAAATAGTTCGATACATGCTTATTCGAGTACATGATTGTCATGCGTTTTATAAAAATTACATAATGTTAGTTTTAATTTTTGGCAAAATCAAAGATATCCTTCATTTATTAGTTTACTTGATTTTAACAATTACATTTTGGTGCTTAGTGCTTGATTGCTGGACTTGTATAAAAGGTACTGTTGCACAAGTAACTTTGCCTTTTTACTTGAACTTTGTAATGGTTGCCACATTTATTATAGTTATTTATTTGGTTATTCTGCCTATTGTGTGCAGATCATTAGACATGGCAGAAATTGTTGTGTTTGTACACTATTTGCGTGCACGGTTTGGCTATGCTAGGCTAAGATCCAAAACAAACAAAGAACTGCTATTGAAAATTAGAGCTATAAAACCCATCCAAGTAAAGTATGGTGCCTTCTGGCTTGTTAATGGTGCGTTTGCAGGAGAATTTGTATGGCTTGTAATACTTCGAATATTTGACGCAATATTAATTCTAGACTTCTAGGAAATTAAAATAACTTAACAGATTTGTAACTATTGTAAAACATTTGTATAATGTTGTCTGTGTTACTATGTTAACCTCTGTTTCTCTACGATAAAAAGGAAGTGATAAAACTGCATATGATAGAATTTGTTTATTTACTCATTAATGTCTGAATTTGTATATGATGCTACCAGAAGCAAACTTCAATAGATTATAATAATAAGTTTACAATAGAATTCTGTGATTTTAAATAATTACATTATAGTTATTTTCTACGCATACGAGTTACAATTTTGGTTTACCTCTTAGTGTTAAATGTTGCAAAAATATTCAAAATTAGAGTATAGAGAACTTAAAATACGTCAAAATTTTACTTATTTACAATAAAGCTTTACAGTACTTCTATTTCATCTTCATTTTCTCTAGCTTTCACGTTAGCCTTAATTTCTTCAGAAATGGAATTTGAGCTACTAGTTACATTTATTCTTTGAACTTCAGTATGAGTTACAGTGTCTACGCTATGTGTAACAAACAACAAGCCTTGAATAAATCCACACAAATTTAGACAACCAACATGACATTTACTGTGAACTTTTGAAATTTTACTTAAAACAAATTTGTATACCATGGTTTTCACTTCAATGCAGAAATGTAGTATAGCTGCTATAATTCCGGACACCAGAATCAAGAAAATAGCAGGTAAACTGCCATGCATACTAGGTGTAGCGATGGTTTTGGATGTAGTGGAATGTCCAAACTCTTCACTCCTGTTTTTATTTTTCCAACTCAAAATACCCGAAAACTCCAAGTACGTAATGCGCTTATAAAGATCTGGTGGAATCCAGCCTGTCAAACGAAATGTAAGGACCTCGAAAGTGTAAACTTCCGTTCCTACGTCTATCGGTAAGTTACTTACTTTTTCAAATTCCGTGGCAACATCGTAACATATATTCTGGTAGTATGAAAGCTACATTTTCGCATCGCTTCAAATCTTGCTTAAAAACAGCCAGCTCCATGCCCATATAGGGTTGATCTATTTTATTTGGTCGATATCCCATGCTACTTAAGTTTGCAAGAATTGTTCTAATACTTGGATGAAACGATGTTGCATTCAATAATTGCTCAAACACGTTCAAGTGGGTTGTTGTTTGATTGTGTTTATCCAGCTGCTTTTTTAATCGATGGAGTTTCCTTATCTCCGACAAAACGACAAAGTCAAGATTTCTACCCAAGTGAGGACCTTCTGGCTCAGCATGAAGTGGATGATACATGTGTCCCGGATTAGTACCATAATCATGCATAGTTTTGTCAAAGGTTCCAACTCTAGTAAAAATGTTGAACTAGCTTTGCTCAAGCTGACTTAGTCGTTGAAAAGGAACACGATCCATTGGGGATATTAAATTGTAAACGTTTGTATTTTTATATGCGTTGCTAAGCACTATTGCAATCATCATCACCAAAGCAAGCAACTGGCGTAGTTTTTTTATTTCAAGAAGTTTTTTAGGAAATGGATCGCCTTGTTCTAAAAGTAGCTTATATATTGGCAGCAGGAATATTAGATTAAAGCTGCTCTTGTCATAGTTACCTTGTAGCAATGCCATAATTATTCCAAACACTACCATAAGACAACCAATTCCACACCAAACGCTAGGCTCATACACGTTGTAGATGTCTTCGAATGCAATTGGCTTAATTTTGGTGTCGCCACAACTTACAAAACGTAAGGCGGCAGGGGTGTTTTGAATCCAAAATTTGTATACTGGGGGATCTTGAATGTTTATCAATTTATATTCCCCAGACCAGTGAACTTCAGTGAACTTCGTTGGATTATAATTCGCGAAATTTGGCTTATTGGAAGGAACAATTTTTCCATTTTCACAAATTTGTTGATTTTCGATATCGTAAGTAAAATTTTGCATAAGCGTATGGAATACTTGCGCGTAGAATATGGCCAGTTTAATTGGTGCTTTGAAACTTGCAGGTTTACGTAAATATGCTTGTTTCTCACAGCGAAACAAGACGCCTGTAAAAGGAGGCGCGTTTGAATTGATGGATTCAGTACCACTTTCGTAATAATTTTTCGTAGAGACCTTGTGCATTGTTAATCTTTGACTTGGAAACGTTTGAACTTCCAGCCATCGATTGAATCCGCCATTAACCCAGATATGTGAATAATTACTACATGGCAAAACTTCATGCAAATTCACACAAGTTGCGCAGAGTCGAATAATATTGAAATATTTTATTTCGTAAACTTTTGAAAGACCATGTTTTTCAACATATACTGTAGCAAGTGTACTATGAGTACTAATTCCTCGACTAATTTCGCCAAAAAGCGAAAACACTTTAGACTCGTACATCGATTTCAAGGAGCTTTCTTTGTTAAAATCAATAAAGAAATGATGCACACGAGGAACAAAATTAATCATTGGAATAGCGTGCATATCAACTATTCCAGCAGGAATTCCGATGCGGACTGGGATATGCGACAAACTGTTGTCCATTGGTGGAATATGAAGATATTTGAACAGGTTTATTTGAGCAATGCATTTAGAATTCTTAAATGCTGTTGAAAATTGCAATACGTTTGCTAAGAGGCACCCATGGTCCGTATAACCAGCAATATTTGATAACCGATTTTGATGCATCCATTGCCAAACAGCACACTTTTTGTAGATTGCAGTCGACGAAATTGTTTTTGAAAATGGCATACTACTAGAAACCCATTCGAGTAATGGATACAAAACGGAGTTAGGTTTTACAACGTATGCTGGAACAACTTGCCGAAGAATTATGGGATATGAGCTTATCGGTAGAATATCAATAAATCGATAGTTGTCTATAATTATTGTACATTTGTCGTTTGCAAGTGATTCTACAAGTTTGTTCAGATTGCTTATAATAGGAAATCTAAACGGTGACATATGATAGTCATTTGCAAGTTGCACATGTTCGCTGCCTATGTACAAATTCATTTTTTCAAGTGATTTTTTATCTGCTAATTTGTATACAGTTCCATTCTGTTCCCAGTAGTTGATTGTTCTGCATGGGTGCAGCAAAATTAAAAGAAACGTGAGAACACTTTGGGGAGACAGGGAGACATGTTCAACAAATTTTATATTCATACACTTAAGTTTAGATAACCGTTTTCCCTAGTACTATTAAAATACAATACTATAGAAACTGAACTTAACCCAATAATTTAGTTCACGACAAAATTTGTCTCATTTGACAAATACGAGTAAAAAAATTTTTTTCACAAATGTTAAGAATATGAGTAAACATTTCTAAGCAAAATTTGAAAACCAAACTGGATATAGACAAAAAGTAAAATAAACACAATTTTGTTACATGCACAATACTTTACAGTTTACTATTAAGTCCACTTCTCAACATTCTGGATTGAGCAAAAGGCACATTTTGAAGACCAACATTGTTTTAATTAATTACTCCATGTTGGTAAAGTACTTAATGCAAGCACAAGCGACGATACATGCTTACTGCAGAAACTCTATTAGTTGTTTCTTTTATGCATGTAAAAATCCACGAAAGTACAGTTTTATGGTACTCCCAATATTCCTGGCTTGGCTTTTGATTGGAGTTAAAATTTAAAACTTTTAATATTGCTTAGTACATCCCTGCTTTTGAAATTTTGCTTTTCTATGAGAAGGTAAAAGAATTAGTAAAACTATCCATTATGTTCAAAATTGTATCACTTTGCAATAATGGTCATAACTTTTTGTTAAGTCGGCATTTCAAAAAACTGAGAAATACGATCCTGGTGCTTTGCATTGGCTTTAATTTAGTACATCAACTAGACAGTTTGGATAAAGAAGACGGAAACAGCATTCGATCACTTTTGGCACGATGGATTCTGTCAAGTTTGGTATACGTGTCCATACATTTTTCCAAATATCTCCACCATGCAACGGAATTTTGTCTTCTGGTTTGTTTTATTGAAACAAGCATTAAAAAAATCAGGATGGCCCTCCCGGGAATTTTTCTGATTTTGATGCATACAAAAGTTATGTTCAAAAAACTTCAAAAATTTCATTATTCGCCGAATACCATGAAATCGTCACATTCAGTCATCAATTTTACAGTGATATCGTCACCCTGGAACGAAACCAATACTATTTTTGAATTCACAATTTAAAAGGGTACATGTACACCAATTTTGACAAAATGCTCAAAAAATGATAAAAACACCAAAACTCCTTTTCTAAGTACTTTTTCTCCACCTCCAGTGAGTTGGAGGGGTTATTATCAGTGATGACTCATCACAATCACCACACACATCTTATATCGCTAATAACAGAGACAATGTATTGAATTCACTAATGTGTGACAATATTTTTAATCTGCTAATTACAATTCCAATTCCACTTTTTTGATAGCACAATCATATAGGCAATCCGCGTACAATGGACCAAGCCTCCGAAGCACCTATGGGTATGGGTGGCCTACCTGGTGGAAATCCTTCAGCTTATGGAGGAATGACTCGTGGACCCATAAATGGCACTACTACCACCCGCAAAGAAAGGCGTAATAATAAAAAAGCCATAACTACCTGGAATTGGAAAGAATGACATTTTTGGAAACAGCCAAATCTTGAAGCAGCTACTGGAAGATCTTGGAACGATGCTTCTCGTTTTCTTTGGCATTGGATCAGTCATCACTGTTGGTGGTGTGTCACATTGCTACTGGAGTAATCTCATGAAAAGCGTAGATGATGTAAATTGTGGC
This sequence comes from Entomobrya proxima, assembly GCA_029691765.1. Taxonomy (NCBI): domain Eukaryota; kingdom Metazoa; phylum Arthropoda; class Collembola; order Entomobryomorpha; family Entomobryidae; genus Entomobrya; species Entomobrya proxima. The sequence goes on along the minus strand of CM056169.1, from coordinate 39,856,904 downwards.
AATCGTAAATCCAAAAAGGAGTTGAAAAAAGCGGAATGAAAATTAATACGAGTAACAAAGACACGATCTGTGGCTACAGTGTCTGCTATTTATTCGGTGGAAATAATTCTTACATGTCTCATTTGAATTTGGCATTGTCGTTGCCAGCATTGCTCAGGCAATCGGACACATCTCTGGAGCACATTTGAATCCAGCAGTTTCATATGAGGTCTGGTGGCAGCAGGTAAATCAGCATCATAAAAGCTGCAATCTACACTGTTGTAAAAATCATCGGAGCCGTTGTGGGAGCTGCTGGTCTGCTGAAAGTACTGACTTGGAATGTTAGTATAACCAATTATAATGTATCCCAAAGACCCCACAAAACATACAATTGGATGGCCCTTGGGATGCAGCGAATTGAGAGGAACGGTATTGTTGTCAGTGAATATGGTGGAATTGTTTCTAACTTTTAATTTAATATTGTTTTAGTAGTCTGGGGCGTATGTGACAGTTGGAGAAAAGATGTTAAAGATTCTTGCCATTTGACTTACTGTTTTCCTTTGTCACGTTGTTTGCATTAAGTTCTGGTTCATCTGTGAATTCTGCAAGAACGATCGGTCCAGCATTTATCGTTTCTGACAAAGCTGCACCATTTCGATTGACAGGCTTAGTCGCGTACATTATTTCACGCTTTGTTAGGAGGATTGTTTGCAGGAATCACGTAATAACATATTTTTCCGAGCTCCAAAAGAAACACCGGATAATAAAGTAACCCCTGCAACTATCGTGCCTGAGAAATTACTAAATGCTTGCTTCATAATCCTGACATATTATATACTCCAAAACATAACTGAAGCAAATCTTCATTTTTTGCAACAAACTGTATCTGTTGGCTTAACACTTATTTCAAGAAATTTAATCGATCTACTAGCACTTAAATAATATATTAGTTATATTTTAAAATTTTTTGGGTAGATGTAATTACTTCAAACAAACGGACAACGATATCTTAAATAGCTCCCTGCTAAAGCAGGGAGCTAATAACCATAGCTACCCAAACCAATTGCATTAGTATTGTGGTGTATGTAAACCACCACATGGATTAAACAAATTATGTTAATTATGCTAGACGATAAGACTTGATTGTAGATTGATAAAACCTTGAACTGTCTGATATGAGATGTCTTTGAAGACGAAATCTTGTGATTTTGTCTCCACTCTGCTTCTGTCTTGCATTGAATAAAGATATACTAAACTACTGGTCCAAACTCAGGCAAAGAACCATACATTGAATTACCCCAATAGCACCTTCATAAATTAATGAGTTCGTAGTTCATAGCTCATAGCAAGCTCAGGTTACTTATTCTGCTATGAGCATCATACGCTCAAACACTAAATCCTAATCACTAGCTGAAGATCTCGGTAGTTAGTTTTGGATTCTAGCACACACTGACTGACTTTCTGTGACAAGATACCCTTTTTACAAGTAATTAAATAATGTAGGAAACTCGCTTTACACCACATTATAATATGCAAGCGAAAGACAAAATTTCGTATATTTACACTAAATCATGCCTTTACTCCAAAAAATCATTCATTCCCGGAAATTCTACAATTATTTTCCATTTGGGAAGGATTGCCTAAAAAATGCAGCAAACCAAAGATTTTTTGCAGACGAAAAATTACATGCCTATAAACTCTTGCCAACTGTACTGATCATTGGATACTATTGAAAGTTGTATGTGAAGATGCGTAATATTTTCTAAAAATATGGTTAACTGAATATTTCCTTGGTCTTGCGACAAACCAAAGCTACTAACAAGATAGCATAACTAACACAATAAATTCCAAGATTTGTGTTCCACGAACTACTCAGTGTTTTTGGTTTTTAATTAAATGCGTTATAGAGCTTTACATTACTTGAAAATAAACAATTTTCTGGAAAAGAAATAGAAAAAAAACTTTATTATTATTTTTTACTTTAAATTCACTACTTTACTTTATTTAATTATTGTACTATTAATTAATTAACCACTTTTGCATAATATGGGCATAAACTAATGCTTGTTCTACATAGGAGCTAATACATACATATATACATATACATAGTTAAATTTAATCTACTTAAAAGCCATCTTACACTAATGGTACCTCTGAACAGTATTTTAATTAACTTTAAGTATATTGGCTTGTTGCCAACTTCTTTTTTCATTTTATTGTCACCCTAGCAACGCACACAACAACGCTAAGCTAAGCAGACAAACTTACAAAAAATGGAGATGTTTGCATGGATTTTATTTTATGTTTCCATGCTGTTAACTCGGACAGTCAGTGAAGATAAATTTACTATTCGATTTGCTCAAATACATACTGTAAACGAGCAATACTGGCAAAATACTACAATAACAAACTATCAGGATCTGACAGAATTTCAACGGCAGCACTTGGAGTATTTTTCAGCGCAAAGAACAACCCCATCCGCAAACGTAAATAGCTTGAATAAACTAGCTTTGAGAAATAATTTGCTGGCCATTGTGACAATTACAAACAACTCAATTTTAAAAGCGCCAAACTATCCTCTTATAATTCGCAATATACAAGTTGCACTTGAAATAAGCGGTTATTCCACCTCAAACCAAAACCAGGCAAATTATGTGTGGATTCCACGAGATAACTCAAATGCGTGCAGAACCTCATGTACTTTTGAGGACATTTGTCGTACACCAAAATACTTTGTGAATGTCTCAGGAAGCTACTGCATTACCATAAGGAGCTCGTTTTACTCCAACTTTGCAAAGCCCTGGAATGGCATTCTAAACGTTAACTTATTTTTACCTGGGTACATTCTCAATTCAGATACGCTAGCAAGAACTGATGCTATTGAGTTCGAACAGCAAGAACATATTTCTTGGCCCGTGCCAAAAATACATATACTGGTTTTTGCTAGCTACCAGCTAATTCCTTCATTAAAGCTACTTAGAGACTGGGCCGCTAGCCAACCTGCTGGATACGGAATTGAGCACCAGATATTTGCACTAACGGTAACAAGCTCATCATTGTTGAAAATTCTTCAACCGTGTGTAGATTGCCACGACGGCGTAGATTTGATGCCATTTATAAATATAAAGGCAGTAATTGACGTTAACTCAATGCTTACTCTAGCTAGTAGCCAGCTCTCTTGGCAAGGATTTTGGCAATACGACAGAACGACAGCAATAGATGACCTAGTTACAAAGCAGCTACTAAAATGCGAAACAACTGAACAAAAGTTTGCTAAATTTTACCGTAAACAACAAACAGAAAGTTTAGACGAACGTTTTGCTGAAGCAGTTGCTATTATTTTGCAAGAACTTATTCACAACAACAGCTTTGTGCACACCAAATTCAACGAAAAAGATGAACGACTATGCTCCAACGGAAAAATTGATTATGTCTGGAACAATACTAATGACTTTTATTATAAATGGAGAATTGTTGTTCAGATGGAATACTCTGCTAAAATTGACGCATACAACAAGTTCAATCTTGTGGTTGAAAAACCCCACAGCAGGTTACGATTTGTAACCTGTGGACAACGCGGTGTTCAGGAATATCCATTTAAAGAGCTTTTTAACGTTTATGACGTGTTTGTGTGGACGTGTGCTCTTTTTTGTATAGCTGTGTTAGCTGTAACTCTTATACTACCCAAGTGGTTCGTTTCAGATTCTCAGATTAAATCTAATCGGAAACTTAAATATTATGAGATGATCTTGCCGTTGTGTAAGGTATTGCTTGAGCAAGGCGATCCATTTCCGGGTTACCTGGATAAATTTATTAGCTTGCGAGTTATAGTTGCTGGGTTTATGCTTAGTGGGCTAGTGCTTAGCAACGCATACAAAAACAATAATGTTTACAATATGATTTTATCAAGACAGCCTCTTTTGTACCAAACATTGGATCAACTGAATGCAGACAATGTTTCCATTTATTCAATTAGTGGATACATATCAATTGACTTTACATATGGTCCAGCATTTCCACTAGTTATGTCTGACGATGGACATAGTTTGCTAAGTAACTATACTCAGTTGTTATTCTGGCGGACAATTTCTATACGCACTGAAGTTCTTAATTATCAAAATTTTCTCCTAGAAGGGAATCATACAGAGGAAAAAGTCACAAAATTGAAAAATTCATCCAGCCTTCATCCAAAACTAAATCACACTATTTTAAACTTTGTAAATAGTTTTAACGTTTGGCTGAGCGAAAGCTTGGTACCACTTTTGATTGATAAAATTAATTCGGCATTTGCAACTATGATACGTAATGAGGAACAAGAAATATTTTTGAAGAGTTAAAAGAATGTAGAAAGCATGCCTTTGTAATGCAACAAAGCTTATTTTTTTTTTTATTTTTTTTTATTCTCATTTCGTGACAGAACCCTTCTACAGTAGAAGGCAATTACATACTGTCACTACTTTTCACGTCATACAAATTCATTCATCCAATTGTATACGATTAGCTTAGCTTAGCTTACGATTTTGCAAAGAAAGCAGAGGCTTTAAATACAACTTTTGTATCAGTTGGTAAGGAAGTGTACGGTGAGTCTGTCATAGCTTTTAAATTTCATCATGCTATATCCACCACGGTGATTTGGAGGTTGAGCTGTTTGAAGGAAAGTGGTATTGTGAGTTGGCTGCAAGCAATATTTGTTATAGACAAACCATTTGTGGAAGATAATAATCCACCGGTGAAAAGTGCATCTCTTTATGGAAACATATTTGTAATATTTTTGTTATTACCGATGGGATATTTGATTGCAGTTTGCGCTTTTCTGAGAGAAAATATAAGGTTTGTTAAAGTTCTTGTAAAAGCTATTGTTTCGTTGTTGAAAAAGTGTAAATTTAGGCTGAACTTAATTGCTCAAAGAAATTCTAAAGTCTCAATGGATAACGTAACTTGTAAATCAAGTATTTGGCTTTAATAAATTACACAATAAAATGAACTTGTCACACAGGACATGCATAACTCAAAAAATACGTAATTTACACAAAGAACCCTGCTTCCAAAAAATGCAGATACCATTGAGTTTTAAAAATCTACGCATACGCCCATAAAGTGAGGTGTAGCTTCGGCTATAAATATAATGGAGTAGTAATGCTAAGCCCGCTTTGAACGCAACACATTAGGATAATAAAATGGGTTTTCATGCACTGACTCGTGCCAAATACAAGTATCAACAATTCAGAACCGATTTTTACACTAATTATTTTTTGTTGCTATAGTGGCCATTTTACACATGCCAGTGCTCTATCAGAAAAATTATATTGATCTAAAGTAATAGACCAATTTGGCAATTAACAAATATGCTATGATAATGTTTTTTGTTGCACACCATACAATGAAGTCTACAGAAGATTATCTTATTTTAAATTTTAAACGTTTTATAAACATGTGAGCAATTGACAAAAGTTGGATATAGTTTATGATAATAATACGCAGCCTATAGTTGTAATATGAAAAAGTGTTCATTTGGTCAAAACAGATTGGATTATTCGTAAACGTAGTCTAGATGTAAGACGGCCAAGATGAATCAGTCTTTTACAGTAAGTGCATTAAAACAGTAATTTTTCTATTTTCATGTCTTTTTTAGACCACATTCTGACTCTAGGTACGCAGATAAAGACGACGTTTATGAATGTTGATTGTTTGTTTAGTTACATGCTAATGGTACCTATACTATAAAGTTTATCTCAACTTTTAAATTTGTAAGTATTTCTGTAATGCATAATTAGCACAAGTAGGTAAAAGTAAAAAGTACCCGGACTATTTGGATCAACTATGCCTTAGTTAAGGTAGGCTTATATCTGGATTGCCACTAGAATAATTTTTGCCTAATCTTGTTTAAAATTTTATGTTATTCATCCGTAAAACTGCTAGCAACGTACGTGTTTGACAAACTAGAAAATTATTCCGTGTCATATTGTCTCTTGAACAAATTCAAGTAAAAACAAAATATCAAACACACATGAATTATTATCACAGCACGAGTTTCATGGCACAATAGTATCCGTTTCTGTATCAGAATAATTATACTAAAATGTTACGATTCAGGTACTTTTAAGAGCCACAATTATACACCGTTTTACTATACAACCATTACCTGAAAAATTAGAAGCCAACTACGTTGCTCTGGCAATTTGAGACTCAAAAAGTGATGGCAAAGTGGGCGAGGTTCTAGCACGTGTCTACCTTATTCCACATTAGTCGGTCTTTGGGCTAACTGGAAATTATACACCAAATAGACGAGCACAATAAACTCCTAGGAAATCGCCAATTGCCTTATATTAAAGTATGTTTGCCTATTACTCTGTCTGTTCCATCTAAAGAGTGCGCAATAAAATACGTATTGAAGCCTACCTTCATTTTGTTTGAATATGTTGATATAGCAACCAAAGTTATTCAAGAAAAAAGCCAACTTGGTGTTTTTGAAGAAGCTTTTAAGAATTTTATCCAAATTTGTTAAAATCTACATCAGATTATTTTTTCAGAAGAACTGTTTTCCTTTCAATACAAAAATGGTTTCCTTATACCAAATAGTGTATTCAACCCTTTCGATTCTTTCATTGCTTTTACAATGCATTGCCGAATCGCCAAACTGGTATCTGTTTTCACAATACCGTAATAAGCATTTGAGTAGATACAGAGCTAATACTGATAAGGTAACACCCACGGATTTTCACCAGTATTTGCTTCCATTTACACCCTGTCTTCTAAACATCATCAACTTCAATGGTGTCGACTTTTACTTGCCACCAAGTATTCCACTACTTTTGCGACGCTTAGATATAATCTTTGCTTTCTCTGGAAACCAACTAAAGGAAGAAATTCTTCTTCCTTACGAGAAAGTACAAGTTAATAACTTTACCGTGAGTAAAGACAATTACTTTGTTGAATCACTAGAATACAATAGGTTGATGAAGATTAGACCCTGGCTTTGCGAAGTACATATATATTTGTACCCACCTGCTAAGGAAAACGAAGTCAAGCTACCACGTACTTTCTATATTCTTAAGAACACCAAACTACACCGGACATTTGCAAGTAGCTTATATAAAGGCCCTATAGCTATTACATCTCAATTTTACTGGAAGTATTACAAGTCTACCTTTTTTGCGTTAGGAAGTGAAAGTACACTATTTTGGAAGCGGATTCCAGATGCCTTGAAAGCAGTAAATGAAGTAGGTCCTATGGACTTAATTCAAAGCCAGTGGCAATTTAACGTTCTGGTTTCTGACTTAAAACACAATGATGAAAATGCATGGGTACTAGGAATCCGTGCCTTTCAATATTACGTCGTAGGACAAACGGTGAGCACAGCAACACATGCCTGGTTTCAATGGAAAAGAGAACACAGAAAGATCAAAAGCGTGAAATTGTTATGTTTCTTTTGCATATCGGAAGACATTATTCAGAGAGTAGCGTTGCAGTGGCAACTTGTACCAAATTACATGTCGCTAATTCAGACTATTAAGCATGCACAGGCAGACACAGACCAAGTTATATGGAAGCTAAAGTATATGGTACCCAAAATGGATGAAGGTCATTTCGTGAAGTCTCCAAGTATCTACAATTTAGATACAGAAGATGTTGAAAAATATGTATACTTGAACTTGAATGTCCCCTCAGGTATCCGTCTGAGAATACAACAGCTCTTCTACGATGTATACGGCAATTCTTCGTATGAACATGAGAATGCTTATCAGTCACTTTGCACCGAACAATCTTCTTGTAAACTTGAACGGTTAATATTACCTATGATATCTAGGCTGATGTCAAAACCGTTTGAAGGGCATTTTCGATTCTTCACTAGAGAATTAGTGTTTGTAGCGTGTGGCCAACAGATAAGAAGTAGCCCTTTTATGGAATTGGTAGGATCTTACGACTTGTATTCATGGATTTGTATTGTGACTATTGTAATTCTTGCTGTTAGTTTGGTTCGAGTTGGATTTGTACAAATTTTTACATTCAATTGTACTAGCACTTCCCAGTCAAATATTAAACTACGAAACCTCGCGTTTCGAAATTTTCTTTCAGCTTTTGATAATTTGATGGAACATGCTCTACTTACTGCATACGATATTAAACTTGTTCAAAAACACCTATCTCTTAAACTAATTGTAGCCACAACTTTGTTAATGACTGTGGTGTTAAGCAACGGGTATAAAGGAAGCAACGTTACAAAGCTTAGTAGCCCGCTTCCTCCAATTCCCTACTCTTCAGTTGAGCAACTTGTTCAAGACTCATACAACATTTATTCGAGACCAAGGTACATTAACAATTTACCGTATGATGTAGAAAAGGAGATAGAATGGGAATACATGATTGAGTCTGAAAAGTATTTAAGTCAAAAGGGGGTCCACTGTCACGTACTCAAATTTGAAGGTACAGATGTATATGGTAATCCAAATTATTATGGAGTCTTGTCAGAGTTGTACAACCTAATGGGAGTCTGGGTTGACCGAAGTGGTAAATGTAATATTCTAAGTTTTAGCCGGAAGGAACAATATTTGCTGGACAACACAAGAACCACTCCAGCGTTGAGTAACTTTAATGCTTCTTTAGAGTTTGAAGACTACGATCGTGTGTTTGCAAATTGCAAAAATTACGGACGCCACGCAAGAATTATGGAACGAGATGACAGCTTTAGTTTGAATAAATTTTACATGACTAATTCTGCCCAATTTAAAGTACCACTTTCTTTTGGAAAAAAGTCAATTGCAAATTTGCATCTCAAGTTTGTATGGGTTGGCTTTTTCCCGTTAAGGTCCTTGTTTAGGATGGAGGCATTGTACACATCTGGACTACTGGACTATCATATGCAGTGGGATGCTAAGAGATTTGAAAGTTTTGTGAAACACTTTCGGGTGAACGGCGAGTTCAAACCGCCAAATCTTAAAGGAAGTATAAATGTGGTAATTTGTATAATTCCTGTTGGAATGGCTTTTGCGACAGTGGCTATAATAACTGAACTCTTTTATGCACGCTGCCGGTCAATAAGCCAGCAACAAAAATCTTTAAGTTTTACTAACAAACTACGGTATTGTTTAAAGTCTGAAATACATTTTTTCAAAATCCTTTTCCTGAGAACTTGGAGTTGCTGGTTTAAAGTTCGAAATGTATTTTGTAAAACAAAAGTGGTAAATTATTAAGCTATAAATTTCTTAAACTATATAACTTGTGTAAAATCTTAGCAATATAGTTTTAAGGAGAATGCGCTAATTTCTGGTACGGAAATGGATGCCCAATGGCCTTCATGGTTTATTAGAATGGGAGATCTACATCAATCTGACACTCCTAGGAACTTCTTTGAACTGAAGTGTATAAGTTCTTGATTATATAATCTAAATCGAAAGCACCTGTCGCATGTTCATTTCAACAGTAATGAAAGAAAAAGCAATTAATCTTATATATTAAATGAGGGATTACTGCAACAGTTCCTCATTTGTTTCAGAAAGGTATGATGATCTTATTGTCAAAGAAAAACTGTATTATCTAAAAATCAAACGTTACCTCATAGTAAATAAAAAATAATAAACTCAAACGTTCAAAAAAATTATTTGTTCATTGACCAAACAACATGAATTTAACATGCAGCATTGCATAGTAACTTAATATCGAATCAAGTAAAAACCACGCAAGAAATCTGTGCTGTCATGCCATGCCGAATGGATAGTCGTGAAATGTTCTTATCAAAATGATAAGGTTAGCAAACAATTCAAATTTTGTATACAGTTTTCAACATTATTATTATCTTATTAGACAAACTGATGTCGTATCATAAAACGATGTAACATCAGGTCTTAAAACTAACGATTTATCGTTTGTGTATGCTTGTGCCTTTCACATAATAATTACTCGTGTGTAGTTTGTAATAAAATGACTCAATATAGCAGTGTGAATATTTTATGCTGTTGTAGCTGCTTTCATCTATGGCACTATTCGTTTGTGGAGAATTGATCCCCAGTCAAATATCATGTTTCCTTTATGCGCAATTCGATGTGAATTTGAAGCTTTTTCACCGCTGGGAATAGCAGGAGCTGTCAACAGCACCAGTGTAAGAGTCTTGGTTGAATGGAATGGAAAAGTGCCATTTTAACGAGACACAGAAACTGCCGCAATGTTCCTACTTTGATGTTGCTAAGGAACACAAATAATAACAAAGGTATTCCTTCTGCTTCTGAAGGTACTAGAACTGGCAATTTGGTCAACTTTAATGAGCTACGTGTCCTAAGGCTTCTACAGCAATCATGTAAGGCATTAAAATGCAGCTCTGGTTCACTGATTAGTTTCCAAAGTAGCATTTATTTGGTGACCATTGACAATACCATACAACAAACTGTAAATTTGCTAGTGTCATTCCCTGAGCTTTAGTATGCTAGAAAATTGGTATATGGAATCGCTTACCCGTGCAATTTAATGAGTCACACGATTAGTTGCTGATTGCACTGACATAGTAATTATGGAGTTGAAGACATAACTCTATAAATTGATATATGGGATGTCAATTTAAACAAGAAAGGGCTTGACATGGCAACGACATTGCATGACATGAATAACATTTTATTTATCATGTAATCATAATTCTCATTTATTCAAATCATGCGTTCAATCATTTTTTTTGGCGTAACCGATTTTGTAATCGGTATGTAGCATTTTAAATAAACTAAAGCAGAGGCATCATATTTAATTACTTTAAGGCTATCAATACTAGCTTTTCCCTGTGACAAAGATTCCGGTCATTGCAAGACTTAGCAGTAGCTTTGTATCATTTAGCGGTTATTATTATCACTATTTATTAAACCATATCTTACACAGTTGAGTCACACGCTAACAGAAACTGAAATAAATTTTACAAAGCCATAAAATCAAAATTAACAACTCATATTAGTTGCATTAGTACCATGAACAACTACTGGAAGCTAAAGATAATAATGTACATGAAATAAAGTTTGCATTTACCAAACACTCAGTTTGTATTTCTCTTCATCTTATAAGATTTTTTAAGTTTTAAAACTACGCTAACTCACCAATAAAACACTGTGCTAAGCAATTGCAAAATTATGCATACACGCAGCTCCAAGTAACTATAGGCAAAGTTAAACCATGTCATTTGAAATAGTAGTGGCTATTAGTCGATTAGTCTATTTTCTGGACACCACTTCCAGCAACAAGGCTAAAACGGAGCACCCCAATATGATACCAAGTAGCTTCAGTGGTACAACCACAGTGAGCAAAGTCAAGGATTCAGGTACGTTTTGCTCAATGTCGCCACACGTAACCTTGAAATGTTTCACAACTTTGGTGTTTAAATGGGCAAGTTTTCTTTCTTGTTTTGTAACGTAAATGTCAGCGTATGTATATGCATTAACATTTCTGGAACTTTTTGCAGCAATTCTTTGCAATTTTTTGAACAGAGCATGCGTGCGTTGTATGTGTATCATGTAACTAAAAAGCCCGGTATTTACAATTCGACTTAGTGCTCTGATCTGCACTCGTGTAAACACAGAGCGTGGCAGGAACATCCATGTGTCAGAAAAGGTTATGTACGTATCGTCATTGTTGTCATAGTACATTCCACCTTGCTTGTGATTTGACATTTCAGTCCAACAAAATTCCTCAGGTTTTGGCAAGCCTTCAGTGGAATATATTAGAGCAACACGTTGGGTATTTTGGTTAAGTCCCAGGGTACACCATGGTGTTTGTAAGCTTTCTTGAATTATTTTAACTTCGCAAGATTTATCATACAGCATTGGTTTTCTGTCAAATATTTGCAACAAACGTTTTTCAGAACCAAGATGGAAACGTTTAAAATATTTGACAATATCTTGAACATAGTGTGCTTTGATTTTGTAATGATGCGTTATTCGATGCCAGATTGCCACAAAAGTGTCTGTTGAAGAAAATACGTCAATTACATCACTTTTGTTTGGGCGAAACAAAATATTTTCCAACGAACTTGGCATTTCTCTTGGTTCATTTTCAAACATGAAGTCAGTGATTAGTGCGGAATTGTACCATTGTCGCAACAATGCTAGAAATGTAACCCAACCTAAAATTAAAGCAATCTTTTTCTTAAATAAGCTTCCGTCATCTCCTTGTTCTATCAATGTACTATACAGCCACAGTACAATATTGATGATCGAAGTGTCTGAATTTATCAAGGTAAGACTTACAAGAACAATTAGGAAAACAGCAATAAAACTTATCCAAACGGTTAACGAGAAAGGCTGTAGTAATGCAGATGATGGATTTGACCATTTGCTAAAACCTTTTTCTAAAAGTGTAACGTACCTAAAGCCAGATTCTGATTTTAAAGGTGTGAAACTAATCATTTTAAAATTTATTACTGATTTTGCTGCAGGATAGTAAATGCGAAAATCAAATTCGCAAAACTTTGGCTCAGAACAATTGTAATACGCATTTAAAATTTTGTATACTAGTGATGAATTATAAGCTGTCAACATTGGATACTCCCAAGCTGGCCTGAGACCATTGTTTATTTTAACGGGATAAATGTTTTGCAGGTAATTGTAAATTTTGATTGTGTCTTGAAAATTTGTCACTTCCATTTTTTTCACTTTCAATGTACAAAACACAGTTTGGTTGTGGCTTTCCCCACAAGACGTGTTATGGTATGTATAGTAGACAGTGAAGGGGACTTCACCAACCAGCAAGACATACGAATTTAGGGTTTGTGGTACACGTAAGGTTTGATTTTTATTTATGTTAAGCAGTGGACAAAGTGCATATTTGTGAAACCACGGATTTTGCTCCATTTTGGTTTTTCCCCAAGCATAAACATCAATAGAATCGAATTCCAGGTCATTGTTGGTTACCACAATTGCAGGAAAATGGACAATGCACACAGGCAGATGCTTTTGAAAAAATAGGGAAGGAGAATGAAACGTTGCCAATAGGGCGCTGATAGCATCTACGTATAACTGAAATTTCTCCGAAAATGTTTGGTTTTTACTTCTTGTGAACTGACTTGTAGCAAGAATATTGCTTATTAAGAAAACGCAATTTAGGGTTTTGAAACAACCTTCCCAAAATTTATCATCCAGTGAAACATATGTGCTACTTTTCTGAAATGAATCCAGCCACCAATACAGGTCTGACAGTTTTGAAAACGAGAATTGTATGGTGCAGCTTGTAGTCAAAACATCCAGTATGTTCGTTTGATCCTGTGTGCTTACTGTTGCAAAAACTATACACAGTGGAATCAATTGTAGTACAGAATTATGGCTCCTCATGATTCTTAGACTTTCTACAAAATTCGAAGAAAATCTCCCCGTGAACGTACCGATGTGCTAGTTGTCGCAAGTGTTAGAATCGTCTGGACTCAATGTCATACTAATGGCTCTCAAGTGTATTTTTTCAGAATATGACTCTAAAATGTAATTTTCACACTTGAAGTTTTACTGTTACATGTTTAAATGAACAACTTACATATATGAAGCCTTGTAAGCTTTCGATTGACGTGTATGATTATCATTACCTAATAGTTTATTTGTTTTTACCAATTATGCACATCAAAATATATACTTACTGAGGCTTAGCTGATAAAAAACTGCTTGACAACCTATGTGTATTTTTTACAAATAGCTTTTGTTAAAAATTTTATACTAGCGAAATAGTAAATACGCACTTATCATTGCAAGCACAATTTCAAAGTATATAAAATGTCAATTGTCTCAAAAACCGTGAATAAATATCTGACAACTTTTAAAATATAAATGTACAAATAATAATACAATTCAATAAGTAGTTTTGTGACAATCTGTTTCTTTTGAATGTCGACACGACTCTAGTGACTCTTTCTTAAATTTGTATTTTTGTTTTATAAACTCAGGATAACAAATAGCGATTCTACTACATGTCAAACTGTAAGATTATGTGAGATTCTTTGTTATGTTAAACTCCGCAGCAATGCCCTTCAGAGCAAGCTATTTATTTTCAACTGTCACGAAAACACTTAATGACCTAAAAGGTTAAAGTACTGCAGAAAAAATATCATTCATTTCATGAATTTCCATTTCAGCTGGGTTTTAGCGCAGAAATCATTGTCTGTTTACACAAGCATGAGGTTAGGCTCGAAGAGCTTCCAAAAGAAAACGAGAATAAAATGTGTTTACTGGCACACATTTGACATTTAATCCATAAATAACAGTCTTGTTAGCAATTAAGACAACAAGGTCAACAGGGTCAACGATATCAGTTGTTTATTCACGCATAATATTCTTACATTAAACACGCATGTGGCAATGACACAATTTATTTGTCACGATAACCACTAACCATTCATTTCTTCTAAAACGTAGGAATCCAGACTGACCAAAAATGTAGCAGCTCTGGAATCCAATGGTTGTTGCACATTCCGTAATTTATATGTTTCTGAAATTTTCAAATATAATATACAATTTTGTGTTAATAAAAATGCAATTGAATGCATGCCATAAAGTTATTTTTATTTTGTATGAGTAGCTTACTTCTTTTGCTGGACAAATTTCATATTTGATTGAATCGTATGCCGGATTATGATTAAATGTGAATTCTCTATACCAGTACAGCTCACAGTCGCAAATCAGTGGATTTCCTTCATTGCAAAAAAGAATTGTGTTGAGTAATTTATAAGATTTTAGAATGGATTTGTTTACCTTCTATATACACGCTTGTTAAAGTTTTCAGGTTGGATCGAAATACATCCACGTCCAGTCTTTGAAGCTGGTTCTTCTCAAGGTTAATGGATTTTACATTTGGTAAATGTACCAAAAGTGTCTTTGGAAGTACTGAAATTCTAAGAAAATAAGGAATTGACTTTCAAATAATCCAAACGTTCTATATCATAATCATATTCAATTTGCAAACGGTATTGCGGCCAACCTATTTTCGCCTAAATCAAGAGACAAAATAGTCTTGCCAAAGTTTTTGAACGTATCCGGGTCCAGGTGAGAAATTTTTGTACCGAACTCCACAGATGTTAGGTTTTTCATATATTGTAGAGCAACAACTGGAACTTCGGCTAGCAAATTTCCGCCCATGAAAAGCGCATTTAGACTTTCTAATAAATTTTAAAATAAATCAGTTATTAGTTTTTCATCAGCATTGCTGAAAGTAAAAATTGTTAAAACCTTCAAGGCCAGAGAAAGCGCCAGGCAGTACTGTAGAAATAAGGTTACGTCGCAGAAAAAGGGAGCGTAATGATGTCAAGCCTAAAAAATCTTGCGACTTTAGTTCTGCGATTTGGTTATCTGACAAATCCAAAGTTTCCAGAGAAGACAAATATTTGAAACTCTCAACTGGTACTGCGGTGAGTAGGTTTGAGCCTAAATTTAGAATGGTTAGGCTGGAATAAAAATATATTTAAAATTATTTTGTGTTATTCTAAATGGAGTATAAACTCTTCATAGGTTTTTTTGGAATTACTTATCTAGTCCCGCAAACGCAAACTTTTCAACATTGGAGATTTTGTTGCCAGTGAGGTATAACCATTCTAAAAACTTCAGTTCCTTAAAGGCCAAATCTAGAATCGTTTTTATTTAATTTTTATCCAAATTTAAGACCTTCAGATTATTTAGACTTTGAAGGGCACCACTTGGAATATGCTTCAAGTTTCCTTGTGTAATGATCAAATTGTTCAGAGATTGAATTCCATTGAATGTCTGACTAGAAATTTCACTTGTATTCAAATTCATTAGTGAAAGTCTTGAAATGTTTAGACCACTCAGAAAATTATTTTCTAGTTGAATAGGAGTTGAAACATTAAAGTTGAGTATCATGGATGAAATCAATTTTTCCTTTGATGACGTATTATTGCAACTTAAAGCTTGTTTGACAACTTCGGAAAATTGAAAATTGCAATGAACACTCTGGTCACCATTTTCGTACTCGTAAACTTCACACAAATTTATCTCGTCACAAATTTGGAAATTACTATTCACAGAAACAACAAATACAAGTAAGGCTTGTATTATTCCTACTTTTATTACGCCATACATTCCGCTGTTTTTGCAAAACATTATCTGGTTTTAATTAAAAATGCTGCTCCCAGGACTAGGACTAACTGCTTGGATGCTTTTGTCAAGATGAATATGCTGCGATGCAATAAGTGTAGAATTCAGTGCGTATAATGATTTGTCCACGTGATATAATGCGCTCACGCGATAACCCATTCATGTTGTTTATTCTCTTGTCGTCTCTATCTCTAATCCATTTTCTTGGCCTTGGGTGTTAGGTCATGGGCAAATGAAAAGAGTATCACAAATTTCCAGTCTTTAATTCTTTATGATTTTGCTTTGTGAATGTTCGCAGTTTATGAATAACAAAGTCACTAAGGTTACAGATAATGTGCAAAACGTTTTTAATAGAATATTAAATCACAAAACGAATAGCATATTAGCATATATACTGCTCATTTAATTCAAGCACGTAATTGGTATAGGAAATGAGTAGCTTTCCATTCGCCATAGCTTTTTGAAATTACTTAAATGTCTACGTTTTATAAATGTAATTAAACATTTATCACGCTTTATGAACACTTTGTGTGAACTTGAGCTGTTGATCTTGCCGTGTGAGGTGCAACACTTTGATTGTTCTGGTTTGAAATAATTGAAAATTTTACTCTTCTGAATACTTCTAGTTGAGAAATGGATAGCAACAGCAACACCAGCGAGTTATCTAGGAATCTCCAAAGCATACAACGCTACTACCAAACGATACGAAATTCCTTAACCGGGATCGGCCCATTAACAAAACTGAAACCTGTTATTGCTGTGAGATCATAAAGAGTCGACGTGACGTTAAGGTAAAACCTCATAAAACCTACTGGCGAGTTCAGAACTGGGAGTTAGATTTAACTGAAGAAGCCACCTTGCCTGTCTATATCGAACATTTACTATTCCACATACCACTCTTCAAATTTGAGACATCAATCGATTGTAAGGATGTTAATGAATGATACAGTATACATAATAGGTGTCGACGGTGATTGTTGCGTGTTTTGTCACCTTTGTAAAAGATTACTGCTACTATTGCACTTCGAGTTAACGTACGTTCGAGGTTGCAGAATCTGATAACCAAGAGAAGTGGCAACCCTTTGCATAGTTCCAACAAGGAACCTTGCACCTTGACTGTCACGTTTGGTCGCTATTATTGCCCAGTTTGACAAGGTAGCTAAACGCAGCATTCGCTGTTCTAAAAATAAAATCAAAATTTTTATCACCCTTTCCATCTCCACAAGATTTTGCCCAAAAAGAAAAATGGCTTATTCCTGAAACTGTTGGTCCAATCAGCTTTGTCATCGGGTTCCACCCTCTGACCATTTCCCATTATAATATTCTCAGAGTTTAAGCATCGACCAGGGAACTGAATTGAAGCACATTTCAGACATAAACTACGTTCACGTTCATCATCATTCCGTCTTCTTGCTGACGGATAGAGTTCTGGAAGCCCGGCCATAAAAGCTCCAGCCTCCAATTTTTGGGAACTGCAACTTTCCCTCAGGATTGATGAAATATCTCCCGAGCAATTGGCATTTCATCATGTACTGAATTTGTCGTACAACGACATTGTAAAATTGGAATATAGTGGATTCAGTGTTTTCTGTTTCGCACATATTCCATGGTGATCGTGTAGTTGAACTCGGATTGTAAGGTACTGAAAAGCATTTTGTACTGACGACCTCCCAGGACGTATGGTTCAATTTCATGAAACACCTTTCTGTTTCTATCTGTTGTTAGCACAAAAGTGACACCAGACCTCCACTCCCATTTCATGTGAATGTAAACCTAACAAACAAAGATGTTAGCACAGAAAGCCAGTCAACCATCAACTTTGTCGCTTTCACAGTTCCACATCAACCTTGCGTCGAGTTTTAAGTCTAGCACGCAAGACACATCAATTCTTTCTATCCGTTCTTTCAGATAAGCTGAAATGTAAATTGGTGATTGACCCAAGACCTTTTCAATCCTGCTTGTTAACCCCAACGGAGGACTTTCATGTCCACAATCTTGATTGTTCAGTTTGCCCCAAGACTCCATTTTCTCAATTCTCAACTTGGTCATCATTCTGTAAGTAAAATCCCTGCAGAACAGAACCATGGCAAGGTGCATCAAAGGACAGAAAAAGGATCAAGACCTTTAAAATGCTGATTGCTTTTATTGAAACTGGAGGAACCTAAAACCAGGAGGAAAGTGAGAAAGCCCTTTAGTTTGTAATGGAGACGTTGGTAATGGAAAATGAACAGTTTAGCTTTGGCTGGTATAAGCAACTTCTTCGTTCAGGGAACTAAAAATAGGGTAAATGCTCTGGATCCCGAGGATGAACTGGCGAATGTGAGAATGCGCAAGAGGTTTATTATTATTCTGCATGTATAGTTATAAGTCCTTAAAGTAATTGCGCTTCCACGTATACTTTAAACCAGGGCCTTAGACCTTTAAAAAAGGCGTACTTAACGATTTCACAATATAATACATACCGCACATCACATCTAATAAAATAATCATTTTTATTAAGTGGGTAACAGAAAGTATATAATCTTAAGCTTGCTTTTTATTTAAGGC
This sequence comes from Entomobrya proxima, assembly GCA_029691765.1. NCBI lineage: Eukaryota > Metazoa > Arthropoda > Collembola > Entomobryomorpha > Entomobryidae > Entomobrya > Entomobrya proxima. The sequence goes on along the minus strand of CM056169.1, from coordinate 39,838,323 downwards.
AGACTTTGTTCTCATTACTGAGTTGTATAGTAGATTTCCAAAGAGAATTATAAAGGAACCGTAAAGAAAGGAAAATGCGTAAAAGCTTGTTGCTTCTCTGTAACAGTAGTGTCCAGTTTCTTTAAAACAAAACAATCAAGTTAATAACATTTGAAAGCAATCAAAACAATTTGTTTTAAACAAATCAATAAGAACTTGATGTATAGTATGCTTACTCTGTAAGTAAAAGGAAATCAAATTCACTACAAGTCCAATTATCATTTGAATGAATTGTAGTAAAGTGATTGCGGTCGCCAAAAGCCTTGGAACGTTTATCCCTGTTGACTGCAATACAAAATAAATCATGTTCCAAAAATTCAATGTAGAATTCTTATAGTGTATATTTCTACCTTCAATACAAAATACGGGTACATCACGGCATGTACAAAATAATTCATCCCAATGAACCATCTTGCAACGGGTTCCATGTAAGACGCTAAGTTGCGAAACCAAACATATGTAATATTTTATAGATACAAATTGCCATTTATAATAACCTCATTTTACCAACAGTCCAGGTAACCAACATAGTGCCTACATGATGATACCATTGCAAAAACACCAAAGGCCTTTTCCTCAACACAATAAAAACGGTGTCACCAAATTCCAGAACTTTTGAGATTGCAAACAACATTCTGAAATAAACAAGAACTCTGTTTTAGATAAATATTTATTCATATTGTAAAGGTACACACTTACGTCCAGAAGACATTTGTTTGTGTTGCTCCATCCGGAACACAAATGCTATCGTAAAAGCCATGATCTCGTCCATACAAATCCACAATAGTGGGTATAAACCGAATAAATCCCAGGATAGAAAACGCTGCAAGCAAACTATTCCAACAATTTAACCCAACTTTGAGATCATACGCATGACGATTTTTAATCCACGTTTGCAAACCAAAAATGGTCAAGATGTACAAGCCTCCTGCATGGAATTTGTATTGTCCACAAAGTCGAAATATTTCTTTAATTATGGTCAAGTCCAATCGTTCAAAGGCAAAGCTGCCCTCCGCTGAACAATCTTGCATAACTTGTAGTATGTTCTGCGTGCATTTTGCTCTATGTTCTGGAGCGCGGCGGCGCCTTACGGCGCCGCCACCAATTCCCGACATATACATACCGTTAAATATTTGAAAAGCCTTACATTTTTGAATTTTTTCCTTCTTTCCCTTCTTATTTGTCGACTCTGTCGACATGAGGTCAGCTCTTAGCTTAGGTTTAGAACAGCAGGGACAAGTTGTGTTTTTGTCTTTCGCCGTCTAATCCTCCAATCTCTACAAATTTTTTTAGTTTTTTCAACAATTATGCTTCACTGACAACTTTAGCTATCCTTAATACGTTGTGGTAGCTTGATTTAATGAAATGCATTAATTCTAAGTAAAGTTAAGAACAGTGATAATGTTACCCCTGTAATCTAGTGCAAATTTTTAAATGCTAGTTTTGTAGAACTTGTTTTGGAGATTTCATTTTCGCTAAAAAAACCTACCTGCATTTTGATAGAAACGAGATAATTAGGGCAACATTTAAGATTGTATTTAATTTCAAGCTTTATACAAAAAAATTTTCGTTTGTACGTTTTGCTAAAGCATATTGTAGCGCAAGGAGCCAAAGTTGTTGTAAACCTTTAATTGTTATACATATTTCACTAATTGTCGTAATGCAATTAAGTTTGAAATGCTCGGTAAATCGAATCTCATAGAATTTTTTTTCTTATTAAAACATGCAGTCTACTTTTACCTACTTTCAGCTTAAGCCTTATCAGAGTATAGTACTGACAATAAACTTTTGTGATTATTATTAGCTCGTTGAATTCATTTGGTTCGGTTTTACAACCGCAAATTTGTCCAATCAAGACTTATACACGTTTCTGAAATTCCTTGTAATAAAACACGTGTCTATAAAAACACATTAAAGCATTAAAAATTTTTAATTATGACTAGATGCTGATATTTAAAAAATATGTTTACATAATTTCCCAGATAATGCAGAAGTATGCAGTTCATGTTCACTTCAGATAAGAATTAACGATTCAAGAAGGTTGCAGAAAAAATATACTTATTGTCTTCTTAAAATAATTAGAAACCATCAACTTGCATTTATTGGCATAGGAATGTTGTCATGGGAAAGTTTGCTTTTCAGCATTTTAACACGCTGTTTTGTAGTTACTTTGAAATAGCCTACGAATATAAGCCATCAAAATATTTTGCTGGACAGAACTATCTCAAAATTCTACTGCAGAGCAGAACTTTCTTAAAATTCTACTGCTGAACAGAACATTTTTAAAATTGTTCTGCTTTTGTTCCGTTCTTTTACTACATTTGTTGATGAAATACCAATGATGAAATTTCCAAAACATGGGCCTTCGGCCCATGTTCTGGAAATCATCATCATCATCATCGTGTTTTGTCCATGTTCTGCGTGCATAGCACGTAGGATAGGTGATCTTCTGCAGGGTTGCCGCTGAATTTTTACGTATATACCAACCACTGTCATATTGATTAGCAAATGCAAAGTTTATATTTGAACTGTTGACGTCTACGGCTATCATTTTGTATTTAATGAGGTTTTATGAATTTCAAGTTGTTGCAATGAAAACTGAAGTAGAAATGATACAAAAAATTACACATAAGAACGATTTTGGGCTTCATACGCAATTATCGCCATCACCAACATTATATCAGAATAAAAATCCAAGCAATAAATATATTTTTTATTAATGGAAAACGTATCTACACATATTCACACGCTCAGGAAGATATCGTGGGAACTAAAGAGATACAAATAATTAAAAAGATACGAAAATATTATATTTACGTAAAGCTATTTCATTAACTCGGTTTTGAAAATAAAAATGGTTTTAGAAATTATATGAGGAGCTTTCTAAAGTTGTTCTATTTGGCTAGAACAAGCCATGCATTGCAAAAACCGATAGAGTATTCCAAAGGCTTGCCTAAACAGTATAAGGCTTTTGGCAAAACACCTAAATTATAATACATACAATTATTTACCTCGTTTTATGTGAAGTGTGTGAAAATGTTGAAGATTATCTAAGCAATTTAGACTGTATCAAGCTACTTAAATTTTTATTATATGCACTGTGCACTTGCATTACGCACGCTTCTGATTTTTAATCAATGAATGAAGTAAATGAATCTAATTTTTTATTACACATAATATTGAAATTTCCAGTGATTTTTTTATGGCTACTCGTTTGTTTCCTTTGACCTGACTGCTATATTTAATCTTCACGTGTTCGTATGAAATGCTACAAAAAATTATTTCCTTTAAAGCTTACCTTGACCATAAACAAGTAACTCCCTGATAGGATGTTATAAGGTTATGAAATTTGATAAACAGTTACTCAATGTGGGTTTCGCCATGAATGCAAGCATGATTGGTTTCATGAACAAATAAATAAAAAAATGTGATACCACTTCAAATCTGATTCTGCTTAGTAATAATTGGAGCTTCGGTATTGGGTAGAGAAGGCTCTCAAGGAAATTCTCCAAACTCTTCTCTGAAAAAAAATTTATCCCACAAAATTTAACCAGTCAAATTCACCTTCAAGTTAAGTTCCCCTCCAAACTCTCTACTTTCCACTTGCCTTTCAGAACCTCCCGTTTAAATCCTCCATTCCTTTTGATGATAAGATCTTCTCCAGAATCTCCTCCAATTTGAAAGCTCCCAACTCTGTCTCAATTCCACCACCCCCCTCCGCATCCAGAACCTTCATCTCCCACAGCTCCCTTCTCACTTTAAATTTCCTCCAGTTAACCTCATTCTTCCTAGTCAGGAAATCTTCCATCCCTCCACAGCACCTCACAGCAATTCACCCCTCTCCCCATACACCATAATTTTCTCCGTCACCTCCGCCGACTTTAATCAATTCTTTAATTCCCAAATCAACTCCCACAATCTTCCAACCAAATCTCCGCCAACCCTAACCTCAAGACTCAACTGATAAAAAAGGTCTACTCCAAAAAAGGATATATGTGCATTCTTATGAAATGAAATTAAAATTTTGTGTGAAAATAAGGCGTTCAACAACTTAGTTTCAAAATGGAATCTTCAAAAACCCGGGTTTTATTCAATTTTAACAACTTTTCATTATCATCGCGCACTCTTTCAATTAGATTACAATTTAAATCAGATTAAAGTTTAATCATTAAACTGCTTTAATAATTTCAATTAAATTGGTGATAATGATAACCCGGGTTACAAAATCCACTAGTCTCAGACTAGTAGTCTGGGGAAGTCCCTTTTTCCTGGTTCTCTTCTTCCTCCTCACCCTCCTTCTCCTCCACCTTAAGTGACGAACCCCGACCCCGAACTAATAACCTGTCCAGACCCAGCTCTTGCAACTCCTGCTCAACACTTTTGCAGGCCCTCTGAAATCGATTCTCATCCTCGTCTTCCCATTCGGGAAGTAACGAGGTGAGAGCCTTGGTCATTGACTTAATTCGCCGAATGTGGTCAATTCGCTCTTCTTTGGTCCTGGAGCCTCGGGATGGACCTGGAGTTGGACCACCGGCGGCGCCTTCCTCCTGGCCCTGTTCCGCCCTTAAAAACATATTCAAGTTCAAAATTAAATTAAATTCCTCGACATTTCCCGGTTTTGTAACAGAAGTTCATTTTTCAATTTGACTTTTGACTTAACCTTGTTCCGCCGAAGTACCAGCTTGAACCACCTCCAAATCCTTTTCATTAAAACCACCGACGGCACCTTCCCCCTGACCCTGTTCCACCCTTTACAAATTAAAAGTCCCATTCAAAATTAATCCAGATTCATAATTAAATCATTCCTTGCCATTTCCATAATGATCTTTTCTTCTTTTCATTTTACTTACCGTTTGGCTTCAATCGCCTTCAACTTCTGTTCATAGTCCTCCAGGGCCTGGTCAAGCTTCTTTTGTCCTTCGAGGTCATTCTCCCGGGGAATCACCTCCTCCACCACCGCAACCTCAGCTTGTCCTTCGGCTTCACTCATGGTCACCTCAAGTCAGACTTTCCTGCGTTTTTTAATCAAAATTGGTGTCAAATGTCGACTGACTTATTCAACTTTTGTCAAATGGATTCTGATTGAACTGAACGGACTAACTGAACTGAACTAACTGTAGACTAGACTGAAAGGAGAGATTTTTTTGCTGAAATGAAAATACACGTGGTAGACCTAAAAGCCTAAAAGATCGTCACTTTTTCCCTCAATATTTCAATTCACCCCGGACCTCACATGTCGCATGACTGGTCTTTTTTCCCTCGATAAGTCAAGCTGCCACGTGGGAGGTCTGGTGCAAAGCCGCTTCGCGAAGCGTACAAAAATGGAACTGGACTCTAAAGCTTCCTTTCAGTCTGCACCAACCCTGCAGAAGATCACCTATCCTACGTGCTATGCACGCAGAACATGGACAAAACACGATGATGATGATGATGATTTCCAGAACATGGGCCGAAGGCCCATGTTTTGGAAATTTCATCATTGGTATTTCATCAACAAATGTAGTAAAAGAACGGAACAAAAGCAGAACAATTTTAAAAATGTTCTGTTCAGCAGTAGAATTTTAAGAAAGTTCTGCTCTGCAGTAGAATTTTGAGATAGTTCTGTCCAGCAAAATATTTTGATGGCTTATATTCGTAGGCTATTTCAAAGTAACTACAAAACAGCGTGTTAAAATGCTGAAAAGCAAACTTTCCCATGACAACATTCCTATGCCAATAAATGCAAGTTGATGGTTTCTAATTATTTTAAGAAGACAATAAGTATATTTTTTCTGCAACCTTCTTGAATCGTTAATTCTTATCTGAAGTGAACATGAACTGCATACTTCTGCTCATACTCTTATCTGGGAAATTATGTAAACATATTTTTTAAATATCAGCATCTAGTCATAATTAAAAATTTTTAATGCTTTAATGTGTTTTTATAGACACGTGTTTTATTACAAGGAATTTCAGAAACGTGTATAAGTCTTGATTGGACAAATTTGCGGTTGTAAAACCGAACCAAATGAATTCAACGAGCTAATAATAATCACAAAAGTTTATTGTCAGTACTATACTCTGATAAGGCTTAAGCTGAAAGTAGGTAAAAGTAGACTGCATGTTTTAATAAGAAAAAAAATTCTATGAGATTCGATTTACCGAGCATTTCAAACTTAATTGCATTACGACAATTAGTGAAATATGTATAACAATTAAAGGTTTACAACAACTTTGGCTCCTTGCGCTACAATATGCTTTAGCAAAACGTACAAACGAAAATTTTTTTGTATAAAGCTTGAAATTAAATACAATCTTAAATGTTGCCCTAATTATCTCGTTTCTATCAAAATGCAGGTAGGTTTTTTTAGCGAAAATGAAATCTCCAAAACAAGTTCTACAAAACTAGCATTTAAAAATTTGCACTAGATTACAGGGGTAACATTATCACTGTTCTTAACTTTACTTAGAATTAATGCATTTCATTAAATCAAGCTACCACAACGTATTAAGGATAGCTAAAGTTGTCAGTGAAGCATAATTGTTGAAAAAACTAAAAAAATTTGTAGAGATTGGAGGATTAGACGGCGAAAGACAAAAACACAACTTGTCCCTGCTGTTCTAAACCTAAGCTAAGAGCTGACCTCATGTCGACAGAGTCGACAAATAAGAAGGGAAAGAAGGAAAAAATTCAAAAATGTAAGGCTTTTCAAATATTTAACGGTATGTATATGTCGGGAATTGGTGGCGGCGCCGTAAGGCGCCGCCGCGCTCCAGAACATAGAGCAAAATGCACGCAGAACATACTACAAGTTATGCAAGGTTGGTCTGCACTGCTGCAATTCAGTCGTCTATTTCATCAGCTGCAAATCCAACATCAAGTCTACAGGAATTCATCTCTTTAATTAATTGAGCCGAAATTGAACACCGATTTTGATTCAAATTTTGAATTTAACGGACATAAAAACGAAGGGAAGAGAATCTTCAAGTGACCATGAGTGAAGCCGAAGGACAAGTTGAGGTTGGGGAAGTTGAGGAGGTGATTCCTCGGGAGAGTGACCTCGAAGGACAAAAGATGCTTGACCAGGCTCTGGAAGACTATGAACAGAAGTTGAAGGCGATTGAAGCCAAACGGTAAGTAAAATGGAAGGATCATTAACAAAATGGCCAGGAATGATTTAATTATCAATTTGGTTTCATTTTGAATGTGTCTTTTTATATTTTAAAGGGCGAAACATGGCCAGGGGGAAGATGCCGCCGGGGGTTCTAATGAAAAGGAGTTGGAAGCGGTTGGAGCTGCTACTTCGAAGGAACACGGGTAAATAAGTCAGATGGAAGATGAAATTCGGATACAAAACCTGGAATTGACGAGGAATTTATTTTAATTATGATTTTGTATGTATTGTGTTTTTTAAAGTGCGGAGCAGGGCCAGGAGGAAGGCGCCGCCGGTGGATCAACTCCAGGTCCATCCCGAGGCTTCAGAACCAAGGAAGAGCAAATGGACGACATTCGGCGAATTAAGGCAATGACCAAGGCCCTAACCTCGTTGTTGCCGGAGTGGGAGGACGATGATGTGGAGCGGTTTCAGAGGGCCTGCAAAACTGTTGAGCGGGAGTTGCAGGAGTTGGGTCGGAATCGGGAATTAGGTGGGGGTTCTTCACTTGAGGTGGACGAGGAGGAGGAAGAGGACCAGGAGGAGGCAGGGGCTTCCCCAGAGTAGTGGACGTTGTACCGGGTTCATCATCATCGCCAATTTAATTAAAATTATTACAGTTTAATCTGATTTAAGTTGTAATCTGATTGAAAATGTGCGTGATGATAATGAGATGTTGTTAAAATTGAATAAAACCCGGGTTTTTCAATTTGTGAAAGATTCCATTTGTGAAGCAAATTCTTTAGCGCTTTGTTTTTATTTATACAGTTTGCAATTTGCAAGATTTTAAGGTCATAAGAATGCGCATCTACTTTTCTTGCAGTAGTGCAGTAGACCTTTTTATCAAAATGAGTTTCCCACCTCACTGACCTCACCCCATTTAGGTAACGGTGAAATAGGCCTACCATCCAGTCACTATTATAGTTAACTGTCCACTATTTCGGGTTTCAAAACGGTAGAATAGAGGACAGTCCTCTATTTCTTGCTTATGTCCACTATGTCCTCTATTTGGTTAAAGCGTTGAATAGCCAGGTAACGATAAACATTTCACATATTTAACCTTTGTTTTTGCAAAATTTCGATGCTACGCATCATAAAAATACTCATAAATCTCACTCTGAAATGATAAAAATGCATTCATGCATTGCAACATTCCAAATTTTCTTTTCATTCCGTGCAATGTACGAGAAAATCTAGAGACTAGAGTGTAGTTCGTTAATAATTACCAACGTATAATCAGTTTTCTGTTCGTATTCATTGAAAAGCGGACACATCAAAAAGTTTTAATTTGTAGAGTTTACTATATAATTTGTAGCACTACATTTTGCATTGCAAACGTTTTCCACAGTGGAAATATTATAAAGATATTAAGGACAAGTGGAAGGTAATCTTTGATCACTTGTCACTTCCGGAAAGAAAGGAGAGTACATAGTTGCTTTATAAAAATCATTTCTTACTGTTTATCGTTACCTGGCTCCAACGCTGCACTATAGCGAATATTTAGCAATAAAAAATTAACAATTTTTGGACGGAAAATCAAATTTACGTTTAGAAAATGTGCATGATGGGATGGTTAATAGTAAGTAAATGTGAAGAATGATTGCGAATTCTATGAAAAGTTTTTATTAAAAACTTTAAAAAATACTAATATTATGCTGAAAAAATTACTTCAGTAAAAACAACACTGCATAAAGTAAGAGAAATACGATTTTTGTTTTCTTTAAAAAATGTCCTCTATTTTGCTCTCAGGAATATGGTAGGCCTACGGTGAAACATACAGTTATCGGTTAAAGCCTTCTGAATGCGGTTGTCCCTGTGAGAGAAGTGGAATCATAGTGAACAGTTAACCATTAACCTGCGATTAATCACAAGGTGTAAAAATGTAGAACCAGTAATCAAATGTCATTTTATTATTGTTGCTTTACGTAATAAGTTAAACATGCATAGTCAACCAAAAACAAAATGCTAGATGCTAAATGCTATGGTGGTGATGTAAAAAGATTCAGAAAACTTGTGAGGTTTATGTTATGGAGAAAAGTTTAACGTTAACACGCTCTTGGTAAATATAAGTATTTTAACTTCTTTCAAGTGTTTTGTTTACCGGTTCTAATGATTGATGTAATTTTTGTAATTGGCAAATTATCGTTAATTTGTAAGCATTGTCTGCGTATCGTCTGGAGTTTTCATGTATTGCAATGCTACTTTTGTTTAATGCGCAAAATGAGTAATGAGGCACACGCTTGACAAATTAATACTGTATAATAATACAATATACAATAATAAGTTTGAAACATTTGATAAGGTGAAATAAACCGATATAATTCGTTTTAATAATTTTGTTTTGTTTATAAGTAGTTTCATTAACCTGACAATTTCAAAAGACTGAAGTTAGTAGTTGATAAACGCGTGTGTAAATTTTTTACTACTACTCTAGCTTTTCGGACTGAAACAACACCTCTTCTTCAAACAGTAACGTGTATTTCGCACTAAAGAACACAACGCAACTACAATAAGTTCTTTTTTTTTGAAAAGTCTTAGTTTTACAATTTGAAAATGCTGTCACCCTTTGCAAAATTTGCTCTTAATTTGTGTCAAAAATATAACAGGAATCGGTTATTTTTTTATCCAGTGAACTGGGATAACAATGCTAGCAGATTATATGTTGTGTCTGTAAAACCTTTTAAACGCAAAAAGCTACCAATTATTCTGTATCACGTATTAGCTTGGATACTTTATGGATTAGGATTATCAATATCAGCATTTATTAGCATTCATTCGTTTGTCAATGGCACCAGTCTCACTCATACCTTGATCTACTCCCTGTTTTCTTTCTGTATTATACTTGCCGCATTTTATGATCTTTTAACTTGGAAGTTTGGCAAGGACCTTGCTCTGGTTTTAAATTGGATTTCCAGTACCGATATGAATTCAGGGTATTACCACAGTTTTAGTCAATGCACATCCGTAAAGCAATTTATTGAGGAAACTTGGATTCAGTACAAATTGAATGGCAGTTGTGATGTGTTTGGACTTACGTTAATCATGCTTGTTATTTTAAGTACAACCACAGGAACGGTTGTGCCCATTCTTCTCATAATCATAAAATTGGACCATTCTTATTTATTTTGTAACATTGTAAGGAAAAACGGAGATATTTGCGAAACCTATGGATTTCTTTTGCTTCGATTTATAAATTGTGTTCTGCCTGCTCAGATTATGCTGGTAAACGTGCGCACACTTACAGTGTTGCTTTTAATTGTTTGTGATTCCCTGTATAAATTTCTACATTTAATAACATTGATTCCCTTATCAGCAACAAACATGTTTGTATGCTTAAATTCCTATTGTGTATATAGTGTGATGATAGCTCATTTGCAAGATTTGCTAAAAAATGTAGCCCAGGTATATTTAGCTTTTACAGGTGTTATGCTCGTAGCCGGAATAAATTCTGTAATCTACAGCATTAAATCTGGTAATAGTCTAGTGTTGTATATTGGATTAGCTTTAACTTTGTTTCCTTTACTAGTTTTGTTGATGTTCTTTGAAAACACGTGCAAGTTAGAAACAATGAGTAACGGAATGATAAAATATTCGTGGATGGAACAAGTGTCCAGGTTTTGCAATGCAAGGCGCTTAACGGCAACTTATCTTCTAAAGGTTATACGAGGTTGTAAAGCAACAGAAGTGAAAGTGGGAAGTTTTGCTCTAATATTAGACAGATCCATACGAATTAATTATTTAGCTAATGTTCTTGAATATGTTTTGACAATACAAATAACATTAGGTCAAATGTAGTGTTCACAAAAATAAAAGGAATCGCGATTAATCACAACTAAATATATTCTGATTTCAGCGAGTGTTTCTAGGTCGTTGCTTTAGCAGAAGAGCTAAGTATTTAGGAGTCGTTCTGTCTGTCTCTTTGTTCACTTTGTTTGCTACATCGTTTTATTATAATGATTTATTTGTTTGTTATCTCTACCCAATTGTTAATTTTTAGTTCAAATATACTTACGTTCACAAGATTTTTTTACATTTGTTAGGATCGTCGCGGTTTCGGTTATTTCGGTTAACCGGCGGTTTTGGTTCGGTTTTTAATTCGGTTACGGTTTCGGTTTCGGTTCGGTTACATTTAAAAACCGAACACTGAAAAACCGCCGGTTTCGGTTATGATTCGGTTTCCTACTTTATGAAGATTGATGTGCCGTGCACCGTACGTACGTGCAGGCTCACATTCTATGTTTACGACCAGCTTCCCTACCTCGTTACTCAAGCTCATCTACCGTGGCTTAAGCGCTTGCGTGTTGGACTCTGGGCTTGAGGTCGCGGGATCGATACCCACACTGGACATAACTTTTTGCATGAAGTTTTTTGGCTTGTCATTTAGTAAATTGACTTAGTACCCTTTTTGCGTTTTAATAAGTTAAATGTTATTTTTTTCATTATTTATGAACAAGGAATTCATGCTCCAAGTTTGGATAGAGTCGGCGTACATGAAAGATAATATAAGAACAGAAGACTAAGGTAACCGAAACCGAATTTCGGTTCGGTTACGGTTTTTAACCGAAACCGTAACCGAACTCGGTTTCGGTTACGGTTTTTTATTTGTAACCGAAACCGGTTTTCGGTTTCAACTGAAACCGTAACCGTGGCAATACTAACATTTGTACGCATACAAGCACCTCAGGGTTTTCTGATTAGATGAATTCCTTAGCGTTTAATCTAAGTTTGAGCTTTTTGCTACCGAGACCCCAGCAAGGTTTCTTTCTGTTGGATTGTGATTTTGTGGTAATGTGTTTCTGGCTGCAACATTCCATAAATAGCCTTTAATACAATAATAATTGTTTATGGATATAATTAACTAATACCCTATACAATATTAATTTTACACTCAGCATAATGTATTCGTATTTAAATGTTGATTTACATTTTGCAATGTAATATCTGTTTGATTTTACTATACGTTTTTTTGCGTTCGTATTGTTTTACCCAAAGATTAGTGTTTGTGTCTTTACTACAACTTATACAATATGTCGCAACGTTATAAACAACTAGAAGTGTAATAAATCACAGAATAAAAGTAGTCTGTTCTCGTAGCCCTTTTAAACGCTCCCATTGAACTATAGGTGAATTCGGTTTGTCTCATTGACTTAATTGTCTTGCGTAGCAGTAATGCCTCTTTAAAGTTTTTACTGGCAATTTTGCTGCAATCTTGCATCCATCGGGTTTTAAGGTAAATACTGTCCTTACTCATTTTTACCAAAACATAAAAGGCAAGAGGAACAAACAACACAAGCAATATTAAAAAAGTTGGGAAAACAACATAGATTTGCAAAGGGATTCTTCCATAAAATGTAATAGAGACAGTGCAACATATCAACAGTAAGTAGAAACACAAACCAAATGCAACTGTTACAATTGGTGATAAAAAGTCATCACAAACATGAAAAAGAATATAAAGCTGTTTCCATTTTCTAATCGCTGGTTCACTCACATTCATGGCAGAAAATGCTTGCACACAGTTGCCAACTGACTGAACTAGGCACACTCCTATTAGAGCCATTAAGCGGAACTGGTTACATGCTTCTATAACTGTCAGAAACGTTACTGGAACACGAAGAGACAAGATACATACTTGAGCTATCAAACTTCGAGTTTCGATTGGAAAAAATCTTTTTAAAAATACGTATGATGAATCTAAACCTAAGTACAGCGCTGGGATTGGTAGGAATAATGGCAGGATCCCTAAAACAGTTACATGTACTAAAAGACTGACACCAATAATATCCAGTTGTCCATTGTTTAACAAGAATATGTCTGGAATACCCCGGTGCATTGTTCTTTTAAGCAGCATGTTTTTTACAGCAATGTGGTTTTCAAACTCAATAAGTTTATTAACCAGCAACACAACGCTTTTGCGTCTTTGACGAATATTTAGAAATATTGTTAGTACTAGTAAAATAAAAACTGCTAAGGACGCTATAAAAACAATTTCAAACAGACTATAGTACATGGGATGCTTTAAATTGTCCCATAACACAAAGCACACAGCTGGAGCACATACCACGGCAACTAAACCAATGTTTATAAAATTTACCATAAAAGCGTGCGGCCAAAATCTGTTCTCGGGGTAAAATTTGTTGTCTGAAATACTCCAGTACATGTACATGCGGTAGCGATATACCACGTCAGTAATTTTCTGGTTAAGGCCAAAGCAATACAAAAGTAGTTTGGAAGGCATATCTACTTCTTCAAGGCTGTTTTACACCTGAAACGTTTAGTAGATCAGTGGATTCTCAACCAGACTGTTGCCAAGCTTATTTATGGAATTTTATAGAATACAAGAAGCTAATTTTTTTAGGAATCAATTCAAAAAGGCACGTACAGCGTGGTAATGTCATTTGCATATAAAGTATACTTGCAACTTATATGCTAAGTAAGTTATTATGTAATTGAAGAAATATTTCCTACATAACACAGTAGATAGCAAGCAGAACGATGTTTATGCAATGCTAGCTGCCTGGTTTTACTCAGAGGTTTTTGGTGGGATTATAATTTGCATTCCAACCAGGAAATAACTTGTAATATTTAAATTCGATATGCAACAACCAAATTCGAACTTCCGAAAACCTTCATCAGTTCTTTTATATAAACATTAGAGAAAAGTTATACTTTAAATATAAACGTTAGTACACACGTTAATATTTAAATATAAATTTACAAGTTTATAACGGGAAGTTAGATTTAATGTTTTGTGGAAATCAATTTCCGCTAACATTGATATTTCAATAATTCAGTTCTTTAGTTTTCCTTGTAGATACTAGATTTTAAGATGTTTATTTACATAGCTACACACTTTCCAATCCTAAATTTATTGATATTTTTTTAAATGAGAAGTTGGTAATTATAATATCCTGTGAGGTTGTTCACGTTTTGATTTCTGTGACGGAAAGCAATGTGAAAATAATTTAGCTGCAGAGGATATTAACAAAGTTTGTCCTGGAAATTTCCCCCGCCCATTACGCGTGCATAAAGATAAATCCACTCCAAATTCGTTTAAATACCATTTCTAAAAATCCTGTTTCAGTTGTATTTAAACCTCTAAACGGTTTATTTGCTCAAGTTTATATGATTAAATTCAAGTTAACTGATTTGCATTAAAATAGCATACAATTAGAATATAGTTTTTTATTCAAATTGAACCAAAACTTTAGCTTCTGAAGTCCAAAGTTAGCAAATAGGTTGGTTATCATCAAAGGTATTTTATGGGAAGGATCCTCCTCCTCTCAATAGTTCTTACTCTATATGTCTACATTTTCAAGTTATTCCATCAAAATGCATCGCGTATTGCGTATCTAAGTAAAACATCCGTCAATATTTTTTCAAGGATCATTTAAAAAGCAATTTGGCGTTATTGTCTTCAAAATCATTTTGTGTGTCAAAATAACAAAACAAAACACAAAACAAACGTTTACACTACTTGCGACTTCTATTGGATTTTTCTCACAGAATCTAGAAAGCAATCTTGCATTTTTCTTTCTGCTCAACGATTACGTCACCAAGCTACCTAGTCGGATTCACAATTCATATACATTAATCCTCAAACACGCTCGCATCCAGCTGCTGAATACTTAACTAAGTATCCTCCTAATGCTATCTAAATTACTCAGCAAACAAAATAATTTTTTGCATTTTGTTTGGCTCTTTTATTTTATGACAAACTTTATATTGTTTATATTTGTATAAACCAAAGTTAAATATTTATGGATTCCATGAAGTTAGTTCCAGAAACAACGTACCAAAGTGCCACTACCAGATGTCACCCAAAGTTATCTTGTTTGTTCCACATTCACAGAAACAACAATGAATTTTTGAAATTCACCTGCAATAATTATTTGACATTGGTCACAACTTAACTCTAGTAAACAGATTATAGTCAAATAATCCGATAAGTCTCCAATTTTCTTTTAAAAGCAGTTAAAATGTGTGGCTATGAGGATCAGCTTGGTTTGGAAGGTGAGGTTTACGCGAGTACTTCCAAAGATGATGCAGCAGTACTGTTGTTCGAGGTCATCAAAATGGAGACGCAAACATTGCTAATAATATTTCCTGAAGAGGTAAGATAAAAATAAAAAACTGATTAAAATATTTTTTAATTCGTTTTGATTTTATGCTAAACCAGTTGTCTACTAAAATAACTTATTGAAGATTTGGGAAATAGTGCTACAAAATGTGACAGAAGTGGATGAGCTTGCAAGCCTGACGGAATCATCCCCATTTTTCAAACTCCGGCTAGAACAGCACCGAGTTTTGTCATTATTTCCGAAAATTCTGCCAATTCTCTATCCATTTGTTCAAGTCCAGTTTCTAAAAGAATTTAATACCATTTTGGGAAAGGATGAACTTTATGCTGCACGTAATGCAATGGGGTATGGCCTGTGTAACCAATAAGAACGACAACGTTTGCCAAGAATATTTTCTAAGTTTCTTAAGCTTCGGCTAGTCTGTAAAGCTTGGTGTTCTGGAGTGGACAACTTTTTCGAAAATTTGGACTGCAAGTTCAGCATGACCCATGAAAAATCTTTAGAATATTCTATGCCTGGATACCTATTCCGTTGCCCTACTTCAGATATTGAGAAATGGACAGAGCCAGAGTTCCTTGCCACACGACATATGAGGGCATTTATGGAGAACTTTAAAAACTCCCGTGGAAACAATAAAGGTTAAGCTACTAGAAATCCATTTAGTGGAAGAACTATGAATCTCTTTAAAAAAAACTTAAAACTTGTGAGTTTATAGTCGCCTTGGTTCAGTCGCTCTCCCGGGCACTTCGGTGTCAATGCGTCAATGTCACTCTTGTGGAGTTATTGTGATGATACCGGGAAATATGATATGGAATCTGAAGAAAATGACGACAATATAAGTGATGAAGATAACTGCTCGGAAGATGAAACCGACGTTTGTTACTTTTTTGCAAAAGTTTCGGTTTTGAAAAAGTATGGCCATCACGTTTGGTAGTGCACCATTTCCATTTACGACAATGCCATGCCAAGCCAAGGATCTTGTGCGTGGTTAAGAAAAATGCTGACGTTGATGCCAAATCTGAAAGTACTGAGAATTCATTATGACAAAGAGTAAGAACGCGTGAAGGGGGGACGCAAAAATTAAATCTACTTGGAATTTGAAAGTTTTTGCTTTATTTGGATACACATACGTTGAGAATATTCCACACCTAGTTTCAGAGTCTCATGTTGCCCCATGACGAAATTACAAGGGTTTGAAATTTGAGCATCGAGGAACGACTTGTTGAACCGTTATTCCCCGTGGATAGAGAGTTGATGGCTGAAACTTTTTTGGTAAATTAGTGATAGTATTAGGTTTAATTCGTGACAATATTACGTCATGACCACGCATATGCAATTTTTTAGAAAATGATTTGTCAAAAAATCTGAAAATTTCACGAATGTTTAAATTTAAACTGCTGTAACTTACCATATGTTGGATTTTGGAAACTTCTAGAAGGTTGACCACCTACAATATTTAATGCTTTTTCTTCTGCAGAAAATCGTTGTCAAAAATATGAAGTAGCTAGGAAGTTATGCATAAAATTGTAAGTCGACACATTGTCTTTGACCGACTTTCATATATTCAGAATAAAGTGGCAACTTCTCTAGATAGTTTGGTGCGCTGATTAATAGCAAATTTGAAAGTAGTAAAACTGCTCTATTTATGGTTACCATAACAACCTTGAAAATCACTGAACATAGCAAATGCCAACTAAAGTATTCATGAATTCAGGTTTGACAAAACGGGTCCCGATTTTACAAAATCTGACATAACTTTTCTTGGAAATCGAAATTTGCAAAAATGAAAAACCTATTTTTGGCCAATTCATTAGAATAATTTTGACACCTTAACCAATCAAATTGGACGTCTTGGTGACAAGTGGTATATGATTGATTAAAGCAATCTTGACCAATTTTCAAAATTTCGAATTATTTCAGGTTTTGCTTTGCCTAGAGTTGCATAAAATGCTGCTAACATTCATCAGTAATACAAACATACACATATTTTTTGTTTTAGGTCCCAATATCACAAAAATTATAAAGTTTTTAAAAACTCGAAATTTTGAAAATTGGTCAAGATTGCTTTAATCAGCGCACCAAACTATCTAGAGAAGTTTCCACTTTATTCTGAATATATGAAAGTCGGTCAAAGACAATGTGTCGACTTACAATTTTATGCATAACTTCCTAGCTACTTCATATTTTTGACAACGGTTTTCTGCAGAAGAAAAAGCATTAAATATTGTAGGTGGTCAACCTTCTAGAAGTTTCCAAAATCCAACATATGGTAAGTTACAGCAGTTTAAATTTAAACATTCGTGAAATTTTCAGATTTTTTGACAAATCGTTTTCTAAAAAATTACATATGCGTGGTCATGACGTAATATTGTCACGAATTAAACCTAATACTATCACTAACTTACCAAAAAAGTTTCAGCCATCAACTCTCTATCCACGGGGAATAACGGTTCAACAAGTCGTTCCTCGATGCTCAAATTTCAAACCCTTGTAATTTCGTCATGGGGCAACATGAGACTCTGAAACTAGGTGTGGAATATTCTCAACGTATGTGTATCCAAATAAAGCAAAAACTTTCAAATTCCAAGTAGATTTAATTTTTGCGTCCCCCCTTCACGCGTTCTTACTCAAAGATGTTTACGCAATGGGTTTAAACAATTCCAATAGACAGGACAGATATTGCAGAGATGTGACAGAGTTTCCGAATTTAGAGAAATTGTAGTTTTTGTTTGGGAATCAGTTATGCGCTCATTTTGTGGATGAAATATTAAAGCAGAACTGCCATGTCAAGAAGGTTGAGCTTCTGGGCTATCGAAGTCAAACGGGTTTCCGGTACAGGTCACTTGCTGTATTACCATCGGCGACTTTTAAGCAACTCTCTGTGGCTATTACAGATAACCAGGATTTTGAAGATTTCAGGGAGCTTCAGGTTGACTGGCAATTGGAAAAGTTGTATTTAAGTAAAAGTTAATGATGACCATGATTTAACACTGGTATTCCAAAGGGAAGTCATAAATTGGGTTAAGGCCAAGTTTTAAAATTCGTTGAAAAGCTTTGCGTATAATGGGGATCACTATGCAATAAATGCTTTGCACGGATATGGAAATTCTTACAAAACTACTTGTAGCAGAAATGTGCCCCTAAGTTTTGTGATGTGATATGTGATGTTTTGTGTCCCTCATTATTTTTATGTCCCTAATTTTCTTTTGCCCTGAACATTATTGTCCTTAGATATTTACATTCCCGTCCCTAAAACTGCACAAAAGTCCTAAAAATTCGAGAGTGTCGCTTTTCGCTTCCGAGCTCCGTAGGAATATCAATATCCGGTAAAGTATCTGAGAGATTTGAACTCATAATCCGAAGACGCATTGAGTGATAGCAAATAAAATATTATTTTAAAAAGGTTTAAGTAACAACATCTACCATTTCAGCAAGAAAGCTAGCATGTAATTAGTTTTAATTTATTTCATTCAATTGAATCAAACATCATCATGAATTCTATTCTGCATCATGCAGTTGATACTGAGTATTACAGATTATTATGTGAATGTGAATTGTGTGCGAAAGTCTATTTGTTATGTATGTATATCAATCTACGATGTAATCTTGAATAAGAAGACCAGAATCGTGAGTCGTAAAGTAGTATGTAGTGGCAATATTGACTAACTGGTCACTACTTGAGTCGCGTTATTTGGAGCCTTGGAAGCAAAGCATTTGGAGGAAATAACCAATAAGGATATTATTAGAAGGGTTTAGACTTATAAGCAAATTTTCAATGGAATGGGTTCCAAGTGTGTTAGAACCGTGATGAAAACTGCACATTCTTATCCAGTTTTGATTTGTTCATAGTTCATAGGTAGTATGCTTGACAAACTGTTTTTTAGTTTTTAATTAGCTTATCATAAAAGTGTCGCACTTTTTGTTTCATGTTTCCATATGACTGAATAACGTAATATTCAAAGCATTACTTTAGATGTGTTATCAACTTTTTTACTTTCTTCGTTAAGGAAAGGATGTCGTATTTGTAGTCGCGCCAAAGTAATTAAAATTGTGGTAGCTCAATATGATGAATGTTTCACACGTGCACGTGTAGCTCAACAGATTTGTAATTACTGGATAATCGATTTTTTGGTTTATCATACAATTTATAGTTCATCATCCCCACGTGTGCTTATACTAAGCAAGCAATTCTTACTTCTGCTTTGGTGTATTTTCATTTAACATTCCTATTTTTGGATACTCCATTCATGTATCGTTGTGGCGATTTTGCTAGCTCTTGTCCCATTTTAGGGTTTAAGCAAGCTCCAATTCTAGTAGAACAATATTTGCATGCATGAAAAAATCCTACTAAAGCAAATCGGCTTCAAACCAAAAGTTTGAAATTTTTTGCTAAGATTACTACACAAAATTGAACTTATTGAAAGATTCAAACTGTGTATTTCCAAGCAGCAACATTTGGGGCGGTATGTATAACAAACTTACTACCTCGTTAGATAACTACGTCACTATTAACAATAACGGAGTAAACTTATTCCCTGGTGACTATTCAACTTCTGCGTTGTTTATGTCGTATTCAAATTACACTGGCGCCTTGAAATACTATGCACCCTAATAAAAGGTAAAGTATGGTTTTTTCCGCAAAATGGTAATGTTAAGCAGTTCGATTCCTATGCAAGTTATAATGCATTAGAGAAGGTAGATGCGAGAAAGGATTTTGGCAAGGTTTTGTATGTTTTTGCATGGATTTGTATGGGAGATGGATGGGGTGGATGGGGTGGATTGAGATGGTGTTGGAAATTGGCAGTGCTCTTATTTTGTTTTCCTTTTGGCCCAGATAATTGCAAGTACTCTTAGCCTTACTGCTAGTGTACTCTAGCTTTACTGCTTTTTGGCCATGATATTTGGCTGTACTCTTAGCCTTACTGCTAGTGTACTCTAGCCTTACTCCCTTTTGGCCAAACTTTTCAATGTACTCTAAGCCTTACTTCTAGTGTGCACTTATGTTCTCTAACTTTTGGCCATTACTTTTGAATGCACTCGTTTACACGGCTCATTGCATAGACATTCATTTGTAAAGGTAAAGGTAGCTTGTGAATGCCCCCTCTGACCACATTGCCTTTACCCGTGATGATGATCATGGGCAATCAATCAATGTGTATATTATGCAAATGTATTAAATATTGTCAATTTTCCTACTTTTCATTAATGAATGCTCCCTCTGACTACCTTGCCTTTACTCGTGATGATGATCATGGACAATAAATGTACATGTACAATATGTCAGTGTGTGCTGTTGTCATTTTTCCTTCTTTTCCGTTCACTCAAACCATGTAGGTAGTTTAAAGGCCATGTTGGTGTTGGTGAGATTGGTGATGTTGGTGATGTTGGTGATGGAGAAAAAACGAACTTGGCAACTACTAACTACTCTGCCCATTACCAGAGAGGGAGAAAAAAGAGTTTCCATAAAAGTGTACATATGTTACCTACACATTTTTCATTTTTCCTCTTGCCACTACTGCCGTTGTACTGCTAAGTGGGTTAACAAAAGAGAAAAACATTTTCCTTCTCGGCGTATCACGTAATAATAATAATCTTCTTTTAATCTCTTCATCCTTTCATTAGCTCACATAGCAAAATCACTAAACTTTGCTTGATTGATAGTTATGATGCATGCATGCTAATTGTATAATAAACCATTGTACTTTTTCTTTTGCTTTTCAAAACAAAATCTAAAAGGCAATGACAATTTGTTAACAGCAGCAATCTTAGTATTCCCTTCTTTCCAACTAGAGTAAACCTTTTAAAATAATGCATTCAACCATTAGTTCCGCATTTTTTCTGAGAATGTGGGCCAGATGCAGATGCTAGTGTTTGGTGTAGGATCATGTTACGTTTTATCCAAACGAAAAGACAAATTGTATTTTCTGCTGCTGTCTTGTACATGTAAATGGAGAAGCATAGGTTGTGTTTGCAGAGAATATTCCGATTTTAAACTTTTTGTTCTGTTTCTTGTCATTTCTTGTGATACATTCTGCCTTGAATCTTTTCATTTTTCCATCAGTGTATAATTCCTAATTATTGGAAAATGATTAGTCATTTACATTTTCCTTTGCTTTCAAATAATTTAAGAGGTCAGTACATTTTTGCTTTTGACATTATTATTTCGTGTACTTGTAATTTTTAAATGATGTCATGCATTAAACTTTTAGTACCACACTTAAAAGATGCTGCAGAGCAGATGCTTGAAAATGGAATCATGTTACGTTTCATGCAAATGAAAACATTTTCTATTCGAGAGTGTTGGGATTTTCTTCTTATGAGTTTGTGTACAAGCAAAAGTGACTGTGCTCTTGCGTTTGAATAAATTATTTTTACCAACAAGCTTAATGATAACTGAAAATGCGTCAAGATTAAACTTTTATCGTAATGTTTCCAGGGTAATCAAACTTTATGAATCAAAATTAATTTGTTGGACTAGTCATGCCAAGGAGTTGGGTTTTTTTTAAAGGGATAGCCAAAGTGTTGTGTTGATGATGATGATGCGGAAAATAATATTATGCAAAGAGAGTTGGACCTGCAAAATGAAAGAAAGGGAAAAATGATGCACGTGTGTGGCTGCTGTTGACTGTCTTGCTTCTTGGTTTATCGTCCTTCATCGTCATCGTCCTCCTCCTCACAACTGGGATGATGGGATAATTGTTTATGTATGCAGTTTCAATTTCATGTATAAAGTAAAAATGCATTTTTACAAACTGACCTAGCCTACTCCTACTTGAAGAGCACGAGAGCTCCAAGAGCCCGTTGAACTTGAAATAAAATCTTCTTTCAAACAACACAGATGGAAAAGTTTACAAGTTTATTAAACGTTTAAACTGAAATGGAAATGCACATGTGCGCACATACAAAAAACATGACAACTAAACCAAATATTCATTTAAAAATCAGATTAAAATTGATTTGGAATTGCAACAAAAAATGAAACTACTTGAAACTTGAACACTAAAATTCAAAAACCAATAATCATGATAAGAATAATTTGTTTAAACGCTTTTCTGAAATAAAAGAAATTTGAATCAATTAAACCAAATCAATTGCCCCCATTATTATGGCTGCCTTGAGCATTCATGAGGACAAGTCCACGTCCAGCAATCAACGACTCTGGATAACTTGGTCGCATGGCAGATGTAATCTCCGCTGGTGGTATTGGTGGCGGAGTCATTGATCTTGGAGTTGTGCCGCCAAGTGCCCTGCCTCCGTCGTTGACAGTTCCAGATTTCTTTTTCTTGTTGACAAGGAAATAGCCACTTTTGGCTCTGGCTCCTTCGTCACCGCCGTCATCGTCATCATCGCCACAGCTGCCATTTCCAGAAGTGCTGTCATCCAAGCTTGAATCATCTGATGATGAGATTGCCTTGGCCTTTGGTTTTACCTTCCCATTCTTCTGACGGGGTGAACGAGCAACCTTCTTGGCTTTTCCAATCTTTGGCTTCCTTGAACCACGAGGATGGAAATCAACGTCATCCTTTTCGTACGGCGTCATCTTCTTGCTTGAAGGGCCAGGCTTTGGCTTTGGTGGTGGCTTATCCTCGTTCTCATCCTCATCGTCATCATCCTCGGCACATTCAGCCATCTTCTTGCTTACACCTATTAAAAATACAAAGAGTTTTTTAGTATAATCATAATTCCATATTGATTTTAACCTCTTTCTCTCACACACGCACACATATGCACTTTCTCTCACGGAAATTTACGACAAAATAAAACTTTTCAATCTGAATAATTACATGTCAATAAAAAGTATAGATAAAAATGTTATTTAAATCTGCCTACCTTCAAGTTGATTCATGACAATTTCCTTCTGATCCACTACGTTGCCTAGGGACTTTTCCACTTCGTCAAGTTTTTTCTTTTTCTTTACAACCACTCGACGTTGTTGGGACTGGTTTCTCTCCAGACCACGAATGTCCTTCTCAATGACAGATTTCCTCTTTCTCTCATCTCCAATCTTTTTATCCAGCTCAGAGCTGATCTTCTCCAACACTTTGGACTCGGTATTTAACTCGGACCACATCTTGGCGGATAATTGGTGAATGAGGACTGGAGCCCAGTGCGCCATTATTTATATGCGACAATTTTTTATGACAACAAAGAAATGCTTCCATTGACAACGCTTCCCCGTTGCTTCCGTGGGAAACTACACGTTCCAGAAATTCCACGTCATCCATCTTCTACTCGTAGCGCAGCGCCCTGCAACAACTTACTTTCCCACAAATCTAATTTTTACATTTCATCTGTTGTACACTGGCATCCACATTTCCTAAAGTGTCTACATCTTTGCCAAAATGTCAAAACTCTTATATTGGGTAGGTACTAGTATACTTGTGTAGATCCAAATCTAAAGTCTTTTACTCACATTTTCTCCGTACAATGGCCATATAGCTACACTTTTGCACAATTTGAAAAGTTTTGAAAGTGAAAAGATATAGGTTGAAGTGTACTACTGCTAAGATGATCATACAACATGCTATTCCAAGCAATAAAGTGCTACTATATTTGGAAAATGACACAAGCAGCACTATATAGCTCAAAATAAAAAGTTGGCGGTGACATTAAATCTCATCTAATTCTCATTTAAACATTATCCCTTCACAAATTACTATATATTTACCGAAATTCCTTTTCATGTCTCCTTATTTTCCTCTAAAAATCTTTAATAGTCATTTATAGACTAACCATTCATTTCCCAAAATTCTACTGCCAAGTCAAGGCTCTCAGACCTTAATACTTATCAAAGAATGTGTGGGGAACACGGAACGAATTAAAAAGTTTTACTTTTCGTTCATTTGATTACATTTCATTTTATTCTACAACTAATCAATAAGACAGACTCAATAGTCTAATGGTATGATTTTCTATATGGGATAGAAAGATTTTTTTGATAATAAGTGTGTATTTTTGTAAAAAAATCATTTAAATTTAAACCAAAATGTAGCACACAATTGGCACACTTTGTAATATTTACAAATCAATGTACATGGTAATACTTTTTAGGTAACGAGGTAGCAGCGGTTAACAACAAACGTAAAACTGTAAATAAATTACAGAGTTGTTGCCTTGATTAACTTACTTAAATTTACATTAACTTAACATAATATTACATTCGTAAATAAATCTGAAAAATTTACATTATTTACAATACAATTTGCAACAAAATTTTAAACACACCATCACATTATGCGATTGCATACTTGAAAATATTTAGTTTAAACATTAAACTCGATTCTCTTTTGGCAGTTGAGACAAAAATTACTGTCTTGTCATGTCAAAATTGAAACACAAGTAGATTGACAGTGTTAATACTTTAAGTAACCCTGTCTTGTCATTTGTATGTCATGTGTAAATTATTCAAGAATCCCATTCAAAAAATTAAAATTTCAAATAAACGTCAGCATTTCCTCATCAGGGTCAGGGTATTGATGATCTATGTGATAACTTCAAAACAAACCGCAAATCATAGTTTTACTTTTACTCTGTTGTGAGAATGAAAAGTTTTGAAGAGTATTTGGGAGTAAAATGATCATCTTACCACATTTCCGGATCTTTATAATGTAAGTTTTGCTCAGCTCACAACAACTTGCGAGTAGAATGTGTGTAAATTTTACACACGCACAAACAATTGAAGATGCTAATTTTTTAAAGTGCCTACGTTCTACATTGTACGAGACATCACAACAAAATATTCCAAAATAAAGACTTGAACTTGACTAGAACATAAAATCCGAAAGAGTATTGACTGAAAAGTCAATATTCTATTAAATCGCGAAATGAGATTGATATGTGGAAATTTCTTTTTCAACCCAACAATCTTATCTAAACCGATATGTTTGGGTAAACTGGCCATCAAAATGTTCGAGACAGTGGCAGTCTATACTTTTTTCTTATTAGTCAGTTTAAAGTTATATACTTTCAAATGTTTAAAAAATATCAACGTACAAATAAAAACCAAAAGCTGAAAAAGGACTTTCGATCTGGTGTGTGTGAGTATGTTACTAAGAATCATGATCATATAAAACCTCAACACACACATACAAGCTAACCACTCCTGTTGATGATGCGGCAAATCATTTTCTCAAAACATTTCCATAAATGTACAAAAAAAATAGAACAATGGTGAAGAAACTGCCATCGGTATAAAAAAGACTAAGGAATGTTCAACGAGAAAAGCGTCAAATGAAAACTTTAAATTATATTACTAGAATATTCTTTGTTATCACAAAAGAAATTTAAATAGTAGAGAAATGCATAGTCCAGTAGCACATTTTACTGAAAATTTTAAATGACAACTTTTGATAGAGTGTTCTTTTAATGTAGACACAGTTCAACTTTACGATAAAAATTCTACCTGAAACTTAGTTGGTGCGACAATATGTTCAACTGCACACTGGAATCAGAATAAAGTTTGTGTTTGAAATGATGTTTCACTCGCCATTGACTATTAGTTTTAAATAAATGAACACTTTCGAAAAAGGAGAACAAAATCCGGCGGGCTTTAATCACGAACATTGCAAAAATCAGTTCAAGTCAAGAAAAAATCTGAAGCGTGCTTTCTTTGTTCAAATACTATTAATGGGACAAATGTAAAAGAAAAACATTTTCAAAAAATGACCATTGCATAATATACATTTTAGTTGTAAATATAGAATAAGATATTGTGACATGCATTAGGTAATACATTATACCAATAACTGTCTGGTAAAGAATTTGAACTTGACATTTTAAAATATTTTAAAAAGTAAATGATGCACCAATCAACCGTTTACGGTCCTCAAGACCTTCGCCTTCGCCATGTATCAGCACTGACAAAAGAATTTTTACAAAAAAGATTTAACCATCATGATCATGGTGTTCCAGCAAATGTTGTACGGAAAGAAAACTCATGTCATGAATCTAAACTGTCATGTGAGACTAATTTTTAAGATGACTGCAGACTCACAGTTACCAGACACACCAAAAGTAGTGTACGACAGTTATAATCTCATCGCTACCCATTCAATAATATATGAATGCAAATTTTAATAGCACCTTTTACTGGAAATTGAAAATTTTAAAAGTTGAAAATAACGACAACATTAGGAATTATTTTTCCCGAAAAGTAAATGTTGTGCGTTCATCACAGTTTTCCACCACTCACTTGGTTTTTCCGGTTAACATTTTAAGCTCTGTATGATTCATGAAAAGATGAATGTCAGAAACAACGAGGCGAATAGGTGAATAAAGACTACTATTTCGCAATGGAGATATTCATCTCTATACTCACAGTCCCTTCCGGAATCATTCTAAACAACGAAATCTGTTACGCCAACCGATGCACAGCAGTCACTAGTGCTAGTTCTAAAAATAAATATGTGCCTGCGTCCTACATTGTACGTGGCCTAGAAATTATGTAATCCTAAACAGCAGTTAACGAGTATCTGTAAATAATTCCAACAGAATACAAAAGAAACAAAACGATGACAAAATTAACGAGTATCATCAAATGAAAACGTAATAAATTTACAAAAGAAGTTTAGATTTTGCAAACTTTCTTTTTTGTCCATAACAAATGTTAATATGTGATCAAAACCAAAATTACATTGTAATGGAATTGGCAATTTCATCAAAACACTCGCGGACTCTTGAAATTACTAAGATGATGTGATGCATACCATTGCTAAACGCGAGCTTGACAATCAGAGTGTCCCGGCAACACTACCCATTCAAATATTATAAGAACGTAAATTCCAATAGCACATTTTACTGGAAATTGAAAGTTTTAAAAGTTGAAAATAGCGACCACATTAGGAATCGTGTTTTCCAAAAAGTTGCACGCTCAGCACTTGCGTTCAGGACAGTTTTCTACAACTCACTTGGTTTTCCGGTTAAAATTTTAAGCTCAAAACCAGGATGCTTACGACAAAGTGAGCAAAAAGGACAACACCATCATCTTTTGGAGCAGTATACCGCCACAAAAAAGAGTATTCTCGTCATTTTCGACGATTTTTACATGGAGATGGAGTCAGAAATGAATAGGTATATAACTTGTTTCTACACCAAAAGCCAAAAGTGGTGTACGATAGTTATAAGTTAATAATAATAATAATAGTTTATTGTCCACAATTTCCTCGAAAGAGGTTATTACATTACAGACAGGCATTTACATTTCATCATCAGATGTGTGATCATTAATATCATTACATTGTTCAGTAAGAACAGTTCAGTTAGCCACCCAAAAGCTGTTTAGGTATCTAGTAATAGATTTACATCCGTTAACATCAGGGTGTCCCGCCAACACCACCCATTCAAAAACCTTTGACTGCAAGAGGGGACCACAATGCAAGTGTGTGGCTCATCTAGATCATCATTGTGCACCTCTACTGTGTGTCATTTTAGGTTAAACTTGATAAATATAAGAATACATTTTTTATCACGAGACTCTTAATATAAAGTCATACACGTACATCATTGTCAAAATTTAACGACAAATGTAGTAACCCCGTGAGTACTAAAATTAAAACTATTCAAATATTTATCAGACTCAGCCTCCCAATCAATCAGACTCAATCTGAGAGATTCAGTACGTACATTGCACTTTTCTAGCCCTATCAATGTGACTAAAGAATTAAAATCTAAACTAACTTCTTGCCCTTAATTATTTAGGCAAAAAACAAAAATCAAGGTTAACAATTTTTTGGGTAGTCATGAAAGAACCTGAAAATTTAGTGGCAGAACTGAATGATCAATCTCAACCTGACAACTCTGAGTCGGGGGGCGCTATTACAAATAAAGGTTTCAAAATTTAACGACAAATGTAACCCCGTGAGTACTACAATTAAAACTATTCAAATATTTATCACACCCGCTGGGTTAAGTACGTACATTGCACTTTTAAGGGTTATGCCAAAAAAGTTACAATAATAATCAATCTCAACCTGAAAAGTCTGACTCGGATGCTATTACAAATAAAGGTTTCAAAATGTTTTTAAGAGTGGCCCTTCAACAGTACTTACATTACACTGTAAAAAGTAATGGTTCGTTACCACCACCATTGTTAACTTTATTTAGAACTATCCAGAAGCAGTTGATCCGATCCTCCCAACTTCTGTCCTGAAGGGCTCCGTCACACAAAGTGAAAGTAGTTGACATGGCCGCACACAGCAGGTTGGTCAGGATTGCACCATACCGTCTGGCTGAAGAAGAAATAAGAAGAAATAATGAAAGTTAAAAATCATTCAGAAAAACTGTTGCAGGTTGTTTGTATCGGAAAATGCTGTAAAGGACTTATCTCATATTAAAGTTTTATTTTTTTCCCTTTATGACTTGACTTTTGTGTGATGTTTTGACTCTTGCGTGCACAAAATTGTCCAGCCTCACAAGAAACGGTTCCACTAAAACGTTAGAGAGACAATATTGTATTCATTTACGTTACATACGATTACGTTTATTGAAAACTACTTGAAATGAAAGATTGTAAAATCACCTGCACCTGTCCCCTGCGGTGGAAACTGCATCGACTTCTTCTTCTTGCATCGGCACACGATTAACGCAAAAAGTTTTAAAGGATTTTGGCGCATTAGCGCATAATGAAACTCGGTTACTCGGGAAATTGTTCTTTATTGTGCAATTGAGCACAAACATTTGGATTGTGATTGATGCTGGTAAAGTAAAAGAATTAAAAATTGGTTTGAAGAAATCAACCAAATACTTGTGATGAAGGGTTATTCCCTTTGCCATTGATTAGAAATCCAAGTTCAAGAGAAAACATTTCAACAAACGTTACAGAATGCAAATCAGTTCCGAGTCAGAAATCTGAATGCAGCTGTGCAGATGAAATTTTTGAAAGTAGTAGTAAACTTTATACTACAATTTATTTTGAGTGTTTGAAATTAGTTTGGAAAGCACATTTTTCCTAAACTTTTATTTCTTTCTTTGGTGGTACGATAGAATGGGTAGTTGAAAATGAGCACGGGCCTTTTAGCTCTGCTCTCTGCTCGAGAGACGGTGGCCGACTGAACGGAAATGCTAGTGCTGTTCCGAACCATATCCAGAAAGTTGGCTTGAAAGAGACGCTCACTCTCTTTTGATTTGTGTAGTGGGATCGCGTTTCTTTCTTGCAACAATTCCAAGTGTATTCAACGGCTTGTTTTGTAGTGTGAGTTGCAAAAAGGGAAACAAAGCTAGTAGGTGCGGTTTGTTCCCACCCCCTTCCCACCATCTCTTTGTCCCGCACTAGAACTTTGGCGTCTCAAGCATGCCAATAATAACGGACAAGTCCGGTGTTTTGATTTGATTTCGACACTGGGATCGGTGGGGGCGGTGAGTTTCTACCCACGTTTGGCACCAAAAGTACTTTTGAGTCGCTAGAAACTGTCTTTGTTTCTACCTAATTACCAAATATGGTAAGATTTGTCGGTTTCCGTTGGTTGATTTCTTGTGATGACATCAACATTTTATCGCAAGTTGATCCTGCCCGGGAGAAGTTACTCCTCAAACATTTCAATTGTACATGACTAGTGTGACTTTCTGGTTCTTTCCATCCCTGTTCTCACACGAATCACACTATTCTCTGTGGTGACGGAACGAAAATGACAGTGTGAGTACAACATGTTGTACATTTTTTGTGTATTTTTTTAGTAAAACCAAGATATGTTCGACTAAACACTAGACTTTATGAAAATTATTATCAAATAATTGGGTTAAACGGCCGTTTTATTGCATTTTCACTGAAAAATATAGCAAAAAGACAAAAAGCGTGTACCTCAATGCAGCATAAATGTAAAAAGTTTGTAATTTAAAAACTTTTTTTGCTAGAATATTGTACTTTTGAAGCCAAAATGATCATCTTTATGTAAATTATTGCTTGTTTCCTAATGAATGTGTGCTTTATTTAAATGTACTTTGTGTATTGCGATATGGGAGTCTGGTTGAATATGTATATGCCCGGGTGACATATTGTGTACTCAGTGATCATATTTTGTTCAT
Organism: Entomobrya proxima; assembly: GCA_029691765.1. NCBI lineage: Eukaryota > Metazoa > Arthropoda > Collembola > Entomobryomorpha > Entomobryidae > Entomobrya > Entomobrya proxima. The sequence goes on along the minus strand of CM056169.1, from coordinate 39,808,052 downwards.
AAAATGATGATAAAATGCTGAAAACATGTGTCTAAAAATGGAAAAAACGCAGGGGAACTACAAATTTGACTACCAACTCTACACAAAAAGCTGCATTTTTACCTCCACCTTACCCTTCAAGAGTCACTTTACAAACAAATGGTTGAAACTGACAACTCTTGTGTGAGATTTGAGATTGTTTATGCCAAAAAATGTAGCAAATATTTAAAAATAAACACAAGATTGCTACATATATAAAGGAGAGGAATAAAACTGCCAGGTATTCAGTTTAAAAGCTCAGCTTGATGGTTACAAACTCGAGGAAAGTTGATTAAAGATTTGAAAAGGAAAAGTTTTTGTTTCAAAACTCTTAATTTTTATGAAAACCAGAAATTAAACTTCTCTGGAAACGATAAATTGGCGTGGCAAGGAGAATAAATCATTTTTCTACTCTGAGCAAGTTGTTATTTGGACACTAATTGACTGTCTGGTATAGATTATCAAGCTTAAAAAGTGCTCTAGAGAAAATATTGAACCCACATTTCAAAATTCATTGTCACAAAATGGAAGAGCAGGATCAGACTCAACTTGAAGAATTGGAAATGGACCTTGATAATTTGTATATTGATGAAAAGGTTTTTATGCCAGACGAAATTCCTGCTGGTTACTGTGAGTATTCGTTTACGTCGTTCCTGATAAACCTCGGGAAATCTACTAATCTTGAGACGCTGAAAATTCGGCCCAACTTTGAAGAAGTGGTCAGGATTTACATAGCTTTGATTGGTCATTATCGCAGTTGTAAACCAGAATGGAATAACCTTTCACAAGAGTTTTATGTGCTGGTGTGCAAAGAGTTGTTGCCATTCATTTCAAAATTTGGACCATTGACCAGCAGTGCCATTCTGCACTTGTACTACCTTCATTATGATCTCGTCTCGGATTTTGAAGGATGTACTATAGACACTTCTCCATGTCCATTGTGGCATGCAAACCACAAACTTACCAGTTGGATTTGAAGGGTGACAATGAAAAAACAAAAAGATAAATGACAGCATCATTATAAATCAAGCAAAAGCTAGAAGATGAGGGGAAGGAGCAGCAGTATTGTTCATTATCATATCACCATCAAGAATCGGTTGAAAACTAAAAGAAGTCATCATCAAGAAAAGTGTGAGAATACTCAGAGACCAAACCATGAGGATCAAGTTTCCATTTTTTGTTTATTCTCTCCCTCCATTTCACTTTCCGAGTAGAAAATGCCACAAAAGTGCCCTTGTTCGTTATCTCTTTGTTTCTTCATTTTGATTTGATGCGCAAAAGCTTCAACACGACAAGATATTTTCGAGCAGCACGATGTAAAATTATCTAGAGACACAACTGCGAGTGGAGGAGACATACTTTAAAGAAATTAGAAAAACGTATTGTCCATTTCCGTTCTTTCTATTGTACACTTAAATTGAGGAATTGATGGGAGGAAAAGAAAATTTAAATACGGCCAGCTATTTTAAAGCCTTGTCTAAATTATACAAAAAGTTTTTCACTTTCAAGACTAGAAATGCAAATATAAGCGTGGAGGGATTAATAGAGAAATATGGGAAACATTTTTATCTTCTGTGTATATCTCAAAATCTACCACTAGACAGAGATCAGCGAGCTGAAATGTTTAATCTGTTAGTTTCTGGTTGGATTGGATGTACTTTGAAGCCCACCTGTGATAATCCTTTGCACACTCATGCAGACACGTTCAAGTTTTTACAGTGAGTGACTGAACTATAGTTGTCATTTCAAAGTTGGGTGAACAGAGTTGGAAGGAAGGAAATCAATCAAGAAAATGATCAAAAAACACTGTAGCAGTGAGTGTAGGTGCGTTCTATCTGAAAACCAAAAGCAACTGATTGAAAAAATTATAAAGTGTGTGACAAGAATTACAAATCGTTGTGAAATATGTTTGAAGTTTGTTACAAATACCATTATATTAGTGAGGAGGATCGAGAGTTGTTAATGTGTAAATCTTGTTACATTACCGGAGCTGTGATTCCATCTTCATTACCCAACGCTGAAAAGAGCCCAGAGACTAGAATAAAAATAATGGCAGTATTGATCATACCACAGTACCGAAAATGGTTATCCTGTAGCATTTGTAATCGTTTCAAGGGTTAGCTAGACGAGTTTAAAAAGGTTTCAGTGTCGAGTTATTTTTTTCAGAGAATAAGAGCTTGATTTTGTCTTTGTAAATTAGTAAATTTTCCAATTGTGTAAATAACTTCAAATCATAATTTCAATTAGTGTCAATTATCAGGCGGTGTTTTTTTTCAGATAGTAACAACTTTTGTAGCGTGTAGTAAAATTGTTTTGTAGATTCTCAAATTGTGTAACTATTTTTACTTACTTTTGTTGGTTAAAAATGTTTTTATGTGGTTGCTACGAATAATTAATTGAAGACACAAAGTTTTAAAATCAAGTCGGGAAGGTTACTAACCAAAGTTGTACATAGCAATAGAATAATCTAGTATTAAGATTAAATTGATTCTTATTGTAAACTTGATGCAAGTGTTAAGACGAGTTGGGAATCTCAGGAAATGGAGGGGATGGTGTACAGTTTGTCGTGATTTTTAATAATGTGTAGGTTAAAATGTGCCACTATTGTATTTTTTCATTTTTAAGTTCTTGTAAAATAAAATATTGTAAAATGTACTCTGTTTGTAAAATTACTTTTATTTATTTGCTTAACTGAAATGACAGCATTGTTCATTCAATAGCTATGCATTTACTTATCCACATTCCTTACAGCACGTGGCAAGAACCATACGAAATTTGAGGAGGGACACTGGTACATCGAGTGAGTAACTCCAACAATGACCAACAGTCTGAAGGATGTCGACAGAAAACCACAACAGCAGCATGCATGCATGCATCATTTTTCTGTTTTTCTTTTTCATTTTGCAGTTTCAACTTTGATTCCATATTTCCAACAGCATCAACATCTTATCTTGGGTTAATTTAGGGCATGACTAATCACTGTCCCACCATAATATTCATCAATAAGTTTATTTGTAGCTTATAAAATCAGATTACTGCTGAATTTCTACAAGATGAGGGAAATGGAGAGAGGATGATGAAGTAATCCTTTGATTGAGAGAGAGAGACAGAATTTTTTATAGCTTGACTGGCAGTCGCAAAGAAACAAAGAGGATGGGTAAAATGATCACCAAAGTACAGACACTGTGTAGTATGTACTCCATAATAAATGTGTAAATAAATCTTTAACCGCAACATGAGCAGAAAATGCGAAATTCTCACAATGCGAAAATGTTTTCCTTTCTAAAAGATAAAATGATCACAAGCATCTGCTCCACATGCACATAAAAATAGAACACGATACTTAAAAGTTATCAGTTATATCAGAGTCACCAAGACGCATAAAAATATCAAGAGCAAAAATGACTTGACCTTTTACATTTATGAAAGCAAACTAAAGTGTTTAATTATTTACTGCTGCATGACATGACAACAAACAATCAATTTTAAAAAATCAAACCTTGGTTGGATAAATGAAAAGAATGAAGGAATAATTCATAAAGGAAAAATTGGTTGGTTAATGACATTCAACAAACTATACAACCTTGATTGCATTAGCATGTACAAAACAACAGCAGAGAAATCCCATTTTTCTCTAAATGAAACCATTTTCTTTTGAATAAAACGTAACATGACCTCTGTTGACAGGCTCACATTTGCTCTGCGTTCACAGAAAATGTGAAACTAAATGCAAAGTGCATCGTTTTAATACCAAAAAGTTACCAAAAATGTAAATTAACCAATGATAATAATAATAAAGCTAATGCTAATAGGGAAATGCGAAAAGTTTATCTCTCTTATTCTTGAAAATCATGGAAAGTATTATTATTTATACCGTATCAATTGGTATGCGTGTGTGTGTGCATGTATGGCAATCCTATAGACACGATCATAAAGCCAATCTAGAGAATCTAGAGTGGAATCTGAAAAGGAAAAGCATATTATGCACGATGAGGACGAGAAAGAAAAGTATATTATACACTTACATGAATAACATCATAACAACGGCAACAACAGCAGCAGCAAAACAATATTGTACACATGTGTGTACACTTTTATCGAAACCCGCAACACTATCAAACAATAATCATAAGCATAACCTACACAAACAGTTGAATTTAAATATTATGAAGAGCAGAGGCAAAGGAGAAAAATTTTCTCATTAAAGAAAGGAGTATTTTTACATTCAACATTTTACACTTGTCTCTTTGTCACGCCAACAGCATCACAGCAACACAAGGGCAACGGCAGTAGTGGCAAGAGGAAAATGTAACATGTGCTTGTAACATGCATGGAAACTCTTTTCCTCTCTCTCTCTTGTAGTGAGCAGAGTAGTGAGTAGTTGCCAAGAAATTCTTTTTTTGCACCATCACCAACATCACCAACCTCACCATCACCAACATTACCACACATGGCTTTTAAATAGGTACTCACATGTACCAGTGATGATCAATTTCAATATAAAATATAGTAACTTGTTATATGGTTCATATATCTAATAGGACTAAATGGAAATGTACATGAGATTTATGAATAGAAAAGTGTATATTATGCCTTTTCTACCTTTACCTTTTCAATCAAGGCAATGAACAGTGTAAACGAGTGCATTTACACTAGCCATAAGCCTAAGAGCGCATTGAAATATAATGGGAAAAGGTAGAGAAAATAAGTGCACAGCAAGAGTGCATTGAGATTCTAGGCCAAAAGGGAGTAAGGCTGCAGTAAGGCTAAGAGCACAGCCAAATACCATGGTCAAAAGGAAAACAAAATAAGAGCATTGTCAATTTCCAACATCCATCTCAATCCACCCCATCCATCTCAAATGCAAAAACATACAAAACCTTGCCAAAATCCTTTCTCCCAACTACCTTCTCTAATGCATTATAACTTGCATAGGAATCGAACTGCTTAACATTACCATTTTGCGGAAAAAACCATACTTTATCTTTTACTCACCCTACAAATTCACACATCCATTTCACCACATTTTTACTTCAAATCGAATCTGCGAAAGCTTTCACTTGCAAAATTTTTATCAACAATACGCCATGTTAATATCCACTCGGTTTATAATTATCAACCCTACATTACATTGTCAACTGCAGTTAAAATTTGTGACCACCCCCGCTTTAAAGATTCTGGTGTTTGACAGCATTCCAGAACCCATCTTTAAAATATACTGTGCTCCGTACTGTTCTGTAACCGAAGCAGCCAAAGTTGTGTCCCCAGAAAAGCTACTTAATTTTAAAGCCCTGCACAAATCCCACTTTTACAATGGAAACCTAGTTGCTGTCCAACTATTAGTGACTGCATATTATTTAGCCGAATACAGAGATTTTGTAGAAGCTCCAAGAAATTGGCAATTTTGTACAAAAAACTTGTTTAAGTCAAAGTATGCTTATTTGTGTACTTATGATGTAATTTTTCCTTTCGTGCTGGCTGAACACCACAACCATTTCCCATTTCCCAACATTTCCATTACACTCTTTACGACTTTTATCAATATAGACATCACTTTTCTCAGTTACTTTTAGCAGAAGTGGCTGAAGTACGGTACGAAAACGAAAACGACATCACACCACTGGTTTATTTTACTTCACACACATTTCAGTTATTGGTGCTAGTTTACTGCAGTCCAATTTCCGATAGCAAAATAGATCCACTAAGCGTGTGGACATCTGCCGCGATTTACCCGGGACTTGTGGTTGTTTGCACTTTGTTTGCTTGTTGTCACGGCATTTTGTTATACTAGACTTCTTCCTAAAACAAAATACTTCTATAATTTGCTATTCTCATTTTGCTTGATAATTGGAGAATGCCCTACTTCTCGCTTGACAAACTGGAAGTCTATTTTCAGCGTTCTTTTAATTAGCGGAAAAATGCTCACTGAGTATTATGGAAACACTATAACAAGCCTTGTAACTGCAATGTCAGAACAAAGTGTCTTTTCAACTGCAGAGGATTTGCTGGAACATGGGTATAAAATTGTTCTAAGGTCACATGCGCATGGAATAAGAACAGAAGAAACTTTAATGCACTTTCTAAAGAAACCAGTTATTCAGCAACAATTGAATAAGACTGTGATTCTGGACGAAAGCCCTGAAGTGGATTATCCGAAATTACTTTTATCAAGAAACGCTGTATCAACTTTGCACACTGTATTCAAAGCTACGTATGAGTTAGCGCTAAAGCGATATGAGGATCATTTTGGTAAAATAAGCCAAACTTGTCATGTAATCAAGGAACCATTAGTGCATACACATCGTTTGAGTCAAATTGTAACCACTAATCAGTATTGGATGAAAATTACGCTTGGAAGGGTTTGGGAAAGCGGACTTGCGGAATATTGGAATTCGTGGTCAAACTGGAGATTAAAATTAACCAACCAAGTGGTTCCCTTTGAATTTGGAGTACAGTCAGATACCATTGATCTTTATAAACTTGCGCCATGTATTATACTGTGGGTATTCATTTCGTTTGTTGGGGCTGGTGTCTGTTTTGCAATTGAGAATTGGCACGGATATATGTCTACTCGAGGTCGCCTCATAAAAATTCTTGTCAAAACTGCAAGCGTTTTCTAAATATCGTCGTCACAATATAAGAATGCCAGTGTTTACATTAACACTTTATGTTTGATAACTTTGGCTTTGTAATAATGTTTTTACCTTGGAAACAAGCACAATAAATCGAATTTTAATCCAACTAATATTATGTCGTTTAAATTATCTGGAACATAATAACTCTGCAACTTATTCTCATAGCAAAACTTAAACATTTTGAAAACTTTGCTGGCACTGGCAATCGACTAAGCCAAGTCAGGCAGCTATTTATTAGTAAACCGTCCAACAAATTTTGTTTGCCTTATTGGCGTGGAGCCAATGTCAAGTAATTCTCAGAAATGGAGAACAATACCCATTGTTTTACGCATTTCTTTGGGTTGGAAATGTAAACGGTATATTTGTAGCATATATACGTTTTGCATGTGCAAAATAACGTTAAATGAACAATGATACGATTGATTTGTTATTAGTAAGTTACTAATAGTAACTAAAATTTGTTCTAGGTTAGTTAATACTTTCTTCGTTTTATCTTATCAGCAACTTTATTTAGCAACAACGTAAATGCGAAAATTTTGTTAACAAAAAATGTGTAAATTCCCACTAGTTGTGTTTGCACACAAGCCCATTTGCAAAAATAATGACGGATGGTTGGCTAAATTGTTCAAGTTTCAAGAGTATTTATATCTTATATATTCTTCTACATCAACTTATCTTCCATTTGTCCAGTTATGGAAGCCAGTAATTTTTCTAATGAAAACCCTAAATTGCTGATTCTAATTCACTGGGCCTATCAAATCATTTTTTCCTTCATTTTTGTGCTTCATGTCATGTCAATGTATCATACTTATTTGGCTGCAGTTAATCAGGCCAATAGAAATATGACTATATGGAGCTAAAGTTTTCATTTTTCCCCCAAACGAACACATGTATATATATATTTGTACTTTACAAAACAGAGATTTGGTTGAATTCTGGACGTGTAAAATATAAAGCTGCAGAATGAAAAGCGTTAGAAAAATGTTATTAGCCAGTCATCCTGTTATGATCATTATGGCTACAATAAATGCACAATGTGTGATATAGAATTTATACTTTGTAATATGCTTTACAACAGAAAGAAAAATCTCAAAATCAGCCTGCTCTGAATGTAATATTCAAGCACACTTTTTACTAACTTGTTAAATGCATGCATACATACATACATGCGTGTGAATTTATTCTTCTCCTATGTACATTTTATAATATGCAACAGTTACTAAAACCACTATCAACTCTAAAGCATTGTTGAGTGATACATACATACATAGTATGATAAGCTAAAAGCTACTTGCCTTTCAAAAGGTACGTACCTAATGTGATCCAAAATCCGTATAATAACCTGACGTAAATGTATAACAATGCAAACCTGATCCCTTTCTGAGAATGTTTCTACATGAATGAACCTTTTCCGTTAGAAATAGCTGAAATTTTCTTTCATTCCTCACAACGTTTATAAAATAGAAGGTTTATTACCTCTGATTTTATGTTTCTGGCCAGTACATTTTCCATTTGCGACAAGCTGTGTGTTGGATACTATTTATTTATCCTGAGAGCAACATACACTGCAATAACAACGCATCAGTTGACATATTGAAATACTATTCTTGTTTAAAATATATTCGTGCGGTTAAACTCATTTAGTTCAAACTCAATCCAAATTGTAATATTTCTGCTCATTAACTGAAGTAAAGGGTAATAAACATCCCTCCAAACAACATGGCTCAGCTTCCAAATTTGGCGGACGCAAATCCCCTTTTGCACATATTTCCAGCAGAGGTAAAACAAAACTCTTCAATTTGTTATCCAGTAAAAAAGGATAATGCTTGAAATTTTTTAACAACACATTTTTTCTGTTCTGTTATAGGTTTGGACACTTGTACTGGATAAAATAAAGAATCCGAAAGAACTCTGGAACGCTCTTGATGCTGATCCTCTCTTACTTTTGCTCTGCAAGGCCAACAAAGAAACCTGGATGACAACTCTATTTGGTCTAGTGTTTTCAAAGTTGACTCCATACTTAACTCCAAGGGAAATTCTCACCTGCCGACGCGTTTGTAAACGCTTAAAAATCTCGGTGGACACATTTCTGGATGCTGGTCGGGAACCATGTTACCTAACCCATAGACACTACCCTTTCTTCTATTGCCATCAATTTGTCAGAATATCACTGTCCAGATCTCAACGACTAGTTGAAGAAATGAGGATGCTCCCAAGGGCAAAAATTGTTGGCGGATCAGTGTATTGCTCCTACAATGACAACAATCCAGTGCATAAATGGCAAGCCTTTTTTCAGGAACATGGACAAAGGATTTTTCACTTGTTTCTGGTATATTACTCTGTGCCAAATATTACTCCATTGCATTTGTTGACTTATATTCAGCAAACTTTAGAAACCACCATCAATCTCAAATCCTTGACTATACACTCATCTAACATTAGAACAACCGAGTTGCGTGTACCGCATCGTTTGTGGGCAGATCATGTTAGCCAACACATCCAGGAAAATCCACTGCCGGCAATGCCCCACTTGACTAAATTAGAACTTGGCGAATCTCATTCAGGGTTGGGTTCATGTAGTGTACACGAGGGAATATTAGAAGCGTATAAGAATCAGCTACAGAAGTTGTATTTGATTGGAATTCATGTGCCCATACCACAAGAAATGAGATGCTTGACTTATCTTCACATTCATATAAAAAACGCGCACATACTGGAAAGTCTTGAAAATATATGCGCACCACTACAAGAAGTTCGTATTGTTTTTTCTAATAAAAACACACTGATTCGAATTGGAGAAATACTGCAAGTTTTACAAAGCTGTAAAGCAACGCTCAAAGATCTAATTTTATTAGGTAATTTTACAAGCGATGGGGTCTTTGTAAATATTCAACCAGAGAATTTGAAACTTCCAGTTTTAGAAAAGTTCAAGATGGAAGATAAGTGTGCACAATTTTGTACCAATTACGACTTTCTGCTTGGAATGTCCAATTTGCGCGAACTGAAAGTGAATTTAGGAATTATGGATAGTTCTTCTTATGGTAACTGGCAAATAACGGAAAAAGGAGTTTTAAAATTAACTGATTATTTGAAGCAGGATGGAACATTAGATTACCATAGGTTTAAAGATAGTCCATTTTGGAATCACTTGCCTAAGTTAAGAAGCGTAAAGTTGACAAAGAAGTGGGGTGGCAGCATTGAGGGAAGATTTGAGATGACGTTTTGAAGCAATTTAAACCTGATTTCAGGTTGGCTAAAAAATAAACGCATTTGTAAGCAACGAAGGATTTCGTAGAGTAGAGAAGAATAGCCTAAGGAGTGATGTAAATAGGAAATTTAAAAGTGTTTATTTGTAAAATAAGTTAATACATCTATAATGAAATGTTAAAATAGTATTTTGTTATTTTATTTTCATTCACTTTCAAGTGGGATAATTGCACCTACTTGGCAAGGTAACACAACTTTTAGTGTTCATGGATTCCAGAGTTATTGCTTATTTTTACTAATGAATGAACGGGATAATTTAGATTATACTGCAATAGGTTTGTGGAATTTAAATTTAAAGATATACCTGAATTTAGCATTAACTTTGGAAGATTTAATTAAGTTCATAACCACCAGACGAGAGTTAAAATTCATTATTTTATTTTTGTATCTAAGAAATCATAGTTGAGTAATTCAATTGTTTTAAACTTGTTAGTTGGACAGTGTAAGTTATTACGTAAATTTACTAATTATATTTGCATTTTTCCACGTTAAACTAAAAGGTCTACTAGGATGTAGGCAATACTTTTTTGTATGTGTACACAAATTACATATTTAATAAACAGTGTTATTACCATTACTACCAAAATGTTATTTTACTGTGGATAAATTTTAAAATTGAATATCTGAAACTTTGAAATTATATGAATCCAAAAATACAAAGCAAAATGTTTTGTCACAATGACAAAATAAAGTGTTTGTACTAATTTTGTTGATTTGAAGTAAACGACTGCCTGAATGATGCATCAACCAGCCTAATTACTGTTTTTTCTGGAGTCGTTTTGAAAGCATTCGTATTTAACCGATTAATATTAAGTTTCATAGTTGCATTATGTATATTCAATCTTACAATCAAGTTATACCGTTGCAGACCATTACGCTCTGGTACATAAACAAACGTAAATCCATAAGTGCCTTTTACAAATCTTGAATGCTATTGCTCATTCCGAATTGTTTGTGCTCATAGCAAATTGCTCTTATTCATTTGTTTGCAGAATCACTTCACCACTCCAAACAATATTCCACGATTTTTGTCTTGTGTCTGGTTAACAGACACAGTTAACTGTGTTCTGCAGTTAACCAGTTTTTCATAATTCAAATTGGAAGTTTCTGATGAACAAGATAAAATCTCTGGTTATTATGTACTTGTTTTTGGAACAATGGGATAATTGGGAAGCTCACGTTTTTTTGCTCTTAAGATACGGACGAATTTGGCAACAGTGATCAAAAACAAAGATTCACTTGATCCGACAATTTCTACGAATAAAAAACGTTTTAATAACGTTTTATCATGCAACGTGGGCAAATTTAATAAAAAATTGGTGATCGAATGATTTCTTTTGACTTATCGAAATCAGTCGACAATTACTTTGATCATTTCTTAAACAGTAGCCATTCTACGTTAAATACTTCAAAATGTTCATTCATAATGGACCATTATTAATGGTTAAGAATTCTAACATTTTGTCAGTCTTCAAAACGGATTTAATAAATATTTCGCGACAACAAAAATGTTCAAACATGACCATTCACAGGAAACAAAATTTCCTTTGGCTAAATATATCAAATTTATCAAATGTCTTTTTGAAACACAACATTGGTTTTTTTCCATTTTCTCATTTAATAATCTTTGCTAATGGGAAAATAAATAACGGAAATTTTCTGCATGTGCTGAAACCATATAAATGAAATAAAGAACACAACGGCAGACTGCTGAAGAAAAAGAGTTTGATTACGTACGCTCGAATAATTCCTTTCCACATTGTAGTAATAATAATTATAATAGTAATAATAAGAGGTAGTAATAATTCCTTTCTACATTGGATAATTTACATAATATTTTTAACATTGAATAATTCGGATAGTCCAAAATATTTGTTGAACTATAAATCTTAATATTTGTCATTAGGCTTAGGTAGGTACCTGTCATCACATGCACGTAGTATGTTTGTGTGATGATATGTACTTGTACTGCATTCTATCGACTAGATTGTAAGCTAAAACTGTGAGCGTGTCTGTCCACGCGGAAAGAGCCCAAGTGGGCATGTACGAGATTTGTAGTCCAGCCTGTCTGAAACAGACCGTCTCTAGCAATAGAGCCACAAGCACATGCTTACAACTGACTACATGATTAACTAATAAAGAATTAACTAAATACTCCTGTGTCCACTATCAGTTATTCCGTCTCACCATCCCTTATCCGCTCCGCAAACGTCATAATATTGCACGACAAAAAGCATATTATTACATGGTGACAGAGGTCAAAAGTGAAAATTAAGCAGTGAAAAAATGGTGAACACTGACGGAGAAGATAGTACAAGTACCAACGACACAAAACCACTGAAAACCACTAAGATGACAACGATAACTAGTTCGAGATCTAGTGTGCCCCACCCCAGCCCTTTGAAAATCCACACCGGAAACACTGCTGAAAACTGGAAGAAGTTTCGACAGCAGTACGAGTTTTATGAAGTGGCATCTGGATTTGATCTGAAGTCAAACAAAGTTCGAGTAGCAGCACTATTAACGATAATAGGTGATGAAGCAGCCGACCTTTTCAGGACTTTTGAGTGGCAAGATCCAGCTGACAAGTGGGTATGGGACAAAGTGGTAAAAGCGTTTGAGGATTATTGTAATCCGAGGAAAAGTGTACTGTTTGCAACATTCCAGTTTGGGAAGAGGGTGCAAGGACAAGGAGAGAGTGTTGACCAGTTCGTGACCGCGCTCAGAAAACTGGCAGAAGATTGCAATTTTGTAGATGAATACAGAAGAATCCGTGACCAGATTGTGCTTGGAATGAGAGACTCCAAGGCACAAACGGAGCTGTTGAGACAAGAAGACCCGGTATTATCCGAAGTGATAAATTTTGTCAGGTCATTTGAAGCCGCTAGTAATGAAGCTAGTAAAATTCAGCAGCAGCAGCAGCAGTCGGATTTGGAGCAAATCAGCCAGATGCGGAAGTCAAGCAAGCAAAGAAGTAAAGGACCAGCGAAGGAGCAGGAGACTCAAGACGCTGTGGTCATGATCCAGTGCAGATTCTGCGGTAGGGAGCACGAGAAGAAGAAGGAAAAGTGTCCAGCTTGGGGGAAAAAGTGCAGCAGCTGTGGTAAAGAGAACCATTTTGCCAAGTGTTGCAAAAAGAAAAATGCCGAGCCAGAAGAAACGGACGCCAACCATATCTTCAGCATCTCTAGTACCCAAACCCAGAAGACCGTGACCATCACGTTGATGGAAAGTGGAAAAAGAGTAGTCCATGTCATAGACACGGGATCACCATTCAACATCATGTCGATTGACGAATATGAAGAATGTTCCGGTGACCTGGACCACGACAGCATTGTTCCGAAGAAAATTACGGTGAAGGGGTATGGAGGGAAAAGAATGCAGAGCATAGGTTTTACTTGGCTGAAAGTAAAGCTGAAAGATGGATCAAAATGGAGAATGAAGTCCTGGGTGGTGAAAGCGAAAGAAAAACCACTACTGGGATTGCGGTCATGTGAGCTGATGGGGGTAGTGACGGTGCACAAGTGTGACCAAGATGAGAGTTCATCAGACGTTCCTGTCTACATGATCAGAGAAGAAAGTATTCTCCAAAGAAATGAAGATGAGTGCACTGGACTGGGGAAACTAGAAGAGCTCCGAGAAGAAATAGGGACCGTGAGCAAAATAGAGGATTCGCCCAGCAGTGACAAAGGATTTGATGAAATCCGAGAAACGACAAAGGCTGATGAAGTATTGATGAAGCTTCAACCAAAAGAGCCTATGATGAGCCAGGATGTGCCTGAAAGACCATGGTCAACAGTGAGCACCGACATATTCAAACTAAAAGGTGTTAATTATGTCTTAGTTGTTGATCATTACAGTAACTATTTTGAGTACGCAAGGCTGACCACGGAGGCAACGGCGCAAGTGATCAGCAATTTGAAGAAAATTTTTGCGACTCACGGCATTCCAGAACGGGTGACCAGTGATAACGGGCCGCAGTACCGATCTGAAAAGTTTCAGATGTTTGCGAAAAGTTGGGGGTTCCAGCATATCACCTCCAGTCCCGGTTATCCACAGTCCAACGGCAGAGCAGAAAATGCTGTCAAAATCTGCAAGAAATTGATGGAGAAAGCCCTAGAGGGGAAGACAGATTTCTTCATGGCGCTATTGGATTGGCGAAACACGCCGTCTGTGTCAATGGGAACTAGTCCTGTACAAAGGTTGTACAGTAGGAGAACTAGGACCACTATGCCCACCCTACCCAAGAAACTAGATCCAGAGGTACCACCAGGAGTAAAAGGCAAGATTCAAGAAAGCAGAATGAAGCAGAAAGCCTACTACGACCGCGGTGCCCACCCACTTTCAGAACTCCAGCCTGGTGACGTGGTTCGAATGAAACTGCCAGGGAGAGATAAGTGGGAAAAAGGAGTTGTTATAAAGGGGGAGGGGAAAAGGTCATACTCCGTCAAGGTCAACGGAGGAACATACCGAAGAAATCGAAGACAGTTGTTAGCTGTACATGAAGATCCTCCTGGAGAAAGTGAGAAGACTGCGGGTGCATCACCGCAGCAGCCTTGGCCTAGACGATCAAAGCGGATCCAGCAGAGGACAGCCAACTGAGTAGTCGGCAGTGAAAGTGCCAGTGTAATTTTAAGAATAAAGTTATATGATTTATGTAATTGGCATTTTGAAAATTTAATGATGTACTTAATTGAAAAGAAGGAGGATGTGATGATATGTACTTGTACTGCATTCTATCGACTAGATTGTAAGCTAAAACTGTGAGCGTGTCTGTCCACGCGGAAAGAGCCCAAGTGGGCATGTACGAGATTTGTAGTCCAGCCTGTCTGAAACAGACCGTCTCTAGCATTAGAGCCACAAGCACATGCTTACAACTGACTACATGATTAACTAATAAAGAATTAACTAAATACTCCTGTGTCCACTATCAGTTATTCCGTCTCACCATCCCTTATCCGCTCCGCAAACGTCATAATATTGCACGACAAAAAGCATATTATTACAGTTTGCTAAAGTGTTCATCGTTAGGTTAGGTTTATTTGTCCATTTTATGGACATATAAGATTTACGGATGTGCGTCTGTGCGTCCGTCACACTCAAACATACACAAAGCATACACGTGGGCCTCTCTCTTGCTATCAAGAGAACAAACAATACAGCGTTAGCTACAGCTCCGCTGAACTTGAACCAATATAGCACAGTGGCTAGCGCGCTTCACACGCAACGGTGGCTGTGAGCATGCAATTCGTAGTCACGGTGTCGATTCCCCGAGCTGATACTATTTTTGCATTTTTAAGTTGGATTTATAATAAAGCAAAACATCTACTACAAGACACACACAACGCCCCATTCAGACACAAAATTTTTGCAACAACAACAACAACAACAAACTTCGCTATCTCACACTCTTACAATGAGTTTAGCACCAAATAGCAAATAGTGGTAGTTTAAGGTACCAAACAGCGAATAGTGGTGCCTGCAGATGCCAAACAGCAAATAAGGGCTTAAACGTACATCAAAAACCTTCTACGTGGATGGAGTTCCATCAACGATAAATTTGCATTACATTATATAAAAAAATTACAATAAAATGGACCACCCTACACTCTTACAAGAGTTTCATTCTCGATGTAATCCAAAAATCCGAATAATACATTGAACAATGCAACAACAAGAAAAGCAATGCAAACCTAATCTCTTTCTGAAAAAACCTTTCCACTGCATTTATTTACAAAACATGAGAAAAGCATTTCATTCTACTGAAAGTTGGAATGGACCAGCATTTATATTATGCATACAATCTGTTCATTTGAAACAAATCCTGCGGTTCTAGTATGTATTTTCTTAAAAATATTATAGCAGCACAGACACACATTATCACACCTAACGACCAGACGGCCATACTACGATAAGTAGCCTGAACTACTTGGTGTTTTGACTTAGGCTTTTATAAAACGTTTTACATTCCACTTATATAAATGTGAGTTGAGATTTTGTCAAACACATCAAATGACAATTTACAAATCGTTATACAATATATACATTCTGGTATATTCTTCACAGCTAAACGTAGCTGTTTTAAGTTTTATAAGAAATAATATTACAAACGACAGCGGCCAAAATCTTTCTGTTACTTCTTTCAGCAAGCAAATAATGTTCAGATACATCAATACACACGTATGTATGCTCTTTTTACCGTTTCATTATGCAAAACCTTTTTTTCTAACCCAGAAATAATGCATTGCTTTCAAGTTTCTCAATTTCTATTGTTCTCGCCACTAAAAACAAACTGGTGGACACCAGTTCTCCCATAATATTTTTCAAAAAGGTTTACTTCGTCTATTGAACGTCAAACGTCTTTTCAGTAATGGGTCTACGTATATATCTGCCATGAGAACCCAAGCAGGTTTTATTGCACTGTTGACTGTTGGGTGCATATTGGATGCGTATAAGTAAAATACCTTACACATACAAGATTAAACAGAAAACCCACAACCGTGCATTGGTCCTTAAGTACTTTCAGGCTGGCACTCGACGTAGCATAAAGTAAATATGTAACTAAGTTTACATGTTTTCAAAAGGAGAGGTTTAACGTAGCACGGATAGTACATTTAATGTAAAAAAAAATAATGCAATCCTAATCCTTTTCTGTGGAGCTTTTTTCTATTACCTTTCCTTTAAAAAAAGGAAAATTTTATAGCATTCCTTTTTGCAGAACGTTTGTAGGTTTTTAGCTGTTATTTTTAGTTTCAGACCCTTAAATTTACTATGAAGGCCAACCATGTACTTTAAATGCTTATTTTTTGTCTCTATTACTAAGGCAGTACACCAATTCAACGCCAATTTTTCATACTTCAGTTTTAGTTTGAATATTGCTATACTTTGGCAAGCATCTACCAGCGACAAAACTTGTTCACTGAATTACATATTATTTCTTTTTTCTGTTTGCTAATTTATTTCATTGAAGTATATAAGCATGGAGAAAGCAAACCCACTTTTGGACATATTTCCACCTGAGGTAAACTCTTTTATATGTTTATTATTTTCATAATTAATTTATAGAGTTATTTTGTATAACAAATGATTTTTATTGCGATAGGTTTGGACCCTTATTCTGGATAGAGTTAAGAATCCCACAGAACTTTGGAATGTGATTAATGCGGATCCTCTGTTCCGTTCGCTTTGCAAGGCTAATGAAGACATCTGGATGTCGACTTTGGTTGGCCTGACGTTCCCAAAGCTGTACCGCTATCTAACTAAAAGGGATATTCTCAACTACCGACGGGTTTGCAAACGGTTAAAAAATTCCGTAGATACCTATCTGGAGCTGGAGGCCGGTCATTCCCGTCGCAACTTTCCTTATGATGATCGATATAATATCCTCGGCAAGGTCATACTACGATTGAAAAATTCTTTGCATTCTCAACAAATGGTCGAGGAAATGAGGATGCTTCCAAAGGCAAAAATTGTTGGTGGAGCTGTAGCTTCACTTGATTTTGAGAACAATTTTGCAGAACGATGGTTTCCTTTCTTTCTTGAAAGCGGACGAAAAATCCATTACTTACACCTAGGTCAAACCCCCCTAATAGGAACTCCGTTGCAACTACTGACAATAATTCGACAGACTTTAGAAACTACTCCAAATCTCAAATCATTACTATTACATTTTGACAATTTAGAAACAAACGAATTGGGTGTTCCCCATCGTTTGTGGGTGGACAGGGTTGACCAAATGCTGCAGGAAACTCCATTGCCAGCACTGCCCAACTTAATCAGCTTAGAACTTCTGGAAAGGGTTCGGTATGAATGGAATGGTGGCGTTATTGTGCACCAAAGGATTTTGGAAGCGTATAAGGGACAGGTTCAAAAACTATATTTGCTTGGAGTTCATGTGTCTCTACCACAAGACATGGGTAGGCTAATAGATCTTTACATTCATGTAAAATACGTCATTTTTCTGGAAAGCCTTAGAAATTTACGCGCACCACTACTACAGAAAATGTGTTTATACTTTGACAAAAATAACTTATCCGTTCGATATGCAGATATATTTCAAATTATACAAGGCGTTAAACCAACCCTCAAAGAATTGACCTTGCTGGGTGGTTGTACAAACGACGGGGTTTTTGCCAGTGCTGAACAAAATCAGTTTGAATTTCCAGTTTTAGAAAAACTAAAATTAGACGACATGTGTGCATATTATTGTACTAATTACGATTTCTTGCTTGGTATGCCCAGTTTGCGTGAACTAACATTGAGATTAGAGGTTCTTAGTATGTTTAAAAATTTTCCGTTGATTGGAAACGGCAGTCTGAAACTAACTGATTATTTAAATTATGATGGAACCTTGAATCAAGATAAATTTAAGGAGTGCACGATTTGGAATCTCCTTCCAAGTCTGCAAAAAGTAAACATTAAAAAGATTCGGTCGACTAAGTTGGATAAGTCGTATCATCTTGATGTATTTTTTTAACACATAATACCTAAAAGTTGCAATTGAAAATACACCGCTTCCAGTTTTTTATGAAATAGTTCAATTATCAAATAATGGAGATCATCGAAACGAGTTGATGTTTACATAGAGTTTGCAGTTTTGAATTTTCATAGTTAGGAAAGATAAAATAAACTAGACTCATATAAACCCAATGCGCATAAATGTTTTCATTTTAAAGGAAGTAAGCATTGTCTAATACAAGCAAATTTCAAACTAACACTTAATGTATTTAAGCATACAAGCTGTGCCAATATTTTTGAAGCACAAGTAATTATGTAAATTAATCAGGTGTAACTGTAATGAAATATTTGAATTAAAGGTTAACTTGTTTCCACATTTTATTGTTTTAGTTGTGTAAGGAGCTATGGAAACAGGAGATTGCTAAAAAAATTTAATTACGTTGAGTTTGGTATGGTGCAATATTTCATAAAAGCAATTATGACGATTATTGATAAAAATAATTTATTTAGATTAAATAATAATAATTTTATACTATTGAATATGACCTAAACAAGTAACCATTTTTTTGATTTTTTGAAATAATTTGTTATTTTAATATTTATCTTTTTTTACTTATAATAAAACATTAAAAACTTACAATTATGTAGATACATCATAAACGCGGGGATTTTTTCACGAAATGTTCATGTATTTACTTTTCATAAATGCTGCTACTACACACAAGTTAAAAACTGCATTGGCGTCACAGTAGGGAACCAAGGAAGTTGGCAACCAATGAGGATCACCATTTTCATCACTATTAAAACTACCTATATAAAAACGATGCAACTAATTGTGGAAAATTCAAAAATAGTTTCCAAAAATTTCTCAGGAAGAGGTCGTACCATTACCTTCTACTACATTTAATTAGTGACATGTCTACGTTACATTCAACATATTATACATAAAATTTTAAAAAATGTAAACCTTCGTTGAATTTTGTTACGACGTCGGGTTTTATAATAGTGCACGGCATTCATTCATGTACGTAAAGAAACCTATGTACTTATGAATTTTATGCTACCCACCAATTCACAAAAACGAGTAATGAGGCTAAAGCATTGTTAAGCAGGTACTCAGCATGAGGTAAGCTCGCATGTGTTTCAAGTGGTGAGTATTTAATGCAGCAAGGATAATACAAAGTGTGAAGAAAAGCAATGCAATCCTAATCCCTAATGTTTGAGATAATATTCTCATTAAAACTTGCTTTGTAAAAAGGTAAAATTGTGCTTAGTTCCACGAAAAGTTTTAAAGGATTACCTTTGCTTTCATTATTTTTGTGGACGTCTTTGGGAGAAGTTTGTTTTCTCTTCTTTACCTCAATAAGATTTGAGCTCATTTATTTTATTCAGTAATTTAGTGCAGTTTCATTTTATCCAACAAAATTTCTTTAAAAAATGGATCAACAGTCTCACTTAATAAAGAAAGCGAATTCCCTTCTGAACATATTTCCTGCAGAGGTAAATCAAGTTTTGAAATTTAGATTTACCCATCATGTTTTTAACGATAGCATTTTATAGAAAAATGAACGTATTCATTATTCCTCAGGTTTGGACGCTAATACTGGATAAACTTGTGAAACCGGCTGAACTGTGGAATGCGGTTGTTGCTGTACCATTCTTCCGTATGCTTTTGCTATGCAAACCTAAAGAAGACATCTGGATAACCACATTGTTTGTTCTGGCATTTCCAAAAGTGCAAGAATGTCTAACTGGAACGGATATTCTCAACTGTAGACTGGTGTGCAAACGTGTAAAGAGCTCAGTGGATGGATTTTTGGAGGTTGACCACTCTCGGCACCATTTTCCATTCAATGGGTCATACCAGCTCTTCGGGAAGATCATGCTACAATTAGATCCTCCAAACTTTTCCTCGCATCCAGAAAGACTTCAAAAACTGGTTCAGGAAATGAGGATTTTTCCAAACGCCAAAATCGTTGGTGGTGCAGTGGCTACCAACTACATGAGTTACTTCGACCGGACACACACTGTAGAACGAGGTCATACCTTTTTTCTGGAAAACGGACGAAAGATTTTTCACTTAAAGCTTGGTTACGGCTACACTGACTATAATCCGTTGCAAGTCCTGGCTTACATCAAGCAGACTTTAGAAACCACCCCAAATCTCAAATCGTTGATTATACACTTACCTGACGTTGTAATCCATGAGTTTAGAGTGCCATATTGCTTATGGGAAGACCGTGTTAACCAATTTTTTCAGGAAAATCCATTGGCAGCACTACCTAACTTGACTAGTTTAAAAATAACTGATGGATACTCCGCTTGTGTGAGCCAAGGAATTCTTGGAGCGTACAAGCAACAACTGCACAAGTTGTCTTTGGTTGGAGTTCATGAGTACTTACCACAAGACATGGAGCTACTAACAGATCTTAACATTTATGTACAATCTTCCCCGATACTGGAAAGTCTTAGAAATTTACGCTCGCCCCTGCAGAAAGTTTGCTTATGCTTTCCTACAGATAAGGAATCGGTTCGTTTTTGGAAAATACTTGACATTTTACAAGGCTGCGCGTCAACGCTCAAAGATTTGGCTTTGTTGGGCGCTTGTACAAATGATGGGGACTTTGCAGATTTTGATCAAGTTCAGTTGGAATTTCCGGTTTTAGAGAAAGTGGAACTAGACGACAAGTGTGTATTCTACTATGCAAATTACGATTTTCTGCTAGGGATGCCCCGTTTACGTGAATTGGTTTTGACGTTTTATTCTAATTTTGAAAACGCCCCGTTGATTGGAAGTGGCATTCTGAAACTGACTGATTATTTGTATACAGCTGGAAGGTTTAATGAAGCAAAGTTTAAAGAATGTCCGATTTGGAATCTATTGCCGAGGCTGGGAAGGGTAAAAATTAAAAGAGGCAAATTGTGCCTTCAAAGTTTTCGTTTATAAACAAATTACTTAGGTATATGTTTGTGTAAAACAATTGACTTGATCAACTGGTATCTATTAGAAACGGTAATTCTTGTTTAAAAGTTTTGTATTTTTGACTTTATAAAATGAAGTTAGTAATTAGAAGAAAAAAACAACGGTATGCCGAACTAAAATCAACACAGTGAGCATAGTTATTCAAATTTTAGAGCAGCTAGCAGTGTTTAAGTGTTTCTTTTATTTTACAGTTTTTAATGTCTTTCATCCGATTCATTATAATATTACTTAAGTGTAGTTTATTTATATATGTTCATATTTAACAGGTAGCAAAGTGACATTGGAATTGTAAGATGGTCTTTTCTCCGCATGCTTTTTGTATCATTATGTCGCATGTTATGAATACATGTGATATATGAAATTAGATAAAAATAGTAATCTCGTTCATTTGTGTATGTAGTAATTTTTATATCAAGCTTCTTTGGTACTTTTCGGTTGTAATAAAGTGTTTATTATATATCAATTTATATTAACGTTTTGTACTAATACTAATACATATATCATTATTGTCGTGAATAAAGTATAAAGCAAGTATTAATGCATGTTTGGGTTTTTATATAAAACTCAAAATTTTCATTCATAGTTTTCATAACCACTCTTAATACATATCAGCATAAAACGTCACTGACATTGCGTTAGCATAGTTAGCAATTTACACGTATCAAATCAACTTCAATTGTTTAAGAAATACTATATCTATATCTGAAACATACAACAACATTTATTTTAAAAAATTCAGCAAAAGATAATAACATAAAAGTCTACCGTATTCTACAAATAGCAGACTTGCCTTATGTCAGTAGTAATAAACCTGCCAATTTGTTGTGGTAACCTCGGGTTTTGTGTTTCATGAGACCTTTGTACATTTCTATGTAAACTTGATGTGGCACATCCCTTCCTAAAGCGAACATTACACCTGAAGCAACGTTAGGGGGTAGGCGCCGTGCCATGAAGTAAATAATTTGTAAGCTCCTGTGTTTCTCATACAGGCCCAAATAATGTAGCTCAAATTGTATATTTAAAAAAAGAACAATGCAAATTTAAACCCTATCTGAGAAGAATTTCTACATTTGCATTTCTGTGTTGAATAAGTATTACAGGGTTTCATTTTACAAAACGTTCGAGTGGATTATGTTTGATTTCTTTGCTTCCGATCTCTCTCCAAAAGGTGGTATAACAAATCGAGACTGGTACAAATTCCGACTACGGATTATATTTGCTTAATCCCTAAGTAGATTACAAAGCTTGTCGACTAAACAATAGTGTTACTTCGGCCGACTAAAAGTAAGTACTTTAAAGTACCTATCAAAACTCAAACTTCATTTCATATACCATTTAGCGATTGTCAATGATGAGATGCCTCAAAACCAAAATCCAGATTCGTAATGAGTAAAATTAACTTATTTGATTACATCGCTCTGCAGATGCAAATTATTTCTGGGAAGAAAATATGACTTTGTAAATGATCCCTGTATCACTATATTTTCATAGTCATGAGTAATTTTTCCCAGCTTGTACATATGATAAGCATCGAAGCACACTAAAAAGAGTTCTTGGAACTAACTTCTTGGAGGCGCTGAAGATTTTGCACAATTTTTCACTCTTCAAATTAATTGATATTGTGTCATTGTTAATTTAAACGCGTAGGTTCTTTCTGAATTTTAGCTTGTGACCTTATGTTATCTTGTAAAATGGCTGTGTCATTCATTATTACATGATCACGGAAGTGTCAAGTTTTTGCAAGGAGTAAAGTGTAGTCTTCTAAACTCTAAGTTGTAGCCTGAGTACTGACTTTGTATTGTGATAAAAGAATAAACCTGACAAACAGGATATAGGAAACTTGCGACCCCACATGTTTGTTCGTTTGATACCCCACATGCCATGTAGTTTTAAAATGCTTGAACTCTTGCACTTTTTTGGCTTTAACGGTCAAGGTTATGCATTTTGAAAAAAAATGACATCAGAATCGTTAATTTGATCGAAAACTGATCTAAAATCATGTGCCGCATGCTATAGGCCATTCGGTAAAAATTTGAAATCGTCGTGACCTTTGACCTTAGAGTTGATCTTTTGGAATCATCTTCAGAATACATTGAATTATGTTGCTTTCGAAGTGTTTCCAAAAGAATTTTTCAAATATCTTGAAAAAATGCGGCTTCTGGAGCCTTCAAATTATAAAAACTGCTATAACGGCCATATGATTCCAAATTTTCAAAAATGGACGTTGGATTCGTTAATTTGATTAAAAACTGATGTATAATCATGTGCCACATGCTATATGTCACTTGTAAAAGTTTTGAAATCGTCGTGACCTTTGGCCTTAGAATTGACCTTTTGGAATTATCTGCTGATGAGTTTGAATTATGGTGCCTTTGAAGTGTTTCCAAAAAGAATTTTTCAAAAACCTTGAAAAATGCGGCTTCTATGGGGACTTCAAAACATAAAAACTGCCGTAACGGTTACACGATTTCGAATTTTGAAAATTTGACACAAGATTCGTTAATTTGGTCAAAAATTGATCTATAATCATGTGCCGCATGCTATAGGTCACTTGAGAAAATTTTGAATTCGTCGTGACCTTTTGACCTTAGAGTTGACCTTTCGGGCTCATCTTCGAACTCATCCGAGCGAGGATGCTTGTGAACAATATGCAAAAAGAATTTTTCAAAAAAGTTGAAAAATGCGGCTTGTAGAGCATCTACAGACGGACAGACGGACAGAAGGACCAGACAAAACTAATAACTTGCTTCAAGGTCGCAAGTTAATAAAACCAAAGAAATTGTGTACGTATGTAAATTTACGAAATATGATGTGACATTTTGTGTCTATTTTTTTGATGGTCGGTGAATGTAACTTTTTTGGGGTACTCATAAGATAAGCCGTTCATCCTTCTATTGTTCTCAAGTTAATCCAAGGAGTCGGTAGAAATACCAACGGTCGATGCAACGTAGTCCTCCAAAATATATCATTCTAGAACTTTAAGTTGATTGAAATATTGTTTTGACTGTAGGACTATTATTGTTTTATTGCTTACATCAAAGCAGTGCCTTTTTTCTGCTAAACCGGGTTTACAAAAGTGTTTTACTTAACGAATGTTTATAAAACAATGTACCATGTGCCAAGTCTATTTGAAAATTGCAACAAAAAGTACCAGGTGGTTCCAATATGTAGCCTCTATATTTTGTAAGCCATGGCATTAAAACAAAAAGAAAACAGTCAACATCTGCCCTTTCAAAAATTATATGTGGAAATTCAAACACATTTTAAAAGTTCTTTCGTTGAATGCACAATACTTGCAAGTATAGAGTATTATAAAAGAAACTACGGACAGAATCTGCATGTCGTTAAATCGAACATAAAAAGTCATGCACAATTTATAAATCTTTTGGTTGCAAGCATAATGCATTTATGTAAGTAGAATACCTTCCTGCAGATTGTATACTGTAGTCCTTAAAATCAGTATTTAAAGCATGATACAAGCATTGCAAGCTTGTACTCAATACGACATGAAGTAAATTCATAAGTTTTTTTAAACAGAGAGCATTTAATGCAGCAATGAATGCTATTGGTGAACAAAAGAATGCAATCCTAATCCCTACTTTTTGAAAACATGCTGTGCTTGAAAATTGATATGTAGAAAATGTAAATGCTTCATTATTGTTTCATTTTGCAGCAGAATGC
Source organism: Entomobrya proxima (assembly GCA_029691765.1). Classification (NCBI taxonomy): domain Eukaryota; kingdom Metazoa; phylum Arthropoda; class Collembola; order Entomobryomorpha; family Entomobryidae; genus Entomobrya; species Entomobrya proxima. Next base: position 39,783,011 of record CM056169.1, on the reverse strand, counting down.
TTGAGAGTGTTAGCTTTGCAATAGTATAAATTGTTACTGATCTTATACAGGTTAGACAGTTTGCTACAATTTGAAATTATTTGAAAAAATGTTTTTATTCCAGTAATTTAGATATACTTTTGAGAGTAGCATTTATTTTGTCTGTTAATTTATTGTATTTTTGTCTTATCCCACGAAATTTACAGAAAATGGATCAACCGTCAAATTTAAAGGAGCAAGAGAATTCCCTTTTGAGCATATTTCACGCAGAGGTAAATCCAGATATGAAATATAGCTAACAAGTATACAGACATAATTTTTTAGAAACATTTAAAACGTTATCCCTGTTTTAGGTTTGGACCCTAATATTGGATAAATTTGGGAATCCAGAGGAACTGCGGAATCTTCTTGATGCTGATCGGCTCTTCCGTTTGCTTTGCAAGACCAAAGGAGACGTCTGAATATCTATTCTGTTTGGTCTAGCATTTCCAAAACTGCAAAGATACCTAACTGGCAAGAATATTCTTATCTGTAGGCTGGTTTGCAAACGTGTGAAAAGCTCAGTGGATACATGTTTGGAGACCAGTCCCACTCGTCACCTATTTCCTTTTAATGGACCATACGAGACTTTCGGCAAAGTTAGGATACAGTTGGAACTGTTTTCCTATCGTCCAAACAGATTTCAACAAATGGTTGAGGAAATGAGGATTTTACCAAAGGCGAAAATTGTTGGCGGAGCTGTGCAAACGAGCTATCTGGCTTACTATGGCAGCAACACTATTGAACGATGTCATTTGTTTTTTCTAGAAAACGGACGAAAGATCTTTCACTTATATCTTGGCTATTGTATCACCAAATATACTCCGTTGCAAGTTCTAGCTTACATTCAGCAGACTTTAGAAACCACTCCAAATCTCAAGTCATTCGCTATAGCGAATGACTCTATATTTTTCCAAATTGTGGTTTTTCAGGTATAATTTAATATCATACACACTCTATGTTATCATGTTTCTAGATATCAAATTGATATGTTGCATAAAATGTGTAAAAAGCACTAGAAATAAGCGCGCAACCGGTACCTCCCTTAGCAAAGGAAAAATGTCAGATGACACTGCATTCGCCAGAAATGTGCTACCGACATGAATGATATGTCGAAATGAAGCTAATTTAAATACAAAAGTGGGTCTTTTTCAAATTTTGAAAAATTTGCAAAATAAAAAAAGTTATATGAAATTTTTGCAAACAATCCCGATTTTCCCATTTTCGGGTACTAATGACAAACTGTAACTGTCAATCAAAGCTTTAGAGTAAATCCATGTTTCACTCAGGTTAAAAGTACTACTAAATGCGCTTATTCTTTTTTCATTTTATTTGTATCCTGTGGTTTGACATACAACAGAAAAAAACAATTTAAACCAACGTATTGAAGCCTCGCGCTTTGCCAAAATTTACGTATTTGCTTATACCACCGCTGTTAGTAAACATTTTTTCAAACAAGTTAGTACGTTAAAATCAGCACACAATGGGCTACATGGACATACAAAATTGATTCAATTCGGTGGACATGCGTAAAAAATTTGTACGTTAAGACTTCGACGCCGCTAAGGATTTTATTGCAAATTTTTACAAGTACTTAACGGCTTCAACCATATAGGTGACCAAGATTGACCAATATTACCAAAATAGGTTTGCAGTGCAATTGTTGTTTACTTAAAACAACAACAGCCCGGGACATGGCCGGTTGTTCGTAGAAAAACATTCATTTGTAACGCTTACCAAGAGTAAACATGTTCAAATTTTGATTTAACCACTACTCTCCTCCATCAACAAGTTGGAAGCACAAACTCCGTTGGGAACATTAGTTCCATATATACTATCCATACATGCATAAACATTTGGTTTTCGGACAAAAAATTTTTGGACGTGTAAACAAGCTCGTGGTGATACTCTATACACTTACCTTTTACCGCAACAAACGAGTTGGGTGTGCCCTATCGCTTATGGGAAGACCGCGTTAACCAACTTTTACAGGAAAATCCGTTGGGAGCACTACCTAACTTGACCTGTTTAGAACTTTACAGGAGAAGCAGGTCTCAATGGCCTGGTTCCGCTTGTGTGAGACAAAGGATTTTAGAAACGTACAAGGGACAACTGCACAGGTTGTATTTGCTTGGATTCCATAAGTACTTACCACAAGACATGGAGCTACTAACAGAACTTTACGTTTATGTACAATATTCCCCGATTTTGGAAAGTCTTCGAAATTTACGCGCACCACTACAGAAAATTTGCTTCCACTTCGACAAAGATAATGTATCGGTTCGTTTTGCGAACATACTTCCTAATTTGGAAAGCTTTGGATCAACACTCAGAGATTTAGCTTTGCTGGGTGGCTGTACGAACGACGGAATGCTTGAAGATTTTGAAAAAGGTCAAGTGCAGTTTCCAGTTCTAGAAAAACTGAAACTTGATGACAAGTGTGTATTTTATTATGCAAATTATGACTTTCTGCTAGGCATGCCCAATTTACGTGAATTAGTGTTGACTTTAACGCATTATTTTGCCCCGTTAGTTGGAAATGGTAATTTGAAATTGACCGATTATTTGTATAAATATGGAACCTTAAATGAAGCTAAGTTTAAGGAGTGCACAATTTGGACGGCTCCTTTCAGTAAACGGCTTATCTAGGCTGAGAAATGTGAGAATTAAAAGAAATTAAGTATTAATTACTAATAACTTCGAAGTTATCGTTTATAAGCAAACTGTTTACACATTAATTTTTGTAAGATGTTTTAATCGATGGTATAAAAAACCCATTAAAAAGTTAGTGTTGTTCCAAGGGATTTACATTCTGGGTTGCAATAAGGTGGTTAATAAATACCTAGAAAGGTAAATAAATGGTACGCCGGTTTCACATCAAACAGTGAGCATAATTACTTACGGGTTAAGAGTAGCAAGCAATTTTATAGTAAATAATTCTCCAAAAACTATTTCAAATTCAAAATAAATGGAATTAATTTAACAAATAATCATATTGTCAGGGTGAGGTACTAAAAGCATCGCGTCCAAAAACGGACGGCCAAAGCAAGCTCAAGTACAAGTTATTACAGCGTGTTCATTTTGAGAGGCTTCCCAGCCTGATGGTTAAGCGTCAGACTTTTTGCATCGGGAGCACGGGTTCGAATTGCAAAAAAACTGATAGTTTCAAGACTCGAACTTGTGACCTTACCACAAAATTCAATCACTTAACCATCAGGCTGGGAAGCCTCTCAAAATAAATACGCTGTAATAACTTGTTTGTACTTAAGCTTGCTTTGGCCGTCTGTTTTTGGACGCGATGCTTTTAGTACCTCACCCCGACAATAACAGTATTAAAGTTGAGAGAATTTGTTTTAACAATTAACTTTTCATTTTCACATTTATATTGTAAGTTTTAGTTTTACGAGAAATTGTTTGAAGAAGACGTTAACCTGCTCACCATTATATTATGGAAGATTTCATCAACCTTTCACCCTTTACCATTAGGGACAAATATCCAATAGAATGAAACACCAGTAGATACAAGACATCCCTTTGAATACAAGAATATTCCATAAAATGCTTCCAAAGTGATAAATAATGCTTACTTTTGTCAAATTAGCTGATGAGGTTATATAAATTTGCAAAAATATCTTTGTGAGTTGCTTATTTACTCGAATGCTTCATTTGCAATTTTTGTAGCACCATCTACTCATTTAACAAAAGTAAGCATATATTATCACTTTGGAAGTTATTTCAGGGAATATTCTTCTATTCAACTCAAAGGGTGTTCGAACACCCTCTCCACAAAAGAACGACGGTTTATGCACTAACCACACAAGCAGGGTACTCTACACTAGCCTGGTAGCTTGCATCAGGGGTCTTACGTAACGATCGAAGCAGGTGCAAATTGGCTTTGTTGGAGTACTGGTCATAATTTCACAATTCATATGCACTTTTGCATCAGGCTGACAGGTTCATACAAATTACCACACGCCTTCAATCTTATGGGTTTCGAAAATTATCAAGTTGTCAATAATAATTTTCTTGTCAAGTAACTTCTCCAAAGTTTTTCAAAGGTATTACTGAATTATTTAGTACGTATGAATCTATTTTAGTAGTAAATATTATTTTAAAAAATTAAAACGTTACAGTATGCCGTATTGTGTATTTGCATACTATGTGACGTATCCACGTGTGCCATCAAACGTTTTTTATTGACAATATTTTGTGTTGATTTTTAACAAGCGTATTTCAAACCAATCAAACTGCTTTATCAAGTACATAGAAAATGATGACTTGACAAATATGTTCAAAATATTTTGTGCGAATAAAACGTATTTTGATAAACATGAAATCATTCGTAAACAACTATTAATAAATTTAACAATGAAGTTGCAGTTGCAGTGTTGGACATAATTGATAGGCTTATGTATGAATGCCTCAACCTGCACAAATAAAACTCTAGCAACAACTTGACCAATACGTAATACTTTTTTCATACAACCTTAGAAAATTTTAGTTTATCTAACGTTTCAATAGCCATTAAACCTTTTCAAGGTCCTAGTTCCTTGAGTACGCTTAACTTTCCGCTTAACAATTTATAACAATATTAGAAAGAAACTGATCAGAAACTCTAGCAAATATCAAATAGCTCCTTCTCCTAAATTAGAGGTTACGATTAAATACAGGACACATGTATAAAAGTTGGTTTTTCAATAGTTACAGTGTTGTGCTTATTATGAATACTCTGTGGTTGCTATATTCAAGCAATTGATTATAGTATATGCAACACGGAATTAGATGGGTCGACAAGAGCCGTTGTACTGCGCACTTTTGAGAACATTTGATGAAAAATCGTTTACATTGCACTCTTAAAACTCTGAACAAGCTCAATAATTTGAAACACCTTTGTACTGGCTGCGCTGTTTCAAGGAAAAGTACAAGACCGGTTTAAATTTCTATTATTTTTTAAAACCATGGCAGTTTCAGGACTTCTACATTTTGATTTCTACGGCATTCCTCAAGATCACATCAAACTTGTTGTTTCGAATTACTCTCAACTGAAAAATTACCATTGGACTGATTTCAAAAATAGGTCAGTATTACACGTATATTCTCCTTACATTACATTGGCTAATATTCTTGCTGTCGCCACAAATGCAACTCTAAAATCATATGCGTCTTTTGACGGACCATCTCCGTTGCAGCGCAATTTTTCAAGTATATACCCACAAATTCAACCAATTGATCTAGAAAATCGTAAATTGACTTACCTCTGGAATTTATACTATAACAAATCTACAAAGACACGCCACGATTTACCGATTTTTGTTCAAGTTGATCCAGTCGATTTCAGCTTTATATACTGTCAAGTACCTGAAACGGAAGAAATCAATTATTTGTCGTTTTCGGAATTTTCTAATATATTTGACATTTGCACATGGTTAGCGTTGATGCTTGCTGGTGTTATCATAACACTAATATTAGGCATTAAAAACTGGATTTCACTTGCGTCCGCTTTACTATCAGAAGGAATTGTTACCCCCAAAGGGACCCCAAAGGGATTACGTCGCTCCGTAAGTTTTCTACAATGGATAGTTGCAACAATGCTGGTGCGGCAATTTTATTTGGTAATTGTTACTAGCGTTTTGATTAAACCAGCAGAAAATAAAATTTTCGACGATATTGAGGAGCTCCAGAATAACAACTATAAATTAACTTTTGAAGACGACGAGACTTTTGTAGAAGTGAAAAAGTCGTACGACCAACTTGGAGACTATGGTGTACATCGATATATTAAAGTTCTTCGGAAAATGATGTCAGAGGGTGAACTATTTAAAAGTAATGACGAGCTTCTTCTGGCGTTATGTCATAAGTCGAAAAAATACGCGGGGGTGGCTGGCTGGATTTTTATAATGTGGAACATAAACATACAAAGGGAACAAAAGGACTGTAAGGTTAATGGGAAACGTTGCTATATTGGAAAAGAACTGATTCCCGTTGGTCAGTATTATTATGGATTTGTACCTCCGCATAATAAACAAATAGCTCAAAGGTTTCAGCGGCTACTTGAAGCAGGGATTTATCAAGTTTGGCATTCGGAGTCTCTAGGAATAGGCCACTCGGAGCGTGTCCAAGACAGAGTCAGAGTAAAAGGACCAACTAAATTTGCTGAGGAAAGCTCTGCCAAGATTCAGAGCTTAAAAATGCAAGGGAGAATGCTGAAAATATTTGTGTTGTGGGGCTTGTGCTTACTTTTTTGCGTTACTGTACTGATTTTCGAGACATTCAAAGGGCTGAACCAGAAACTAAATATTTGACTATGTTAAGCGTAAAACTGGTGGACTAGGCTTCACTTTCAGGTCTTTTCTAGAAAAGCCACATTAACATATTTTGAATGAAATAAGACTGTTTGAAGTAAATGATAAAACTATTAAAAATTATTTCGCGTTTAATAGCTTTTAGAAATTACTTTTTTACGAAATAAATTGAAATTAGTCAAACAAAGTCCGACTGAAGAATGAATCAAAGACTGCTTATGACTGATCAAGTGTCCTGCGTATCGGTAATGTATCCAGATATGGATTTGAAATCTGTTCTCTCAGTAAAACTAAGTAGTTTGTAGATAGCATAAATTTAGTTTGTGAAAGTAAACTAAACGTAAGATATTTGGCTTCACGTGTCCAATTTCTTTGCTCTAAGCTGTTCTGATACAAGCTGATGTGATCAATAAATGTAGACTCACCAATTCCTTGTCCAGCGTCGTTTTGTGATTAATAATAAGAATGTTGAAAATAAAGATAAAAAACGACTTTGGTTCGTTCAGTTATTCCGACTGAATAATATATGACTGTATTAAATACGTTTAATTATGTTTGGCGAGGAATACGAGAAGTTAACTTTAAATAATCATTTACACAGACGTGGAAATATGTACTGTACAATATGTATTCTAGGATTACATTTTGAGAATTAATTGTTCTAAGAACGCCGTTTATCTTATTCACTCAACGCCTGTCAGACAATCAATCATAACTTTTTCCTCTCAATGTGAAAATCGGGTTGAACACAATATGTATGTTGGGAAACTCAGCAAGTTTTTACAAAGAGAAATATGGATCCAAGCCTTGTCAATCATTTTGAAACCATGTTGCGTATGTAAATATTACGCCGACATGCATACTCTACCAACGTTTTAAAAGTTAATGTACTTCTACCCAGAGAAACCAAGGTGGCGATAGTATTATATCAGCTAGCAATTAATATTCTTGTTAACCCTTTGTGTGCTACCTTATCAACCACACAAAGGATGCAAATGACTCACAAGCGCCGAAGACAGCTTTCTGTACGGAATCTCCAATAAAGCATTACACAAATTCTTAATACTTTTGCGTAATATATATAAAAAACGTTTTATATTGCAGAAAGCATACAAAAGCTTGCGGATGCGCAAAACCACTTCCGTTCTTTGCTAATCTAGCATAATTTCCTGTTAGGCAGTCAATCCAAGCGGGAGTCAATTGCAGGAGATTCCACTTTCAGTACTGCCAAACATGACAACTTTAGAACTTGCTGAAAAGAACATTGCTAGTGTAGTGGACGTGTGCCCATTACCCACGGGTTGGGTGACCCAGTTTAACCCGGGTTTTTGGGTACCCAGCCCACCTTGTTTTGAGAGTGGGTTTTGGGTAAAAGTGGGTTTTTAAAAAACTTATTCAAAAAATACAAGTTTTGCAAATAATTAACCATTTTCTGCGTAAAATATCGAATTAAAAAAAAACAATGATAGTTCTTGCTTTCCAGAATCATTTATTAGGTGATTTACTTGATGAGATACTGCCTTTTGGGGCGCCAAATTCTAGGCCGGTGCAGATTTTAATGCATGGTATTGCAATACCCACCCATACCCAGAAATACCCACTTTTACCCAAAAACCCAGATAAACCCGGGTGGGTTGGGTTTTTGTGAAAAACCCGCGGGTTTCGTCCACTCAACGAATCTGGGTTCATCTTGTGCTCACCAAAAGGATTTTATTTATAGGTATATATATTTTACTGAATTATTTAAAATCATTTAGCCCCATGCATAAAAATAAATTAAAACACGCAAATATTACATTTTAACACAAAAATCCAAAATTCATTCTCATTTCTCAAAAAATATTTTTGCATACGCGTCAAAGGTAGCATTTCTCTTTGTTACGTTTTAATAGGTGTATAAAATAGGTGCATAGATTGCTACGTGTGCTTGCCTACCGTTTCCATCCCAACAACATAGCGTAAAGCAACCTGCTTTCACTATCAGCTGCACTCAACTCACAATTTCTGTGGACGTCAAAGCACTACAGCATTACATGAGTAGCGGCTCACACTCAACCACATTGATTCCCTGCATTCGCACACAAAATTATTTTGTCAGAAAATTAATTACCTACTTTCCTCCTGTCAATCTCAACATTTAACCAGTTTTAATGCAGTTAAACATTTAAAAGTTTAATCAGTTAATCACATCGGGGGTTATAGAAACTGGTAAGTTGTATTACCAAAGTTTTGCAAAATCACAAAAAGTATTTAGCAATTTTGCTCGTGCAATTTGGAAATTGACATTTTATTATTTTAAACAGCTTTTGGGTCACTGACGGACAACCCCCCACTGGTTCCTGGCCACCATGGAAGACCTACAAAATGCCATTGACAATGTTTCTCCCGAAATGACAGAAGCCAATGAAACCACTCACCTTCGATCAATCTTTCCTGACGAGGTCAGTACTCAACTGAAAATAATCACCGTTTTTCATCACAAATTTCTTTAAAAAGCCAAACCTAATAAATTTTTGTGGTTTTTAATTAAATATTTTACAGATTTGGGACATGATCATCAGCAAAATCCCCTTGACCGACCCCAGCCACCTGCAAAACCTGAGCACTGCTTCACCCTACTTCTACTCCACTTTAATTGATCGTCAAGTGGAATTCCTCTTTCCCCTCGTGTTTCCCCATCTTGCCAAACTTAACCAGCCCCACAGCAAGCAATTTGAAACCCGGACATACAGCCCAAACGACAACATTTTAAGTTACGAATGTGACAAATTTCTGGTGAATAACCGTCGAGTATGCCGTGCATGGCGTAATGGAGTGGACACCTATCTTCAAAATCATTCCAGTCATTTTGAAACCTTTCTGGATAAAAACCGCTGGTTTCACCAAATTAGTGGAGGAACTCACTTTCGTCTATCCCACAGAAATGCCCGAGCATTTCTAAACCACTTTAGCGAAAGTCATGGCACCACAATCAATCCTTTTGTTGGCCGTTCCGTTGGCCTAAAAGTGGGAGGTGTTAACGAAGTCAATAACGTTTTGGAACTGTTTGGACATCACATTTGGTACTGTGACATTTTTCTTGGGGATTACACCAGCACATTCTCCACTTATTACAAAACCATTATGACTTTGGTGAAAAATCTGCCCAATCTGAAGATACTTAATTTGGTCTTTAAACCTTTTGGGGAGCCAAGAAGGGATCAGGAAAAGATTTTGATGCAATGTCAACTTGAAGATTTACAGCAGGAAATTAAGGCTCAACCGTTTCCCAAGTTTAAAAATTTGATCATGTTGAAGTCTCATGATCTGCCAGGACCAATGCTGAATGAAATGATAAGGAGAAATAATCACGTGAAAATGTTGGAACCGAATATTAGCACACCGGAAGTGGCTCATGGCAGTTATAACATTTGGACGGTGAAGTTGCCAAAGCTGACACACTTGTCAATCAGTTTTCATAAAAGGGAGGACGTTTTAAAGCTGGGGGACCCGGAATTTACCTGGAAATTGGAAAAGCTGCATGTTGATCATGTTCAGAAAATTTGTGAATACGTTTCCTTTAAGGAAGTTATCGAAATTATTGAAAACAAATGGAGTGACACGTTAACTGACTTGTCATTATGTCTACCTCCACCTGAAACTCAAGAGTTGATTGAAGCTTCTTACGAGGAGTATCCCAAATTACAACTGAACTTTCCAAAACTGAAGAAACTTAGGTTGGTGCTGTGGAATATGTTGCCACTTGACTTGTTATTGCCAGCTAAAGAAAATTTGGAGTATCTTCATGTTATTGTCCATGTTAAAATTGTGGAGGGGGCGGATCGTGCTAAGCAATTAGTGGAAATGAGGAATAAGCAGCAGGTTAAATTTGTGGGAAGGTATTGGGCTAAGATGGAACAGAGTAATATTTGGGAATTGTGTCAGCAGTTGGAATTAATGAATGTGGAAGTTTTTAGTACGCACATTAGTCAGGGGGTACACAAGCCTAGGACGAGCCATTACAAGAGGACTTATTGGAGGAAGGAGTACTTGAAATATGTCCAGTCTTTAAACCAACCTGTTTTAAAGAAGAAATAATTTGTTAAGAATTTATAAATGTTTTTGAGTGATTGATGATAATGATTTTGAGATGAGAAATGTTATGACCTGTTATAATATATTATGATTGTTATAAAAATTGTTTATTTTGTTTTTGCGTACAAGAAGAAAATAACTTATATTGTGTAAAGTTATAACACATTAAAACATGCTTTATTGAATAAAGTTTATTCAAGCTTTTGGTACTTTACAGTTATTTTAAAATTGGTATTTTTTGGTTTAAATGATATTATATACTTCCTAAAATTGAACTGCCTACTATCTTAAGATGCACACATCACATCACAATATGCATCGTGATGTTACAGCATTATAACAGTCGGTAAAATAAATATAATAATATTGGGATTTCGTCATCGATTATTTTTTACATTTGCAAAACTACATTTGACCTACTGCAATTTGTATTGTCAAAACATACTCAAGAACATTAGCTAAGTAATTAATTCGTATGGATCTGTCCAGTGTTAGAGCAAAGTTTCCCACTTTCACTTCTGTTCGTTTACAACCTCGCATAACCTTTACAAGATAAGTTGCCGTGAAACGCTTTGCATTACAAAACCAGGAAGCTTGTTCCATCCATGAATATTTTATCATTTTGTTACTCACTGTTTCTATCTTGCATGTATTTTCAAAGAACATGAGCAAGACCTGTAAAGGGAACAAAGTTAAAGCTAACCCAATAATCAACACTAGAGTATTTCCAGATTTAATGCTGTAAATAATAGTATTTCCTCCGGCTACAAGAACAACACCTGTAAAAGCTAAATATACCTGGGCTACATTTTTCAGCAAATCTTGCACATGAGCTATCACCACATTATATATATGATAAGAATTCATGCATAGCAACAAGTTGGTTGTCGATATAGGAATTAACTAGATGGAGGCCCGTTAAAAAATTTAACGGTAATCTAGAGTCATGAACTATCTTCTTTATTTCATTAATTATACAGTACAGAGGCATCTGCTAATTCTAAAAGAATTACCCAGGGCGAGCGGCGAGGACGCTCCTCTGTTTGTCGCCCCACTGGCCTTTCCAGTTCATTTAGAAAGGCACTGGCGGTACATTTACAAAAGCCACCGCTGGCTTCAAGAATTCAGATACGTACGAAGAGATTTAAAAAATCTCTCTGAACACAATATTCTTAGTGAATACCTTGTCTGAATCCTTCAACAATCTTCCTTGATCTGGAGTTTCGTAGATCTTTACTCTTACATCTTCAAATCTACGAACTCTTGAGAAAGCAACATAAAGTTGACCGTGTCCAAACACCGGATCATGGAGAACAATTCCAACTTTTTCCAATGTCTGGCCTTGTGACTTGTTAATTGTCATGGCAAATGCTACCTTCACAGGAAATTGCCTCCTCGTCAGTTTAAAAGGCAATGCTGCATCTGAAGGGCATAGGTCAATACGTGGTATTAATACTTGTTTACCTTCGGAGGAGCCTGTTAGAACTTCAGCCTTAATTAAGTTTCGCTGTAGTCCTACAACAAATAATCTTGTACCGTTGCAGAGACCCTCCTTTGTATTCAAGTTTCGTATAAGCATTATAACACACCCTATCTTTAATTTCAATTTGTGAGGGGGCATTCCAGATGGCGTTAAACTGTTAACAAACTCATCCGGAAAGTCCGTTATCTCACCATTTTCTTTTCCATCCACCTCAATCCTGTCAGTACTTATATATGTAAATTCGTCAGTGTTAATCAAATTTAGAATTTCATCATTTATTTTATCTACCATGTCATTCTTTGGGCATAATATTGCTCGTTTTGACATTGTCTTCACATTTTCAATACTGATCTCTGTTCCAAAAATTTCGTTAACAATAGATCCAGTACATAATACTTGTGGAGGTACTTCAATTATATCTTCTCCAAGTCCATCTGAGTTTTCAAGTTCACCATCTCCAAGTTTTAGCAACCATTCGCTGTAGTCTGGTTCAGATGACCTCATGTTATTTTTTAGACTTAACGTCTTAAATTCTCTCCACATACTACAATATTTCAAACTGTTTTGTACAATTGCTGCTCGCATGGCATGAGGGACAATTGCAAGGCATTGTCTAAAGTCCCCTCCAAGTAATATTATTTTTCCTCCAAAAGGAATATTTTTTCCTCCTAAGCATTCCATTACTTCTCGTAAAAATCGATCAATCGCATCTATTGCGTGACTTGAAGCCATTGTACATTCGTCAATTATTATTAAAATCGCTTCCCGAATATTATCGGCAGCCGATGAACATGGGCTTATTCTCGATACAGTGTCTTCTGTAATTGGAATAACTAACTTAAACAACGAATGAAAAGTTCGTCCTCCTTCCAATAAGTTAGCGGCAATTCCAGTTGAAGCAGCTGCAAGCACAGAGTATTTTTCACCTCTTAAATAATGCAACATTGTTTCATACAGATAGGTCTTTCCACTCCCTCCCGGACCATCCAAAAAGAAACATTTTGACCGCAAAGTCTCATCTCTCACCGCATCAACAATGCAATCAAAAGCAATCTTTTGATCAACATTAAGTGTTCCAATGAGCGCTTCTGCCTTAGCACTCTCGCTAATAGGATCATAAGCGTCATTGTCATAGTCAGATAGATTTCCTTGAGGTTCTCTTAATCCGATTGAATTAAGGGTTAACCCAAGTAAAATTAATGTTTTCTTGAGATCCTTCAGTGCATACTCCTCACAATTTCTACAATCTCCAGACTTTTCGTGGCGGCGGTGACAAATATCTTCTGTCATATCCATTAAGTTGTCTTTCCATAATTTTGCTGGATCAGAAGGACTGCGAAAGCACATATATAAGCAAATATTTGTCTTAGTTGAGCAGGCATTTGACAGGCAATCGCATCATTCAATGTATTTTGCCAAATATTGTCATCCTGTAACAACCCTCTTGCCATTGCAGATTCTCGAAATGTTTCATATACTACACCGTCATATGTTCGCAAATCTTCAAAACTTATAGCACCTTTGACGTGCAAAAGTAAAAGTCTTAAATAGAATCTCTCGGCGTCTTTTGGACTTACCGTGTACATTCTACCAATTTTATTAAAGTATCTCTCCCGTATTTTCCAACGTCGATCAGATTTTAACCAAGTAAAACTTTCCGGTATTTGATAGTAATAAAGTTTTCTTGCTTCAGAATCTGTCTTGTTCAATTCAAACCATCCGGTTAATGTACTATTTTTTTCCGCAGCTTTTTCAACGGCTTTCTCTACAACTTCGTTTATGTTTTCAATATTTTCAGAATCTTTTTCAGTTTCATATACCACAAACTGCTCCCCCGGTAAATGCACGGCAAGCCGTTCAACAGAGTGAGATTGTTCGTGTAACGAATATCCAAGTATTCGCCACATTGACTCAGGGGCGCTAACATAGCGTGAATCGACGTGCTTCGTTACTTCATCTCTACTTGTTGACTCTTTTACTTCTACACTTGCACAATCGTGTCCTTTGTGTATGTATTTATTTATGTACTTCACGCATTTCACGGAAGAACATGCTTCTACATTGATATGGCAAATATATCTCAATAACAAATATGGATTATACGGAACAATCCATCTGTTGTCTATGGTCTTGTCTTTTACAACCACTTCCGGCCCTCTCCTTCTTTGGTATTTTGCATATCCATCAGCGACTTCATGATTACCTAAAGTTCGCTCTTGGAAATCTTTTGGAAATTTTTTACTACAATTGTCGTTGACCATACATGGACACTTTACACCTTTCCCGCATGGTCCATGCACCATATGGCTGGTGACAATATCAAACAAAATTGGATTTTTCTCTTTGTCAGGAATCTCGGCTTTTATAACTTCATCAATCTTTTGTTCAGTAGTAAGTTTTGAAGCAGAGTCAAGGATCAGCAATATGTGTGCGTGAGGTAAACCTCTTTTTTGAAATTCAATTACATAGACCCAAGCCACCACTTTTCCAACTATTCCTCCTTTCTCTCCAACAATCTCACTCATTAACTTATCCAATTTCAATTTAAATACTTTGGCAACCAAATCTGGACGGTGTTCAACACTTTGCCATGGTTCCAGGTTTTCCTGTATTTCTGGCCATTTTGGATTGCAAGTCATTGTTACAAAAAGATCTGGTTTCCCAAATCTTGTAACAATTGCCATTGCATCCTGATAATTTTGCTGCATGTGTCTTGGGCCACCTTGAAACGAAGATGGCAGCAAAACCACTGTTCCAGGTTTTTTGACTTCAACATCATTTTCTGCAGCTACGTAGTCTTGTAACCCTTTTAGAGTGTCGCCTCTAAACTCTTTTTGATTATTTCTGATAAAATTTAATCTATCAGCTTCCATCTTGACGTATGCATCAACTATGTATTGTTGACTCAAGCGGCCAGCATTCAATAGTTGATTAAATCGATCTCTCTGTGATAGACGGTAGGAGTAGTACTCCATCATCGTTACTTTACTTCTCCGTCCTGTGCTGTTTTTTGTTATATCAAGGCCATACCCTTGTTCTCCAAACGGAAACAACAATGGGTAAACCATTGCTTCAAGATTTTTGTGTAAAATGCTGATTGTTTTCATGCCCTTGTTTGGGTCATTTGGCGCATTTCTTGTATGTATAAGTAAGTCTCTTAGTAGTAAATAAGTAAGTATAAGTGGAGGTAGTCCGTCTTTATTTTGAAAGATTACAGCGACTTCATTTGCAGCTTGCAAATTGTACCGGTTTTTGTCTTTTTTACGGTCATTAACAATAGCCATTGTCACTTGATTGACCTCCATTGCGTTCCGCTTCTTTTATTGATTCTTTTTCAACTTCGTGTAGCATTTTGTATGATTCAACAAATTTATTATTATTTTCCATAAAATCTGCGATCATATTAAAAACCGAATCATCTACACGTTTATTAGCGGGATGGTTTGATCTCTGTTTATTTGCTTCTTCAGCGTCAAGAATATATAATTGAGCATATTGCGGTTTTTCTCCTGGTGGAGGGTGCAGTGTTCCCGTTCTATGATATATCTGACCATGAATCCGAAAACACCATGGACCGTATCCTGGAGGTGGTTTAATATTTGCACCCATTGAAGCAAATGCAAATGAACTGTTTATTGATCTGATGTTGTTCATAAAGTTAATTCCAATATGATTTTCTTTTCGCATGAGTTTTTGGAAAATCTCAGGATATTCTTTTTCTTCAATTTTTATTTGCCCATTCTTGCAGCATTTGGTGTAGGTTCTGCTACGTAGTACCTCACCATTCGCCTGCTTAATGTTTTTGCTGTGATAAGGTTCATCTGTGAAATGTTTTGCATTGCATTCAACACAAAGCTCATCCATTTTTCCACAATAGTACGGTTGTATTTGTGCTTCGTTGTCCAAAGCATTTACAGCTATTGTTTTTAAATTAGCGCGAGCCACAGATTTTGTAACATTTGCTTGCATTCTTTTTTCTGTTTGGTATATCTGGTTATACGAAACAAGTCTATTTGTAACTTCTTGTGACTCTTGGCTACGAAATAGACTTTGTCTCGCAGCGTTACTCGCAAGGCGTCGATCTGTACTTTGTATATCTTCAGTAGACTTTTGCCTAATTCGTCTTTCTTTTTCTCGCGCAGCATTAGCTTCATGACGGGCTTCGGTTCGTGTTTCCGTTTCTTGAGCTCTTGAATTTCTTTGTCGTGCAGCACAGGCTTCAAGGCGGGCTTTTGTTTGAATTTCGGTTTCTTGGGCTCGTGCATTTCTTTGGCATTCAGCATTAGCTTCATGACGGGAATTTGTTTGAATTTCCGTTTCATGAGCTCGCTTGTTTCTTTTTTGTGCAGCATCAGCTTCATGACGGGAATTTGTTTGAATATCCGTTTCATGAGCTCGCTTGTTTCTTTGTCGGGCAGCATTAGCCTCTAATCTAGCATTTTTCTGATCTGCCGTTTCGTTATCTCGTCTACTTTTATCATAAGCAGCTTTTTTTGCCTTTCGTTCCGCTAATTGCTCAGAAGACAGTTCAGCAACATTAGCATTTCTTTTATTTGATTTGGGCATCTTGCTACTTTTGATTGTTTGTAGAATCAGTCAAAATATTTTTCCTGTGACGTGTGTCACCTTCGCCAATTAACTTCACCACTTCTTTCGTTAATCAACTTCACCTCTTCTTTTGTTAGTCAACTTCACCTCTTCCTCCGTTAATCAACTTCACCTCTTCTTTCGTTAATCAACTTCACCTCTTCTTTCGTTAATCAACTTCACCTGTTCCTCCGTTAATCAACTTCACCTCTTCTTTCGTTAATCAACTTCACCTCTTCTTTCGTTAATCAACTACGCCTTTTATTTCCCCTTTTCTCAAACTCCCTTTTTATTTATTCTCTTTTCTCCTCTTACACAATCCACCACCCCTCACAAACAAATTGTGTGACCAATTTCGCTGCTTCTCCAGATCACACCTTTTTGACGGATTTTAGCGCCAAGGGTTATCCTGAAATTACAGATTTTTTTTAGATTTATGCAAACAACTGTTTAGTTCACGAATCAAATATCGTTTAATAAAATATTTTTAAACTTGCTTAAATCCTTCAAAACACTCTTTGCAGCGATTCGGTATTCTCAGCTTTGTAGTTCTATGCGTACTTCAGGTGCCAACAATAGATTAGGTTTTGGCCTCAGTAAAAGGTAAAAGGCCACTTCCTTCCTGTTTCCTTCTCTCCAAAACAATCTTGCCAGCAATCCCTCAAAGAATCGAGTATAACGGTAGATTCTTGTCCTACTTGCACCTGTAAAAAAGTAAAAGGTTCACTTAATTTTAACGGATCATTTTGCACCACACACACATGTGTACGATGATTAATGAAACTTTTATTCATCCCTAATCAAGAACTTACTTAATCCGACCAACCCCAATTTGAACTCCTTTGAATCCTGTGTTGATAGTTCAAATCGTCAAGACAAACTTGCCAGCAAGCCTTCAATGTTATGGGTAGATCAGTAAACCCTCGCTCTGTATGCACCTGTAATAGAGTAAACGGTCTACTTAATTTTAACGGATTCAACCATTATGCACAAACACACACACTTGAGTGAGGCATGATCAATGAAACATTTATCCATCTTAAATGAAGTACTAACTTAATAATCCGTCAAAACTCTATTTGAGCTCTGAATCCAGTGTTAAGAATTCAAATCGTCTCCAATCTAAACTTGCCAGCACTCCTTCAAATAATCGGGTAGAACGGTAATTCTTGCTCTGCTTGCACCTGTAATAAAGTAAACGGTCCACTTTTTTTTAACGGATTTGATCATTTTGCACCAACGCACACATGCTGTTTGAGTGATGCATGCTCACGAAACATTTATCCATCATAAATGAAGTACTTACCTAATAATCTGTCTAACCCCAATTTGAACCCCGTGATGAACACTTGACTCGTTTTAAATTTGAATCCCTCACAAAATCGCACAATATTCCAGTACGGTAGTAATTAACAAAATAATTTTTGCAAAAAATTGTACACGAACAGCACAAAAGAATGATCATTGGAAGGGATGAATGCTAGTGAATTGTTTTGATCAGCAGCCAACAGCCAACGTGCAGTTGTATAGAGCGCCAATGCTGTGGGGTAATGGTATACTCGATGGCATGAGGTGAGTGAAAGAGAAGGTCAGTAGGTGGCGGGATGGTATGCATTTTGTTTGTTGTGCTGCGTCAAGCTGTGTGTAGCTTATGCATTGCATTTAACAAAAAGGGATAGAGCGAGCATGTACAACGCACAACAACGTAAGCAGAGTGAGCAGTCGTGCGTAGACAGGAAAAAAGTGCACACAGACACACAAACACACGTTACATTTCTTAGCATTTTAGAGGTTGTAATGCTATTAACTTTAGTAGTTTATGAAGCGAATCACAAATAATTAAAAGCAACACTGTAAATGTGCGCACGTTTACCAACATCACTTGAGCAGGCAGAACACAACTTACAAACCGAAGCAAAAGAAATCGGTAGGTTTCGCAAATTTCCCCATTTTTGCTTAAAATGTTACAAAATAGATAGGAATGATCCAGTTTGATAAGTACAAGTATAATGGGTACAATCATTCCTGTTGCTGTACTTACGATTACAAGCATGATTAACACAAATCCGAATACATCAATACTACCATTTGATCTAAAGTGAAACCAAATTTCGCCAATAAATTCTTTTACAGATTTGCAATTACTGGTACCCTTGTAATACCCTGAATTCATATCTGTGCTGGAAATCCAATTAAAAACCAGAGCAAGGTCTTTGCCAAACTTCCAAGTTAAAAGGTCATAAAATGCGGCAAGTATAATGCAAAAAGAAAACAGTGAGTAGATCAAAGTATGAGTAAGACTCGTGCCATTGACAAAGGAATAAATACTGAGAAATGTAGTTATTGATAATCCAAATCCGTAAAGTAATATACAAGCTAATACGTGATACAGAAGTACTGGAAGCTTGTTACGTTTAAAAGGTTTTGGTGACACCATGGACAATCTGCTCGCATTGGCATCCCAGTTCAGTGGATAGGAAAATAAACGATTTTGGTTATACTCCTGACATAAGCTAAGAGCAAGTTTTGCAAGTGATGACAACATTTTCAAATCGTAAAACTAAAAATTTTCAAAAAATAAGTTATATTGTAGTTCTGCGTTGTATTCATTTACTGCAAATTATACGTTACTGTTTGAACTTTGAAGAAGACGTGCTCTTTCAGGCAGAAGAGCTAGACTTTTAGTAAAATTTTACACACGCGTTTACCAATTACTAACAATAAAATGAGTAAAACGGATAATATTAGTGTATTTCACGTTATCAAATGTTTAAATATTATTACTGTATATTGTATTATTGTCCAATATTTAATTGTCAAGCGTATGCCTCATTTTGTGCATTAAACAAAAGTAGCAATAAAACATGAAAACTCCAGACAATACGCAGACAATGCTCACAAATTGAAGATAATTCGCCAATTACAAAAATTACACCAATCATTAGAATTGGTAAACAAAACACTTGCAAAAAATTTAATTCTATTTTAAAAGAGCGCTTTAACGTTAAAGTTTTCACCATAGCATATACCTCACATGGTTTACAAATAATATGAATCTTTTGAAATCAACACCAATAAATGAAAGTCATTTTGATAAAATAGTGTTTAGCATTTTATGAAATTAAAATCTAGCAAATTGCAAACTGTATAAATAAAACAAAGCGCTTAACAATTAGCTTCAAAATAGAATCTTCAAAATTCGAGGTTTTATTAAATTTTAACACCATCTCATTATCATCACGCGCTTTCTCAATCAGACTACAACCTTAATCAGATTGAGCTGCTTAACTGCAATAATTTTAATTAAACTGGTGATAATGATGAACCCCGTACAACGTCCACTACTAACTCTGGGGAAACATTTTCCTCCTGGTCCTCTCTTTCCTGCACCTCATGTGACGAACCCTGTCCTAATTCCAAGTCCAGACCCAACTCCTGTAACTCCTGCTCGACACTTTTGCAGGCCCTCTGAAACCGCTCCACATCATCGTCTTCCCATTCCGGAAGTAACAAGGTTAGAGCCTTCGTCATTGACTTCATTCCCCGAATGTGGTCCATTTGCTCTTCTATGGTCATGGAGACACGGGATGGACTTGGACTTGTCGGTCAAAAGAAGCTTGACCAGGCGCTGGAGGACTATGAAAAGAAGTTGCAGGCGCTTGAAGCCAAACGGTAAGTCAAATGGATAGATCATTATGGAAATAGAAAGGAATGATTTGGTTATGAATTTGGTTTGATTTTGAATGTTTTTTTTTATATATTTAAGGGCGGAACAGGGCCAGGGGGACGATGCTGCCGGTGGTTCTTCTGAAAGGGAGTTGGAGGTGGTTCAACCTGGTACTTCGGTGAAACAACGGTGAGTCTAAAATGGAAAAATGTTACTGTTACAAAATCTGGAAATGGTGAGGAATTTAATTTAATTATGAATTTGAATGTGTTTTTTTAAAGGGCGGAGGAGGGTCTAGGAGGAAGGCGCGCCGGAGGTAGTCCAAGTCCAGGGCCATCCCGAGTCTCCCGGTCCAAAGAAGAGCAAATGGACCACATTCGGCGAATTAAGGCAATGACCAAGACTCTAACGTCCTTACTTCCCGAATGGGAGGGCGAGGATTGTGTCGTTAGGCTAATGAAAGGTAGCGTAATTAGCTAACGCACTAGAAATAAATGTAATTGCACGTGGGAAGTTACAGTTAAGGATAAGTCTTTATTACAAAGTAACTACTTGCTAGTTGACAAAGTTGAGAGTGAGACAAGAATGAGAATGAGAATAGTAATGAGATGTGGACTGGAAGTAGGCCAGTCCAAAGGCAATGAGTTGAACATGTGGGGTTGCTTGAAAACCCCGGTAGTCGCGTGTTACCCACACAAGGGTGAGGATCGATTTCAGAGGGCCTGCAAAAGTGTTGAGCAGGAGTTGGGTCTGGACTTGTTATTAGGTCGGGGTTCGTCACTTGAGGTGGGGGAGGAGGATGACGAGGAGGAGGGCATCCCCAGACTAGTGGATTTTTAGTACAAAGTTTGTACGTACCGGGTTATTCATTATTAGCTCGCTGCGTCAGCAGGTGAGCTTATAGCATAAATTATCACTTTGAAAGCATTTCACGGAATATTCTTCTGTTCAACTCAAATTTGAATATTTTTCAGTAAACCCTATTTCATTTCATGAGTTTTTAAAACAAATAGTTCATCCATTTTTTACCTTGTGTAAAATTACCCCAACTTTGACGCTGAATAACTCCTAAACGAGGAAGAGTCCCAGGATTAGGATTTTTGAAAACGAATAGACGAAAACGTCTTCTATCTAACGGTACTTGTTTCATTTGGATACTCGTTCGTAATGGTAAAGGGTGAAACTAATATCTGGGCTTTGCTGCAGTATGTATTGTTTTGTGGGTATCAAAATTAAAGCAGATGTTCTATTGCACAAAAAAGAGATGCAACAAGTCCAGTGCCTTCCTCACTATTTTTTATTTGTCGAAATAATATTTTTTACAAACTTAGAACTTCAAGTACAAAGTATAAATTATATCAAAATAATTCAATTAGTAATATATTTTGTAAAGCTCATTAAAACGTAGCAATGAATTAGTTCTAAAAACACATCTATTTCTGTTTTATTAGGTTGTAAGTGTACACTGTCCTGCACATGGAAAGTACGTTGAACGAATTAAAGTGCATTATAGTGACCAGGATAGACCATAACCAGGCTAAACGAGAGTGGTTACCAAGATGATGGTGAAACGTTTGGATAATCGGAAAACCCGATTCGATTTTCAAAAACATTTTCGATTCCGATCCGATTAGTGTTTAAAACGTTTGTTAATCGGCAAAATGACGATTTTTGCCAACCCCTCAATTTATGTCGCAAAATCTATTTATTGTCTTGCAAATTGATAAAAAGAGAATCACAAATCAGAAAATGGTTAAAAGAAGCTATAAACCAAATTAATTGGCGTGTATCTGTTTTGTGATGACGTTTCTGAATCTGCATAGCAATCATGCTTATTGTACCACGCACACAATAAATGACCATGACCAGTGAATTAGAATCGCGATTTCGATCCGATTTTTGCAAGAAACGTTTTCAAACGATTTTTCATTAACCACACCGATTCCGATTTTTGATTAATCGCTGGACAAAAATCGGTTTAATCGCGATTACTTTTGAAATTTTGCCATTACTAGTAACAGTAGAAACATTTCTCAAAAAAGATTAGGAGTGAATTGTTTCCCTCAGGTTGAATATATTATACGGGTTATATTGAGAACACATTTTTCGAGAAACATTGAATCTATTTTATTTTACGACGATTGCATGCTATGCTAGTGATTCAGTACTGGTTTTGGGAACTGTACAATACGAAGTGTAAAAGATACCCATTTGCACGGACCATAAATTCAAACAGTCAATGGTAAACCACAAAAATGCTCGCTGCCAAAGCCATAATATGAATATAACATTTGAATTGTTAAAAACAACAGCCTATTTTAGCTGGTTTAATGCTCAGTGTGGTTGGTTTAGAACCTACAAATAATAAAGTAGACTGACGCAAGGACGGACGGACAGACTCACTACATCTTAATAAACTCCTCTGCTAAAACAGCAAGCTAATAATGTGAAAACTTTTTATAATTTTTTTAACCCAAACAACGAAAAAATGTCCTAGCTGGATTCTACAAGTATGCTAAGACAATTTAAAAAAGTGCTAAAACATGGAAGTGAATTTGAGCATTTCTGATTCTTGTGAAATTTAACTACTTAGTTAAGTATGTTTTTTTTGCAAAAACCTAACGGATTTTAATAATTTAAAAACAAAACGTATTTACACAGTTAAAATGGTTGTTGTTGCTGCAAATACTAAAAAATATTGCATAAAATAAAAATTAGAATTACTTATCTTAACTGTACCTTAACAAAACTACGACGTCAATGTGGAAAAGAGATCAAATTATAGTTCTAACTCTATATTATTACAACTTTATATAAAACATTTATGCTTAGATAGATGAAGTTATTTTTTAAATCTATTTTCTGTTTCCCTTAGGGCATCACCACGTTGGTATGAAACTATTTTTAGCAATGGAATTCTTTACAATTTTCCACTTCCATTTACAAAACAAGAAACTTATATACTTTTTACACATTGATTTCTACAACCGATTTCCCCAACGCTTTATGCATATTATAAGAGTAGTGCAACTATTTTAGTCGCAAGTTAAGCAACTAGGGTACCATTAATAAAATAAATCTGAAGAGCGAACAGTTACCCAATCCAGTTTTCTAATTTTTACACGTTTGAGCTTAGGCAACTGATTCCAAATTGGATAACTTTCAAACGAGTCGTAATTCAATGTTCCATCTTCTTTCAAATAATCAGTCAACTTGAGAAATCCTCGTTCCATAAACTCAACATTACGAAAGTTGTAAGGAACCCATAAGGTCACCTTCAAGTCGCGCAGATTAGGCATTCCAAGCAGGAAGTCGTAATTGGTACAAAAGTGCTTACACCTGTCATCAATTTTAAGTTTTTCTAAAACTGGAAACTGTAATTGGCCTGGCTCAATATTCATAAACAAACAGTCGCTTGCACAATTACCCGATAAATTTAGATTTGTAAGTGTTGATCTACAGCTTTGTAAAATTTGAAGCATTTCTCCAACTCGTACCAATGGGCTTTCATTGGTAAAAATCAAACACACTTTTTGTAGAGGTGCACGTATATTTCGAAGACTGTCCAGTATTAGCACGTTTCTTACATGAATATGTAGATCTGTTAAAAGTTCCATGTTTTGTGGTATAGATATAAGGATTCCAATCAAGTCTAACTTGTGTAGCTGATCCTTATACGCTTCCACAATTCCTTGGTGTACAAAAGCTGAACCCGTCCACCCGTCCATGCCAGCTTCGCCAAGAGATAAACTAGTCAAGTTGGGCATTGCCGGCAGTGGATTCTCATGGAAATGTTGGGAAATGCGATCTACCCACAAGCAATAGGGCACACCCAACTGGTTTTGTGCATGTTGTGGTAAGCATATAGTAAGGGACTTGAGGTTTGTTGTGTTGTCTAAATTTTGATGAATATAGTTCACCAAATCCAATGGAGTAATCCCGGATTCAGACAAGCCAAACGAAAGAAATAAATGAAGAATCTTTTGTCCATGTTCTTGAAAAAAGGCTTGCGATTTTTTCACAAAATTCCTGGAAATATAGCTGCATTTGACAAATCCTCCAACAATTTTTGCCCTTGGAAACATTCTCATTTCCTTCATTAAGCAATGAAATTGTTGTGGATCTAGCATGGATCCCAACGTCCACAGTGATAGTCCTACATAGGGTTGACTATTTTGAGGAGAGTTATGTCTATCGGTGGAGTAAAATTGTTTCTGGCCAGCCTCCAGAAACGTGTCCACTGAGATTTTCAAACGTTTACAAACTCGCCGACACTTAAGAATGTCATTCGGATTTAAATACTTTTGCACCTTGGGAAATACCAGACCAAGCAAAATTGATCTCCAGGTGTGTTCTTTTGCTTTGCACAGCAAAATAAAGAAAGGATCAGCATCAAGAGCATTCCGCAGTTCGTGTGGATTTTGAATTTTGTCCAGTATCAGGGTCCAAACCTTTAGCAGAACATACAAATTATTTTCAAAACTGCAGTTATGTTAATCAAATTTCAAGATTTTATTTACCTCTGCTGGAAATATGTTCAGAAGAGGATTGGCTTCCTCCTGTAAGTTGGGTGGTTGATTCATTTTCGTGGGGGTTTATAACTAAACAGAACTAAACAGAACAAAATGGGATCTGTTAACTTAATTTTTTGATGAACCAGTTTAGCTGTTAAAACGCACTGCTTCGAAGGAAGCAATAATAGTCCTACTGTCAAAGCAATACCTTAAATGATTTTAAGTTCGAGCAGTATCTAGAGTGATATATTTCGGAGAGAGTTTAGGAGCAAAAAACAAACCAAGCGAAGTTCACTTGAACATTTTGTAGAATGAAACCCAATTTTACCTGTTCCCCACAGAAAGGCAAATGTAGGAGTTTTTCTCAGAAAAGGATTAGGATTGCATTCTTCGTTTTTCATTATACCATTTGGGCTACATTATTTCTTCTTTTAGAAACATTGAAGCTTACACATTGTTTAAAACCGTGGCACTTCAGGTACCCTTAACAATGCTTTCAGGTGTCATGTTTGTTTTAGGAACCGTTGTACCATATCCAATTTACACAGAAAGGTAATATAATTACGCATACACAAATGCATTGTTGTATCTTCAAAATGTTGTACAAGCCAATGCACTTGGATTTTTGTGCTCGATATCAGAACTGGCAGATTTTGTCCGTTGTCTGTCTTTGTAAAACTTATGTGTACTTTGATCACAAAATGTACAGACGTCAATTCTTAAGCAACTGTTTTTACAAGGGCGTTTGACTTACTTGACTATAGTACCCCCTTACATAAACAATATTTAAAGCAGTTTTACAAAAAAAATACCGAGGTTACAAAAAACGCAGGGTTTACTGAAATTGAGTGGATCTGTAACTGTGAAAAGATGGTAGAAGTCGATGTTGCTAACACTTAATGAAAAATGATTAGCAGTTTATGACTGAATGTTTCAGATTTAGATTTTAAAACCCTAATATAACAAGGTGCAATGACGACCATTGATTGGCAAGTCCGATTGTGTAATGCAAATCGATGGCAACTTTTCAGGTTGTGCTATAAGAAAACACATACTTTAAGATTTGTGCCATATGAATTTTTCACAAACTTCGATTTGTGCTATATGAAAATTTCACAAACTTCAATTTGTGCTATATGCATTTTTTCAGAGCCCTTCAGAATGTGCTATATGAGCAAAAGTAGATTTTCCAGAAAAGCCAAAAAACTAAAACACAACAAATTTAACAATTTTTAAAGTTTTAATGCCACAATCGAATATGTTACAATAGTTTATCCAATTTAAACTTGATAAGAAAAATCATTTCACCGGTAGAGATTTATAATATTTCCGAAATTCTTCTGGGATAACATGCAAAAGGTCCATAAGGTCCTGGTATTTTCGTTTTTGTAATGGGAGTGTACACTTAAATAATTTTGGAAACACGACCGGGTTAACATTTTTCGGATTACGTGGCAACTTTGCCCACTCATCGGAATGCTGTAGCTTGAAGTCTATGGTTCCGTCCTCATTGTACCTAATTTGCTTTAAATCCGTGACCACTGGCTCTCCCGTTTTGTTACCAGGACGGATGCTAGTATATCGCATTGGCATTGATTTTGATCCCGAGTAGTCCAAAAAGTCTACATGATTCATGTATTGGACTTCATACCGTGAAGGAACTGATCTTGCGTCCTTACAAACCTCAATATATTCAAATGGTGAGTATATAGATTTGCCTTTCAAACATCTTTCTATATTTGCGTGGACGCTATCGACTTCCATTTGTGTATGCCCTTTTTCTAAATACTTCTGAATTATTGGTCTCCGGTGGGTTACTGCAAGATTTAGCAAAGCGTTTGACAATGTGGCATTTCGGTTCTGATTAGTGCAGCCATCACTCCAAATTATTACTGGTAAGTTGTCCTTGAAATTGTCGGATATGTACTGGACAATGCATGATGCGAAGACAGATGCCTGCAAGTCAGCTTCGGTTTCGTCCCATAGAAAACATTTGGCATGTTTAGTCTTAAGATCATAAACCGTGAAATTGTGAACGACTAGTTTTGTTCGGTAGTACAGGGCACTGGCATTGAGACATGGAGATAATAAAACCCGTTGAACATCCATGGTTAATACGTGACATTGATCTTCCAACGCACACTTCTTGTCCACCGACTTTTCATTCCGCGCATTATCCTTTGCTAAAATATGGGCGTTGTACACTTCGTCGGAAATACTTCGACATTCATGGGAGCAACATGTGTCGCACTGATCCTTTTTTGGCTGATGGATGGCCAAGGACATTTCCTCAAATAAACGATTAAATTTACCAGCCGAAACCGGTTGCACATTGCGTTCCTCGCAAAATTCAACATACAACTTGTAAAGTTGAGATTTAGTCCGAAAAATGGGTTCCAAATAGAGCTTTGAGGTGTGCTGCCGACAATAATGTGAGGGTAACTTGGGCAAGTCTTCCAAGTACTTTTTAGCAACGACAGCGTCTCCTCCCTTTAATTTGTCTGGATCACGATCCTTCCGTTCCAACTTCGGAGTCCTTGTAAGCCAACTACGTATCTGACTCCTTCCTACCCCCAGCGTGTTCAGAAACATTTGACGGCAAACTTGCTTTCGTACGCCCCCCAGTTTTAGGTAATACAAGAAAGTTTCACTTTTCCGAAAGTCACGTGCTGCATTCTTGGAACGTTTTAATGGTTCCCGATGGTCAATTAAAGACAAAACATGAGTACGCTTTTCCTCCGAATTCATTTTCCTCCAAAATTGATCAAACAGGTTCTGCCTGTCCACATTGGAAAATTCCCCACAATGTCGCGTTGTTCTGTGACCACAAGCCTTTAAGGAACATGTGGGTCCGATCTTCCGTGCCTCCCTTGGGGCATTTTGGGGTGTTGTACGCTTCCGGTTTTCACTTTCTAACGTGGAATAGCCAATGTACTCCTCGCCGTGCATCCTTCGTTTAAAGTTGATGACACGTTTTTGATGCTGTTTTCCCTTCTTCCTTGAGGGTCCCGGTACGTACTCGGGTGTACGGATCTACATTGCAATCACATTTAAATAATTGTGTCATTATCGAAATAATACAAACTAAACTGCCTAAACCGTACTCTATTACAGGTTATAATTTACCTCGTTGTGACTTTCAATAGAAACATTTTGTTGCACTTGTGGCGAAATTGGGATTTCCTCCGAAACTGGGTCAAGGTCACGCTGTGATTTTGAAGAGGATAGGAAGTCATCAAGGTCGGGAAAATTACCAGATGGATCTACTGCTTTAGCAGCATTACCTAAAACATGACACCAGGTTTTAAATATGTTTTTATAACCTTAAGATAATATACTTGATCCGTTGAAATGAATGAAAACGGATGGATCAATGTCAGGATGAAAACGGTACTTACTGATGGAAACACCTTCTTCCCTGCAAGCATCCAGAAGTTGATCAAGTGAAAAAAAGTCACTGTCCCCCTGATTATTTAACTGCGTAGCCATTTTGTTTTAAAAACGTAACTAAAATTTGACTTTAAATTCTTATTTCGTGAGAAAAATATTGGCTCGGGCAGCCAAAAAAGTCGGTTATTTTTAAGACTCAACAGCTTTGCATTCATCCCACTTGATCTGGAGTATGTGGTACCAAAATATCCGGAATTTTCTACCGCATTTTTTGGTCTGGAAAGCTCATTTTGCCCCACAAATGCATATAGCACCATTTGAAGGGGCCTGAAAAAACTCGAATAGCACAAATTGAAGTTTGTGAAATTTTCATATAGCACAAATCGAAGTTTGTGAAAAATTCATATAGCACAAATCTTAAAGTATGTGTTTTCTTATAGCACAACCTGAAAAGTTGCCATCGAAATGCTATTTTATTCTTGTAAACTTGTATGCAGTAAGAGTGTTTATGTGAAGCATGCGCGAACATTTCTAGTTTCTATAAAAATGCAAAATACGAATGGTTTAAACACGTAACATAATAAAATTTATAATAATTAGAATAAACATTATTTATATATCAGTATTTAAAAATACGTACTTTAATATTAATATTAGCTGCTGAAACAAAACATCTGTTGCATGTGATTTTGAACAAGATTAAGGTAAAGAATAAAAAACAGACTTATCCTAAAGACATCATCAAAAATAATGAAAGGCAAAGGTAACACTTTATAACTTTTCGTGGAATAAAACTCATTTTTACCTTTTTTACAAAAAACGTTTGACTGAGAACATTTTTTTTCAGACATTAGGGATTAGGATTGCATTGTTTTTCTAAACACTTTGTATTACCCTTGCTGCGTTAAATACCCACCACTTGAAACACATACGAGCTTACCTCACATCATGCTAAGTACCTGCTTAACAATGCTTTAGCCTCAATACTCGTTTTGTGAACTGGCGGGTAGCATAAAATTCATAAGTACATAGGTTTCTTTACGTACAAAAAAGAATGCCATGCACGTTTATAAAAACCCAACGATATAACAAAATCCAACGAAGGTTCACATTTTTTAAAATTTTATGTATAATATGTTGTATGTAACGTAGACATGTCACTAATTAAATGTAGTAGAAGGTAATGGTATGACCTCTTCCTGAGAAATTTTTGGAAACTATTTTTTGAATTTTCCACAATTAGGTGCATCATTTTTATATAGATAATTTAAATTGTGGTAAAAGTGGTGAGCCTCATTGGTTGCCAACTTCCTTGGTTCCCTACTGTGACGCCAATGCAGTTTTTAACTTGTATGTAGTAACAGAATTTATGAAAAGTAAACACATGGACATTTCGTGAAAAAATCCCCGCGTTTAGAATTTATACATAATTGTAAGTTTTTAATATTTTAATATGAGTAACAAAGGCTATTTAAATAACAAACTATTCTTTTAATCAAAAAATAAAACTAGTTATTTGATTATAAGTCATATTCAATAGCTTAAGATTATTATTATTTAATCTAAACAACTTGTTTTTATAAATAATTGCCAAAATTGTTTTTATGAAATATTGCACCATACCAAAATCAACGTAATTTAAAATTTTAACAATCTTCTGTTTCCACAGCTCCTTACACAACTAAAACAATAAAATGTGGAAACAAATTAACCTTTAATTCAAATATTTCATTACAGTTACACCTTATTATTAATTTACACAATTACTTGTGCTTCAAAAATATTGGCATAGCTTGTTTGCCTAAATACATTAAGTGATAATTTGAAATTTGCTTGTATTCGACATTGCTTACTTCCTTTAAAATGAGAACATTTATGCTCATTGGGTTTATACGGGTCTAGTTTATTTTATCTTTCCTAACTATGAAACTTCAAAACTGCAAACCCTATGTAAACATCAACTCGTTTGGATATGACCTCCTTTAATTGATATTAAACTATTTCATAAAAAACTGGAAGCGGTGTATTTACAATTGCAACTTTTAAGTAGCATGTGTTAAAAAAATACATCAAGACCATGCGACAAATGAAACTTAGTCGACCAAATCTTTTTAATGTT
The DNA here is from genome assembly GCA_029691765.1 of Entomobrya proxima. Lineage (NCBI taxonomy): Eukaryota > Metazoa > Arthropoda > Collembola > Entomobryomorpha > Entomobryidae > Entomobrya > Entomobrya proxima. The sequence continues at coordinate 39,752,857 of CM056169.1, read as the reverse complement.
TACCTTTTGCAGACTTGGAAGGAGATTCCAAATCGTGCATTCCTTAAATTTATCTTGATTCAAGGTTCCATCATCATTTAAATAATCAGTTAGTTTCAGACTGCCGTTTCCAATCAACGGAAAATTTTTAAACATACGAAGAACCTCTAATCTCAATGTTAGTTCACGCAAACTGGGCATACCAAGCAAGAAGTTGTAATTAGTACAATAGTATACACACATGTCGTCTAGTTTCAGTTTTTCTAAAACTGGAAATTGCAACAGATTTTGTTCAGCACTGACAAAAAACCCGTCGTTTGTACAACCACCCAACAAGGTTAACTCTTTGAGGGTTGGTTTAACGCTTTGCAGAACTTGAAATATGTCTCCATATCTAACTGATAAGTTATTTTTGTCAAAGTATAAACACATTTTCTGTAGTGGGGCGCGTAAATTTCTAAGGCTTTCCAGTATAAAGACATACCTTACATGTATGTAAAGATCTGTTAGCCTACCCATATCTTGTGGTAGTAGTGGCCAATGAACTCCTAGCAAGTATAATTTTTGAACCTGACCCTTATACGCTTCCAAAATCCTTTGGTGCACTATACCGCCACCATTCCATTGATAACGAACCCTATCCAGACGTTCTAAACTGGTCAAGTTGGGCAATGCTGGCAACGGAGTTTCCTGCAGCATTTGGTCAACCCTGTCCACCCACAAACGATGGGGAACACCCAATTCGTTTGTTTCTATATTGTCAAAATGTAATAGTAATGATTTGAGATTTGGAGTAGTTTCTAAAGTCTGTCGAATTATTGTCAGTAGTTGCAACGGAGTTCCTATGAGGGGGATTTGACCTAGCTGTAAGTAAAGGATTTTTTGTCCGCTTTCAAGAAAAAAAGGAAACCATCGTTCTGCAGGATTGTTCACAAAATAAAGTGAAGCCACAGCTCCGCCAACAATTTTTGCCTTTGGAAACATCCTCATTTCCTCAACCATTTGTTGACAATACAAAGCATTTTTCAAACGTAGTATGACCTTGCCGAGGATTTTATCTCGATCATCATAAGGAAAGTTGTAACGGGAATGACCGGCCTCCAGATAGGTATCTACGGAACTTTTTAACCGTTTGCAAACCCGTCGGTAGTTGAGAATATCCCTTTTAGTTAGACAACGGTACAGCTTTGGGAACATCAGACCAACCAAAGTCGACATCCAGATATCTTCATTAGCCTTGCAAAGCGAACGGAACAGAGGATCCGCATTAATCACATTCCACAGTTCTGTGGGATTCTTAACTCTATCCAGGATAAGGGTCCAAACCTTTTGCAATAAAAATCTATTGTTATACAAGATAACTCGATGAAATAGCTTCAAAATTTACGAAAGAATTAAAAAAACTTACCTCCGGTGGAAATATGACCAAAAGTGGATTTGCCTTCTCCATGTTTACGAACTTTATTAAAATAAATTACAGACAGACAGACAAAAAAATTTAATTTTATATTAAGTTAAGGACAAACAGTTTTTTGCTGCTAGATGCTTGCCGAAGCACAATAATATCAATATCAAAAACAAAAAAAATGAGAATTTCGTGCCGTATTGGTGTACAGCTTCAGTGTTAATGGCAAAAAATATGGCAAGTACACGATAATATTCAAAAGTAAGTTCTAGAACCAAAAAGTGAGCATAAAAATGAAGGATTATATGCAGAATGAATTACCTTTCCTTTAAAAAAAGGTAAGTACCAAAACGTTTTAGAAAGGGATTAGGACTGCATTGTTCTCTTCTTCCACTGAGAGTATTATTCGATATAGGTATGTATAATAAGTCCTCTACTTAAGAACATTTGAGTTAAGGTGCATATCCGTTTAATGCTAGGACGAGTGACTGCCTAGTAATAAAGGTGCTTTAGGTTCAATGCTTCTTTTTGGGATTTTTGTACAATAAGCAATCAACATAGATACATGCATGGACTATACATTCAAAATGATAATAAAATTATGCTTTGACTTTTTCATGTGCTTTCGTAAATGGCAGACGTTGTCCGTTATTTCGTTTTTGTAATAATATTGCCTACAAACCGTAACAGTTTTAGCGCTAAATTAAATGTTTCTTTAATTTGACTAAAGGCGGATTCTTTATGTAATATTATATTTATGAAAATTTAGCAAGAAGCATTTTAGTTTGGAATCAACAGATTGTAAAAAATGCACATGCTTTTAGACATACTTTCTCATGCTCGTAACTAATAATTATAAACAGTATACTGCAGTATTATGTAAATGTGGAAACGTGGTGAAGTGGTGAATATACAATTCAAATCAAAATTTTATTACAAGTTAAATTTTGAAAGTTGAAAAAATACATATTTGTTACTTTCTATGTTTATATATTACAGCAAATGATATGATAAAATTTTGTTTATGTGATACACTTCTTGCAAGCATATCTCACTCATTGGTAAAACATAGTCCACGAATTGAAATGAACCAGGTTATTTAACGTTACATCAAGTGTACTACTTCATATCACACAACACTAGAAACTTTTTTAACAACTGGAAAGTCCCATTCCACGTTCTAATAAAATAAGCTTCTTTAGTTCTTATAGCATTGATATGATATATAAAGGGACAACTAAGGGAACACTTAACAAAACTTTAGAAATATTCATAAAGTATGATATATTCAAATTTGTTTAAAATATAACATAATGTGTAAAAATGTTTTAAAAATCTTACTAAACTGCAAAGAAGACATTTGAATTAACTGAAACCATCTTTAAAATCTTCATATTACCATGTTTTATTTGTAAGAGTGGATAAAATCTGTATTTACATGTGGACGGACAAACCCCCCACCTAACCTAATCATTGAAGTTGGTGTGGTCCAATTATATTGTTGAAAACGTGGAAGATCGTTATCGTTCTTAACTTTCCTGATTCTTACACTTTCCAACAGTGGTAGAAACTTCCAAATTTTACAGTTTCTAAACTCATTTTGGTTTATTGTTCCATTTTCCTGCAAATAATCAGTTAATTTCAGAATGCCGTTTCCAATCAACTGCCCGTTTTCGAAGAAAGAAGACCACCATAAAGTTAACACTAGTTCTCGTAAACGGGGCATTCCAAACAGAAAATCGTAATTGGTACAGTAGTGTACACACCTATCTTCTATTTTCAACTTTTCTAAAACTGGAAATTGTAATAGACTTTTTTCCACACTTGCAAAAACCCCATCGTTCGTACAACTACCTAACAAGGTCAGTTCTTTAAGGGTTGACTTAACGCTTTGTAGAGTTTGAAATATGTCTCCATAACGAACCGACAAGTCAATCTTGTCAAAGTACAAGCAAATTTTCTGAAGTGGTGCGCGTACGTTTTTAAGACCTTCCAGTATTGCTGCATATCTTACATAAATGTGAAGATGTGTCAAACTTCCCATGTCCTGTGGTATGGATGCATGAACTCCAATCAAGTACAGTTTATGAAGTTGCCCCTTATACGCTTCCAAAATTGCTTGGTGTACATAAAAGGAACCAGTCCATTGAAGTTTTCTCCATTCCAAAAGTTTTATACTGGTCAAACTTGGCATCGTTGGCAATGGAGTTTCCCGTAGCATTTGGTTAACCCGATCTACCCACAAGCGATAAGGAACACCCAGTTCGTTCGTTTTAATATGTGCTAACTGTATAGTTAGGGATTTGAGATTTGGGGTGGTTTCCAAGGTTTTCCAAATGGATATCAGTAGTTGCAGTGGGGTATATCCAATGTCGCCATACCCTAGATGTAAGTGAAAAATCTTTTGTCCGTTTTCTTGAAAAAAGGTGTGGCATTGTTGAACAGTGATTTCCTCAATATATTCAATTCTCACAGAACCTCCAACAATTTTTGCTTTTGGGAACATTCTCATATCTTCAAGAAGTTTCTGAAATTTTGGTGGACGTGAAACCAACCCGTATACCTACGTGTGCGAGTAAAACCTCAATTGGATAATGGCAGATAGGTTGGCCGGCTTCCAAAAATGTGTCAACAGAGTTTTTCAAACGTTTGCAAACAAGCCGGGAGTTGAGAATATCCTTTTCAGATAAGTAATGGTGTACCTGTGGATACACCAAACCAAGTAAAGTCGACATCCAGGTTATGTCGTTGGCTTTGCACAAGAAACGGAAGAGAGGATAAGCATCAAGAGCGTTTTGCAGTTCCATTGGATTCTGAATTTTATCCAGTATTATGGTCCAAACCTAAAGAATAGTGAATTCGTTTATGTTTTAAATGTGCATAGCTATAAGAATGTGAACTACGAAACTTGCTTTACCTCTGCTGGAAAAGTGTTCAGAAGGGGATTGTCGTCCTCCTTTAAGTAAGGCGGTTGAACCATTTTCCTGCGAGTGTCTTGGGAAAATACTAAACTGCACTAAATTACTAAACAAAGTGAATGTGTTCTAATTTAATTATGGAAGAAACTTCAAAAACATTTAAAGTTATGTAGTATTTTGAATAATTTCTGGGTTATGTCAAATGGTGTAATAAACGACCAAAGACCAAAAATAATAAAGGTCAATGTTAACCCTTTAAAACATTTCGGATTGGTTTATAATGAAAAACAATTTTACCTTTTTGTATAAAACAAATGTTAAAGCGGAAGAATTTCTGAGACTGGACATTAGGATTGCATTGTTTTTTCTTATCTATTATTGCTATTATTAATTTATGAATATCTGGGTCCAATAAATTCTACACATATTTTCATCAACACGTAAACATGCATGATTGCTTAAATACTGCTTAATTAATAGAGACCAAAAATGCATTTCAAGTACACGGTTGGCCTCAAAGTAATGTTAAGGGTCCAAAACTAAAAATAAATGGTAAACCTGCAAACGTTCTACAAAACCAAATGCAATACATTTTTCCTTTTCTTCAAAGTAAAGGCAAAACAATAAACTTCGAAGAAAAGGATTGGGATTACATTGTTGTTTCCTTGCATCGATTGTAGTATCCGGGCAACGTTAAGCCTCTCCTCTTTTAAAAGATTTGAACTTAGGTACATATTTTCTTCACGCTACGTCGAGTGCCAGCCTTCAGGACCAATGCTCGGTTGTAGGCTTTCTATGTAAGGTGTTTTACTTGCGCGCATCCAATATGCACCCACCAGTCAACAATGCAATAACACCTGCTTGGGTTTTTATGATAAATATATACATAGGCCTATTATTTATTGTTTTAGAAAGATATTATGGGAACACAGGTATCCACCAGTTTGCACTTTGAGGCGAGTAAAAGAAAAATTGAGGAAAGTTGAAAGTAATACAACATTGCTGTGATAAGAAAAAGGGATTCTGCGGAATAACAAATTCATTCATACATATGTGTGTATTGGTGTACCTAAAAATTCTTTGCTTGCTGAAAAATGTAACAGGAAGATTTTTTGTTTTTAGTAATATCATATATTATAAAACTTAAAATAGCTAACGTTTTGCTGTGAAACATATACTTTGATTTTCAAAATGTCATTTGCTGTGTTGACAAAACCTCAACACATATTCGTATAAGTAAAACGTTTTTAAAATCTAGGTCAAAAGACGAAGTAGTTTAGGCTTCTTAACGTAAACAAGTCATGAATTTTAACTTGGAAATGGTGCCCTTGGCTAAAGTGGAAAAATATTGCTCAATAATGAAATATTATTTCATTACTAGATTTAAAATCTCGAAGGATACATGCTAGCTGCATAACATAATTCCAGATGCAGTGACCCCCATTTCTGTTAATGGCGCTTTTGAAATGTATTTAGTGTTTGTTTTAAAATGGTATATTACAGCAAAAAAGCTTATGAAGATTAGCAAAAACATCTGCAATTTCAAATCAAAGGTTTTGGTATAGACTTATGTCTATAAATATGCTTACTGAATATGATTGGGGTGAGTCAATTTGGGCTTACCTGATCAGGGGATGATATGACGGAGATAACTGTATGGGGGAGTTGATTTTTGGACGAATTGATTGAAGTGGAAGCCAGGCAAAGACGGAAGTAATAAAGTTTGGTATCATAACGCCAAAACGTGTCATACAAATAAGGTAAATATTATTTTTTAAACCGGACAATACAAAATTCAAATAATATTTATCTATTTATAACAAGTTCAAAACAATTGAATAACTAATTTCTTAGACATAGAAATAAAATTATGAATACAATCTCACGTCTGGTTGCTATGAATTTAATTAGATGTTCAAAGTAAATGCTAAATTAAGGTATACCGTTGAACAAATAACCCTTTCAAATGGCACTTAAAAACACGTTTAAAGTAGTTAAGGTGGAATAAAAATAAATTATTATGTACGTAAATGTGGTAATTATAATTAAGGTGCAATGGGTAACAGTGGTAATTTCTATTGGAGTAGGTTGTCTACAATGTGGGCATTTTAAACACGGGTTGTAACCGTTCACGTGGGAATTGTTAGAAATACAGGGGAAATCTACTGAATATTAAGTTCTCCCACAGGCAGGTCAGCAACAAACAGCTGAATATTAAGACCTGCCACTTTGCGAGGTGATCTTGTCCTGCAGACAGGCGCTAAGTGACGCCCGTGCCAGCCCGTGATCATCACGGGGGCCGAGACCTGACGGGGGCCGGGAAAGTTTCAAGATCGAGAAAAAAATTATTTAAAAAATCAGATGCAAAAAAATGCATGCCCGTACTCACGTTGTTACTGTAAATAAAACACGTGCAAGCCGGTATGCATTGCATAGGAAAAATTTTACGTCGTTTTCTTCAAATTTCCTAAAGTGCGTGATTTCGTTCATCTGAGCTAATAAAAAGATCAGTAATATCAATGAAATGTCAAGCCCAATCGTTAGATAAATATGTTGATTAAATTGGTTTTTTTGAATAAGTTTACACGAGATGAAATTTTTAAAAATCTTAGCGCGATAACATTTTTTGTCCTGTTTTACTATCAGTAATTAGTAATTGACGCTGAATAATTAAATGCGGAATTATTCCAATACTTAAGGTTGTTGCTGCAATAAAAAGAAAATTTCCGCTCTTTCTAAATATTGGATACACAGCAGCCTATGGAAGTCTTGAAAAACTCATAGTATGGTTCCGAGACTTTACAATCTATTATGCAAAAATATTTTTAACCACACAAGACCAAAGAACGCTACATAAAATTTTGTTGAGGACAAAAGACTGCTTTTGTATATGTCTTCGTATTATAACACAAACATTTCTATTTAAATTTTATAATATAAAAATATTATTTTATATACGGTTATATATAAGTTTTTCAATGTCTGACATTTAGTCTACTCTTCTACACAATTCAGCCAGCGTAATAACCCAGGACGGGATGCTGGCGGTGTATAACAAACAAACAAACAATTTTTATACAATGCTGGAATTTATGCTGTTGCAAGATTATACTGCATGCAATAAAACCTTTTCTTGTAAAACTTTGTACGCATGTAAAATTAAAGGAGCTAAGAGTGTTCAAGTGAAAGAGCACATGCATAATCGTTATTGTACAATTTTACGCTTCTGTCAATGTTATGAAATGTTTTCAAATTTATATCATTATCTGTCATTTATATTTTTCCACTCGAATGTAGTATATAACTGTCAACTGCGGTTACTCTTAAGAAGTCGAAACTTATAGATGTCGAACGGGAATAAAGTCAAGCCCAATTTTTGGTCGATTTAAAAAGCTATTCAACCCGAGTATTGATATTACCAATACACGTAAATTGCAAACATACCATGTAAAAAGTAATGTAAACCTGAATTATGTTTCCTGAACTTGCTAAATTTAGTTTTCTGGAATAAAAATGCAAGTATAAGAACCAAATTTATTTCACGGGGGCCGGGACTTGACTCACTTAGCCACTGCCTGCAGAAAAATAAGTTTTACCACTTTCGAAACGTTTTTGAATCGACTGAATTTTAAGTGCCCCCGCCACAACCACCAACTTAATTTTAAGATCCCTCGCGTTTGAAAACCTTCGATTTAAACTTAATATTAAGGTCCCCCAAATGAAAACATTAAAATTATTGCACTATAACCTAATTTATGCAGTTTGTTCTTTACTAAATATCAGAAATAATTCTGGAATCAATGACCAATAAACTTTGTGTTATTTTTCAAAACGGCCGCAGTTTTTCCACCTCATAGTGAATGAAGATATAATGACAAAATACTATTTCAATTTTTCATTATAAATCGTTTAATCTGTTTTACAATTAAACACTTTTAGATTATCTATTTACATCACTCTTTGAAACTACGAAATCCTTCGATGTTTAAAAAAATGCAACTATTTTCTTTATCCTACCTGAGATCGGGTTAATAGAGCGTCATCTCAAATCTTCCTTCAATACTGCCATCCCTCTTTGCAAATTTTACGCTTCTTAACTTAGGCAAGTGATTCCAAAATGGACTATCTTTAAACCTATCGCAACATAATGTTCCATCTTGCTTCAAATAATCAGTTAATTTTAGAACTCCTTTCTCCGTTACCTGCCAGTAACCATAAGAAGTCAGGCAAAGACGGAAGTAATAAAGTTTGGTATCATAACGCCAAAACGTGTCATACAAATAAGGTAAATATTATTTTTTAAACCGGACAATACAAAATTCAAATAATATTTATCTATTTGTAACAAGTTTAAACCAATTGAATAACTAATTTCTTAGACATAGAAATAAAATTATAAATACAATCTCTCGTCTGGTTGCTATGAATTTAATTAGATGTTCAAAGTAAATGCTAAATTAAGGTATACCGTTGAACAAAAATTCCTTAAGATTATTGCACTATAACCTAATTTATGCAGTTTGTTCTTTATTAAATATCAGCAATAATTCTGAAATCAATGACCACGTGAATCGTTTAATCTGTTTTACGATTAAACATTTTTAGATTAAACACTTTTAGATTAAACACTCTTTGAAACTACGAAATCCTTCGATGCTTAAAAAATGCAACTATTTTCTTTATCCAACCTGAGATCAGGTTAATAGAGCAACATCTCAAATCTTCCCTCAATGCTGCCATCCTTCTTTGTAAATTTTACGCTTCTTAACTTAGGCAAGTGATTCCAAAATGGACTATCTTTAAACCTATCGCAACATAATGTCCCATCTTGCTTCAAATAATCAGTTAATTTTAGAACTCCTTTTTCCGTTACTTGCCAGTTACCATAAGAAGAACTATCCATAATTCCTAAATCCACTTTCAGTTCGCGCAAATTGGACATTCCAAGCAGAAAGTCGTAATTGGTACAAAACTGTGCACACTTATCTTCCATCTTGAACTTTTCTAAAACTGGAAATTGAAAATTCTCTGGTTGAATATTTACAAAGACCCCATCGCTTGTAAAATTACCTAATAAAATTATATCTTTGAGCGTTGCTTTACAGCTTTGTAAAACTTGCAGTATTTCTCCAATTCGAATCAGTGTGTTTTTATTAGAAAAAACAATACGAATTTCTTGTAGCGGTGCACGTAAGTTTTCAAGACTTTCCAGTATGTGCGCGTTTTTTATATGAATGTGAAGATAAGTCAAGCATCTCATTTCTTGTGGTATGGACGCATAAATTCCAATCAAATACAACTTCTGTAGTTGATTCTTATACGCTTCTAATATTGCTTCGTGTACACTATATAACCCCATCCCTGAGTCACATTGGCCAAGTTCTAATTGAGTCAAGTTGGGCATTGCCGGCAGTGGATTTTCCCGGAGGTGTTGGGAAACGCGGTCTGCCCACAAACGATGCGGTACACTCAACTCGGTTGTGTTTATGTCGGACGAGTGTATCTTCAAGGATTTGAGACTTATGGTCGTTTTTAAAGTTTGGTGAATATTAGTCAGAAAATGCAATAGAGTCATATTTGGCACAGAGTAATATATCAGAAACAAGTGAAGAATCCTTTGTCCATGTTCCTGAAAAAAGGGTTCCGATAACTCCACGGGATTGTTATCCTTGTAGTAGCAAAATACTAATCCGCCAACAATTTTTGCCCTTGGAAGCGTCCTCATTTCTGCAACTATTCGTTGGGATCTGGGTAATATTTTGAAGATGTCATGGCAATAGAATAAAGGGAAGTGTTTTTCTTTTAGATAACATGGTTCCCGAGCAGCCTCTATAAATGTGTCTACTGAGGTTTTCAAACGTTTACAAACGCGTCGGCAGGTGAGAATTTCACTTGGAGATAAGTATGACTGCAACTTTGGAAACACTAGACTAAATAAAGTTGCCATCCAAGTTTCTTTATTGGTTTTGTATAGCAAACGGAAGAGAGGATCAACATTAATAGCATTCCAGAAATCAGCAGGATTCTTAATTTTATCCAGTAAGAGTGTCCATAACTATAAACGAGCAGACAAAATTTGTTACAAAAATTCCAAGTGTTATCTTTATATCCTGAATAATAAAATTCAAGAGTTTTGTTTTACCTCTGCTGGAAATATGTGCAAAAGGGGATTTGCGTCCGCCAAATTTGGAAGCTGAGCCATGTCGTTTGGATGTAGGTTTATGACCTTTCACTTCAGTTACTAAACAGAAACACGACAATTTTTATTTAAATTGTACTAAAGCAGTTCCATCGCACGAATTCATTTTGTCCGATAAACAAGAATAATATTTCAATATGTCAACTGATGCGTTGTTATCGCAGTGTATGTCGCTCTCACGAGAAATAAATACTGTCCAATACAGAGCTTGTCGAAAATGGAAAATGTACTGGCCAGAAACAGAAAATCAGAGGATTTTATAAACGTTGTGAGGAATGAAAGAATTTTTTAGCTATCTTTAACGGAAAAGGTTCATTCATGTAGAAACATTCTCAGGAAGGGATTAGGTTTGCATTGTTTCACATTTACGTTTGGGTATTATCCGGATTCTGAATCACATTAGGTACGTACCTTTTAGCTTACCATGCGATGTATGTATGTATCACCTAACAATGCTTTAGAGTTGATAGTCATTTTAGTAACTGTTGCATATTATAAAATTAACACAGGAGCAGAAAACATTCACACGCATGCATAATGCACTTAACAAGTAGGTGTAAAGTGTGCTTGAATATTAGATTCAGAGCAGGCTGATTTTGAAATTTTTCTTTCTGTTGTAAAGTATATTACATAGTATAAATTCTATATCATGCATTGTGCATTGATTGTTGCCATAATGATCTTAACAGGAGGACTGGCTAATAATATTTTTCTAGCGCATTTCATTCTGCAGCTTTATATTTTACACGTTCAGAATTTAACCAAATCTCTGTTCTGAAAAATACAAATATATGCATGTGTTTATTTGGAAAAAATGAAAATTTTGGCTACTACTAGTGGGAATTTACACATTTTTGGTTGACAAAATTTTCACATTTACGTTATTGCTAAATAAAGTTGCTGATGTCATAATATATGCTTACAAATAAAACGTTTCCATATCCAACGCAAAGCAATGGGTTTTGTTCTTTATTTTTTGGGATTACTAGGTATTGTCTCCATGCCAATAGACATAAAAAAATTTAGTCGGTTTACTATAAATAACTGGCAGACTTGGCTTTGTCAATTTCTCATGTCAGCTAAGTTTTCAAAATGTTTAAGTTTTGATATGAGAATAAGTTACTCAGTTATTATTTTCCAGAAAACTGGAATGGCATGCTAATAATGGTTCGATTAAATTTCGATTTATGCTTGCTTCTAAAGTAAAACATTATCACAAAACCAAAATTTTCAAACATAAAACAAAACTTATCAACTATCGGCTGATATACACTGGCAGATTGGCATTTTTATATTGAGACGACAATATTTATAAACCGCTTGCAGTTTTGACAAGAACGTTTATAATAAAACTTTGAGTAGACATGTTTTTGTGCCAAATTGCAATTGCAAAACAAACGCCAGCCCCAACTAACGAAATGAATACCCACAGTATAATACATGGCACAAGTTCATAAAGATCAATGGTATCTGACTGCACTTCAAATTCAAAGGAAACCACATTGTTGGTTAATTTTAATCTCCAGTTTGACCATGAATTCCAATATTCTGCAAGTCCGTTTTCCCATACCCTTCCCAGTGTAATTTTTATCCAATATTGATTACTGGTTACAATTTGACTCAAGCGATGTGTATGCAGTAATGGTTCCTTGATTTCATGACAAGTTCGACTTATTTTACCAAAATGATTCTCATATCGTTTTAGCGCTAACTCATACGTAGCTTTAAATACCGTATGCAAAGTGGATACAGCGTTTCTAGATAATAGTAATTTCGGATAATCCACTTCAGAGCTCTCGTCTAGAATTACGGTCTTATTCAATTGTTGCTGAATAAGGGGTTTCTTTAAAATATGCATTAAAGTTTCCTGCGTTTTTATTCCATGCGCGTGTGACCTAAGAACAATTTTATATCCATGTTTCAGCAAATCCTCTGCAGTTGAAAAGACACTTTGTTCTGATATTGCAGTTACAAGACTTGTAATAGTGTTTCCATAATACTCAGTGAGCATTTTTCTCCTAATTAAAAGAACGCTAAAAATAGACGTCCAGTTTGTCAAGCGAAAACTAGGGCACTCTCCAATTATCAAGCAAAATGAGAATAGCAAATTATAGAAGTACTTTGTTTTAGGAAGAAGCCAAGTATAACAAAATGCCGTGACAATCAACAAACGAAGTGCAAACACCCACAAATCCCAGGAAAATGCGGCAGATGTCCACACGCTTAGTGGATCTATTTTGTTATCGGAAATTGGACTGCAGTAAACTAGCACCAATAACTGAAATGCGTGTAAAGTAAAATGAACCAGTGGTGTGATGTCGTTTTCATTTTCATACCGTACTACAGACACTTCTGCTAAAAGTAACTGAGAAAAGTGATGTCTATATTGATAAAAGTTGTAAAGAGTGTAAGGCCACAGGGCCAAGAGTGAAATGTTGTGGTGTTCAGCCAATACAAAAGGAAACATTACATCATAAGAACACGAATACTTTGACTTAGTTAATGGTACGACCTCTTCCTGAGAATTTTTTGAAACTATTTTTGAATTTTCCACAATTAGTTGCATCGTTTTTATAATGGTAATTTTAATAGTGATGAAAATGGTGATCCTCATTGGTTGCCAACTTTAGATGAGTGTAATAAATACACGTTACACCTTAAACTGTTCGTCAATCAGATTTTTATTGGCAACTAGTTTCGCTTAGAAAATGCTTCATCAGGCCGATTCTGAAAAGTGCAAAATGTTAGCACTTTTTGGGAGAAAAAATGTTGCACACTTGTGCTTTCGTCATTCAGATAAAAACTAACAAGGTACCTTTTTAGATGAGTGTAATAAATACACGTTACCCCTTAAACTGTTCGTCAATCAGAATTTTATTGGCAACTAGTTTCGCTTAGAAAATGCTTCATCAGGCCTATTAGAATGATAAGAAGCAATAGAACAAAATCATAATCAATATTTTTATAATTTTTCAGGGTTCATAAAACTATAAACAATTTTAGTAATTAGTTAACATTATATCAAACCACTAAACCTTACCGATTCTGAAAAGTGCAAAATGTTAGCACTTTTTGGGAGAAAAAATGTTGCACTCTTGTGCTTTCGTCATTCAGATAAAAACTAACAAGGTACAAAGTAAAATACTCACTTCAACATCTCTTTTATATTTTTTACTCTTGAGAACACTACACGTATCTTTATCATGTTGAGATGTTCAACGTACTCCTTGTCCGCATATTGGGTATAGTTATTTTGTAGCACGGATTTTATAAACTTGGAATACTCATTAATACACGAATAGAAGGGAAATATTGTATGCACCATACTGTTTTGTTCATATTCATTACAACCATTGGTGTTCACAATATCATATTTTTCCAGTATATCTGGATTATGTATACCTAAATATTTTAACAAAAGTTCTTTCTTTGGTTTGAGCGCGTCAGTACGCTCTACCTGTGACAGCTTTATAAAAGTTTCATGTAATTTTGCCTTATCATACCATCTTTCTTCGAATTTTTGTTTCAGTAAACCTAGATGTTTTAACCTATCATTCATATCAGAGCAAATTCTGCTAATTCTCAATCCTTGTGAATAGTACAATGAATCTTTCAAATGTACAGGATGATTGGATGATGCATGCAGATACAAATGCTTTGACATTGGTTTGACATATAGATTAGTATGTATACTATTATTAATCAGACTAACAGTGGTGTCTAAAAAGTTTACTGAGTTTTCACTAAATTCAAAGGTAAATTTAAGGTATCTATGATTTAACATACTACTTAACCATACATTTATATCATTTATCATATCAACTTCTACAATCATAAAAATGTCATCAAGAAAACGTTTATAAAATATTATTTCAGCGATGTTATTAAACATATTTGCTATTTCTTTATAGACAGTTATGTTGGCTACCATTACGCTAGCTGCATTACCCATTTCAATACCTCTGTGTTGATAATACCAATATTCAATGTACTGAACGTAATTATAATCTAAACTTAATGACAATAATTCGTTCATTTGCCTACGATTCAAATTAAGCCTTTTGACTGGGTTAATCATATACGTATCAGTACAATGTTTTTTACAATCAGATAGTAATAAGCTGGGGTAAAGTGCTTCCACGTCAATTGTAACCAATAAATACTTTTTATTGCTTGATAACTTGATAACTTGATAACTTCCTTTATTAACGTGATTTCATAAGTTCAACAGTACAAAGTACTTAAGCTGATTTTAAACAGAAAGCACGGTGGCCAAAAAGACCTTCTATACTATAGACTAACATAATTTACTAAAACAAACCTAATCATCAAACGATAAAATCTGTTATTATTTTACAAAACAACATTATTTCTATAGCCTATTAGGTATTTTACCACCTCCGAATCGAAATCAAATGTCTCAAGGTCAACAGAATAGTTGAATATATTGAAAAACCCATTCCATTCATTCGTAGTTTGCCATCGAACTGATTGCTTATAAAGTTCGCTAGAATGTGATTGAGTGATTAATCTGTAATTGCTACCAGTTCTTCTTGAAAACAAATACCATTTACCAAATAATACACTTTTACAAAATTTCCATGCAAACTTTAATAACATAAGTTGTTTTCTTTCACTTATTAATAGTAAATCTAATTTAATATAATATGATGTTACATCAATTAATCCATTTCTTTTAATCTTTTTGCGTTTTATGGAATTTGGAACGAAGAAACTTGACAAAAATCTACTAATTTTCCTCTGCATCTTTTCGATTTCAATCTCAGATTGTACACACCAAATGGTAATTCCATAATCAATAATTGAGGTTACAAATGACGACAAAAACACTTTAAGTACATTAAGAGTAAAGTAAAAGAGTAATTGCCTTCTAGCTTGATCTCGTTTAGTAAAAGTAGAAAATGCTGAGTATCTATCAATAGATCACTAATTTCATTAGTTAATGGTTTCAGAACATAATCTAACAATTTACTAGCGTATTTAGAACTAATAGGTCTTCCTTTTGGGAAATTATCAAATTGTTTATGAATTTTGGGAAGAATATAAAATTTAGCTGGCCTATCTATTGGTGGTAGTAATTTAGAAATGGTTATCTGGTTGTTTGTGCTTTTCTCGAAACAACGTAATTTGTCACGATATTCCAGCATAGATAAATGAAATGCGGCTTCTGTAGTAGGATGATATGTAGTAAAGTCATTTAATTGTCTTAAAACTTCCTGTTCATAATCTGTAATGTAAATTATACATAAGCCTGCGTTTTTATCAGCTTCTACTACTAAGATTTCATGTAACATACAAAATGCTTTAAAATCATTTACTAACTTATTCAAGTGAATATTAGGTTTTGTAGTTTTCATTCTCTTGCGGAAGTCTCTAATTAGGTTATCAAAATTAAAAATCCCACTTTCTAGTGGACAACGTTTGCCTTTTATGTTATTAATTTTCATGAATTCTTTCTTATTTTGATGAAACCATATTTTTAACTCGTCTGGGGTCTGCTTATCTTCATTTAGTTTAAAATAAACATTCCATGCTATTTTACGGACTGCCTCACTAAACTGACTAGTAATCTGCTTATAGTTAGGTACTACATTATTGCAAAATTTGAGACCTAGACTGAGTAGACCCTACTGTGACGCCAATGCAGTTTTTAACTTGTGTGTAGTAACAGAATTTATGGAAAGTAAACACATAAACATTTCGTGAAAAAATCCCCGAGTTTATGATGTATACATCAGTGTAACTTTCTAATATCTTATTAAAATGAGTAGCAAAAACTATTAGTATAACAAATTATTTTAAAAATTAAAAACAGTTGTTTATTCAGGTCTTATTCAATAGTATAAAATTATTATTATTTAACGTAAGCAATTTAGTTTTATCAATAATTGCCAAAATAACATGAATGCCAAATGGCAAAATTGTTTCTATGAAATATTGCATCATGCACAACTCAACTGAATTTCAAATTTTCATAAATTTCTTTTTCTAAAATTTCTTACACAATTAAAACTTACCATCTAAATGTGGAAGCCAGGTAACTTTTTAATTCAAATATTTCATTACCGTTACACCTTATTAATTTACATAATTACTTGTGCTTCAAAAATGTTGGCATAGCTTGTTTGCTTAAATACATTAAATGTTAATTTGAAATTTGCTTTATTAGACATTGCTTACTCCCTTTAAAATGAGAACATTTATGCGCATTGGGTTTATACTTGCCTAGTTTATTTTATCTTTCGTAACTATGAAACTTCAAAACTGCAAAGTCTATGTAAACATCAACTCTTTTGAATATGACATCCTTTAATTAATATTCAACTAAATATTTCGTAAAAAACTGGAAGCGGTGTATTTACAATTACAACTTTTAAGCAGAGTGGACGAAACCCGCGGGTTTTGGACAAAAACCCAACCCTCCCGGGTTTATCTGGGTTTTTGGGTAAAAGTGGGTATTTCTGGGTATGGGTGGGTATTGCAATACCATACAACAAAATCTGCACCCGCCAAGAATTCGGCGCCCCAAACGGCAGTAGCTCAGCAAGAATATCATGAAATAAATGTTTCGCGAAAACAATAACTATGAACATTTTGAAAAAATTTGATACTATAAGCAGAAAAATGTCAATTATTTACAAAATAGTATTTTTTCAAATGCAAAATTTTAAAACCCCACTTTTACCCAAAACCCGCTCTCAAAATAAGGTGGGCTGGGTAACCAAAAACCCGGGATTTACTGGGTCACCCAACCCGTGGGTAATGGGTACACGTCCACACTGCTTTTAAGTATTAGGTGTTAAAAAATACATCAAGATGATGCGACACCTTAGTCGACCAAATCTTTTTAATGTTTGCCTTTTGAAGACTTGGAAGACGATTCCAAATCGTGCATTCCTTAAATTTATCTTGATTCAAGGTTCCATCATCATTAAAATAAACGATTAGTTCCAGATTGCCGTTTCCAATCAAGGGAAAACTTTTAAACATACTAAGAACCTCTAATCTCAATGTAAGTTCACGCAAACTGGGCATACTAAGCAAGAAATCGTAATTAGTACAATAGGATGCACACTTGTCGTTTAATTTCAGTTTTTCTAAAACTGGAAATTGCAACTGATTTTGTTCAGCACTGGCAAAACCCCCGTCGTTTGTACAACCACCCAACAAGGTCAATTCCTTGAGGGTTGATTTAACGCTTTGTAGAACTGGAAATATGTCTCCATATCGAACTGATAAGTTATTTTGGTCAAAGTATAAACACATTTTCTGTAGTAGTGGTGCGCGTAAATTTTTAAGGGTTTCCAGTATAAAGACATACTTGACATGAATGTAAAGGTCTGTTAGCCTACCCATGTCTTGGGGTAGTGGCAAATGAACTCCAAGCAAGTATAACTTTTGAACCTGTCCTTTATACGCTTCCAAAATACTTTGGTGTACAATAACGCCACCATTCCATTGATGCCGAACCCTCTCAAGAAGTTCTAAACTGGTCAGGTTGGGCAAAACTGGCAACGGAGTTTCCTGCAGCAATTGGTCAACCCTGTCCACCCACAAGCGATGGGGCACACCCAATTCGTTTGTTTGTATATTGTCAAAATGTAGTAGCAATGATTTGAGATTTGGAGTAGTTTCTAAAGTCTGTCGAATTAAGGTCAGTAGTCGCAACGGAGTTCCAAAGAGGGGACTTTGTCCTAGTTGTAAGTGAAGGATTTTTCGTCCGCTTTCAAGAAATAAAGGAAACCATCGTTCTGAAAAATTGTTCTCAAAATACATTGTAGCCACAGCTCCGCCAACAATTTTTGCCTTTGGAAACATCCTCCATTTCCTCAACCATTTGTTGACAATACAAGGAATTTTTCAAACGTAGTATGACCTTGCCGAGAATATTATCTCGATCATCATAAGGAAAATTGCAACGGGAATGACCGGCTTCTAGATAGGTATCTACGGAACTTTTTAACCGTTTGCAAACCCGTCGGTAGTTGAGAATATCCCTTTTAGATAGACAGCGGTACAGCTTTGGGAACATCAACCCAACCAAAGTCGACATCCAGATATCTTCAATAGCCTTGCAAAGCGAACGGAACAGAGGATCCGCATCAATCACATTCCACAGTTCTGTGGGATTCTTAACTTTGTCCAGAATGAGGGTCCAAACCTATAGCAATAAATATCATTTGTTATATAAAATAACTAACTCTATGAATTAATTATGAAAAGTATAAACATATAAACGAATTTACCTCAGGTGGAAATATGACCAAAAGCGAATCTGCTTCCTCCATGCTTACAAACTTCGATGAAATAAATTAGCAAACAGAAAAAGCAAAAATATGTAATTCAGTGAACAAGTTTTGTCGCTGGTAGATGCTTGCCAAAGTATAGCAATATTTATACTAAAACTGAAGTATGAAGAATTTGGGTTGATTTGGTGTACTGCCTTCGTAAAAGAGACAAAAAATAAGCATTTCAAGTACACGACTGGCCTTTATAGTAGGTTTAGGGGTCTGAAACTAAAAATAAAAGCTAAACCCACAAACTTTCTACAAAAATGAATACTATAAAATTTTCCTTTTTTCAAAGGAAAGGTGAAAGCAAAAGCTTCCGCCGAAAAGGATTAGGATTGCATTGTTGTTTCGTTGTTGCAGGTTTTCTGTTGAATCTTGTATGTGTAAGCTATTTCACTTCTACGCATTCAATATTCACCTAACAGTGCAATAAAACCTGCTTGGGTTTCCATGGCAGATATATACGTAGCGTTGACCCATTATTGAAAAAAACGTTTGACGTCCCATAGACGACGTAGACGTTTTTGAAAAAATATTATGGGAGAACTGGTATCCCCCAGTTTGTTCTTAGAGGCGAGAACAATGGAAATTGAAAAAGTTGGAAGCATTGCATTATTTCTGGGTTAGAAAAAACGATTTTGCACAATGAAAAGGTAAAAAGTGCATACATACTTGTGTATTGATGTATCTGAACTGTATCTATTGATGTATTCAGGCTACTTAACGTACTCCGGCCGTCTGGTCGTTTGGTGTGATAATGTGTGTCTGTGCTGCTATAACAGTTAAATACATACTAGAACTACAGGGTTTGTTTGCTGGTCCAGTCCAACTTTTAGTAGAACGAAAGGCTGTTTTCATGTTTGGGATCCATAAAGTGAATGGAAAATTTTCCCAGAAAAGGGATTAAGTTTGCATTGTTTCTCTTGACGCTCAATGTATTATTCGGATTACATTGAGAATAAACCTAATCTGACGATGAACATTTTAGCATACCTACATACTGTGTTGATGTGACGACAGGTACCTACCTAAGCCTAATGACAAATATCAAGATTTATGGTACAGCAAACATTTTGGACTACCAATGCAATGTAGAAACGTATTATTACTACCTCTACATACGTGGAGTTTTCCAGAAAGATTGAGAAAGGTTTCCTTGCTTGTGTTTAAAAGCAATTAAAGAGAAAGGTTAATCTGATTAGTAATACGTATAGCCCAGGCACTTATGTACATGCATACGCTTCATCCATGAAAAAATATGCTCTAGCACAAAAGTAGCAAAGACATTCACAAAATGTAATTTTTCAGAGATTTTCCCGATTTTTGAGCATTGACTTTTTCCGGGCTCTGTATTTCTTCATGGATGTGCACAAAACCCATAAACTGGCACTCGTTTGTGTTGATATAAGTCAAGGTATCTTGGGTTTATTTTATTCGATCCTAAGCATTATCCTACTTATAGAACCGAACAAGCGGTTTTTTTGAAAAATGGGTGCACTCGATTTTCGTGAAATTTTGAGGTTATGTTTTCTAAAATCTCTTGTAACAACTACATATTTCTATTTAAATTAAAACGCTAATGTGATTCAGAGAGCCCATAAGTTGCTTTATATTTTAGGCTATTCTACTTGCTACATATATTTTCAGTTTTCCTAGAAGAACATTAACAATGTTGAATTTATTATTAAAATACTTGCTTTGGATTACTTTAAAATTTGATTGACACTAAAAATACCAGTAGCATTAGCGAGCCGGATGTACCTACAGTAGATTCAGCTGAGTATGAGGATTATATAATGCATACCATTTATGATCTGACGGTAAAAATCTGTGTTGTAACACCCACTAACTTTTAAAGTAAGAAAATTTTCATGTATGCCGCAAGAAAAAATTTTGCATCCTAAATTTCAGATAAGTGCTTCTCTTAAAAGAAGCAAGTTGGGGTCACGATTTTTTGCACAAATACTTATTTGTGACTCTTCTATTAACTCACAAAGTTACAAGCTCCTCGATCGTCTTACCTCAAATTTGTGCGTATTGAAACCTTTCTCAATCTTTTTGGAAAACTCTACGTAATATTCAAGCGTATACGTAATCAAACTCTTTTTCTTCAGAAGTCTGCCGTTGTGTTCTTTATTTCATTTATATGGTTTTAACACAGGCAGAAAATTTCCGTTATTTATTTTCTCAATAACAAAGATGATAAAATTAGAAAATGGGAAACAACTAATGTTGTGATTCAAAAAGACGTTTGATAAATTTGATATATTCAGCCCAAGGAAATTTTGTTTCTTGTGAATATTTGTAGATTTTTGTTGTCATGAAATATTTATTAAATCCGTTTTGAACGCTGACAAAATGATAGAATTCTTAACTATTATGAGTGACCATTCTGAAATACTTAACATAGAATGCTACTGTTAAGGAAATGATCAAAGCAATTGTCGACTGATTTCGATAAGTCAAAATGAATCATTCGATCACCAATTTTTTATTACATTTGCCCACGTAGCATGATAAATTGTTATTAAAACATTTTTTATTTGTTGAAATTGTTGGATCAAGGGAATCTTTGTTTTAGTCACTGTTGCCAAATTTATCTGCATCTTAAGAGTAAAACTTGAGCTTCCCTATATTCCCATTGTCCCAAAAACAACTACATAATAACCAGAGGTTTTATTTTGTTCATCAGAAACTTCCAATTTGAATTTGAATTTGAAAAACTGGTTAATTGCAGAACACTCAGCTATGTTAAGTAGACACAAGACAAAAATCGTGGATAATTGTTTGGAGTGTTGAAGTGGTTCTGCAAACAATTGAATAAGAGCAATTTGCTATGACCACAAACAATTTGGAATGAGTAGTGGATAGCCATAGCTAAAATAACATTTTGGTAGTAGTAATGTAATAGCACTACTGTTTATTAAATATGTAACTTGTGTTCATATACAAAAAAGTATTGCCTACATCCTAGTAGGCCTTTTAGTTTAACGAGGACAAATACAAATATAATATTAAATTACTCAAGAATGATTTCTTGGATACAAAAATAAAATAATGAATTTTAACTCTCGTCTGGTAGTTATGAACTTAATTAAGTCGTCCAAAGTAAATGCTAAATTAAAATATATCGATAAATTTAAGTTCCTCAAACTTATTGCACTATAATCTAAATTATCCAATTCATTCATTAGTAAATATTAGCAATAACTCCGGAATCCGTGAACACTAAAAGTTGTGTTATTTTGCCAAGTAGGTGCAATTTTTCTGCTTGAAGCTGAATCAAAATAAAATAACTGAATACTATTTTAACAATTTATTATAGATTTTTTAACCTATTTCTACAAATAAACACTTTTAAATTACCTATTTACATCACTCCTTAGGCTAATCTTCTATACTCTACGAATACCTTCGTTGCTTAAATATGCATTTTTTAGCCAACCTGAGATCAGGTTTAAATTACTTCAGAACGTCATCTCAAATCTTCCCTCAATGCTGCTACCCCACTTCTTTGTCAACTTTACGCTTCTTAACTTAGGCAAGTGTTTCCAAAATGGACTATCTTTAAACCTATCGTAATCTAATGTCCCATCTTGCTTCAAATAATCAGTTAATTTTAGAACTCCTTTTTCCGTTACTTGCCAGTTACCATAAGAAGAACTATCCATAATTCCTAAATCCACTTTCAGTTCGCGCAAATTGGACATTCCAAGCAGAAAGTCGTAATTGGTACAAAACTGTGCACACTTATCTTCCATCTTGAACTTTTCTAAAACTGGAAATTGAAAATTCTCTGGTTGAATATTTACAAAGACCCCATCGCTTGTAAAATTACCTAATAAAATTATATCTTTGAGCGTTGCTTTACAGCTTTGTAAAACTTGCAGTATTTCTCCAATTCGAATCAGTGTGTTTTTATTAGAAAAAACAATACGAATTTCTTGTAGCGGTGCACGTAAGTTTTCAAGACTTTCCAGTATGTGCGCGTTTTTTATATGAATGTGAAGATAAGTCAAGCATCTCATTTCTTGTGGTATGGACACATGAATTCCAATCAAATACAACTTCTGTAGCTGATTCTTATACGCTTCTAATATTTCCTCGTGTACACTACATGAACCCAACCCTGAATGAGATTCGCCAAGTTCTAATTTAGTCAAGTGGGGCATTTCCGGCAGTGGATTTTCCTGGATGTGTTGGCTAACACGATCTGCCCACAAACGATGCGGTACACGCAACCCGGTTGTTCTAATGTTAGATGAGTGTATAGTCAAGGATTTGAGATTGATGGTGGTTTCTAAAGTTTGCTGAGTATAAGTCAGCAAATGCAATGGAGTAATATTTGGCACAGAGTAATATACCAGAAACAAGTGAAAAATCCTTTGTCCATGTTCCTGAAAAAAGGCTTGCCATTTATGCACTGGATTGTTTTCATTGTAGGAGCAATACACTGATCCGCCAACAATTTTTGCCCTTGGGAGCATCCTCATTTCTTCAACTAGTCGTTGAGATCTGGACAGTGATATTCTGACAAATTGATGGCAATAGAAGAAAGGGTAGTGTCTATGGGTTAGGTAACATGGTTCCCGACCAGCCTCCAGAAATGTGTCCACCGAGACTTTTAAGCGTTTACAAACGCGTCGGCAGGTGAGAATTTCCCTTGGAGATAAGTATAGAGTCAACTTTGAAAACACTAGACCAAATAGAGTTGTCATCCAGGTTTCTTTGTTGGCCTTGCAGAGCAAAAGTAAGAGAGGATCAGCATCAAGAGCGTTCCAGAGTTCTGTCGGATTCTTTATTTTATCCAGTACGAGTGTCCAAACCTATAACAGAACAGAAAAAATGTGTTGTTAAAAAATTTCAAGCATTATCCTTTTATCTTGACTTCAAGAGTTTTGTTTTACCTCTGCTGGAAATATGTGCAAAAGGGGATTTGCGTCCGCCAAATTTGGAAGCTGAGCCATGTTGTTTGGAGGGAGGTTTATGATCTTTTACTTCAGTTACTAAACAGAAATACGACAATTTAAATTGTACAAAATCAATTCAGTCGCACGAATACATTTTTTCCGATAAACAAGAATAATATTTCAATTTGTCAACTGATGTTTTGTTGTCGCAGTGTATGTTGCTCTCAGGAGAAAAAAATACTGTCCAACACACAGCTTGTCGCAAATGGAAAATGTACTGGCCAGAAAGAGAAAATCAGAGGTAATAAACCTTCTATTTTATAAACGTTGTGAGGAATGAAAGAAAATTTTAGCTATATTTAACGGAAAATGTTCATTAATGTAGAAACATTCTCAGAAAGAGATTAGGTTCACATTATCACATTAGGTACGTTCCTTTTGAAAGGCAAGTAGCGTTTAGCCTACCATGCGATGTATGTATGTGTCACCTAACAATGCTTTAGAGTTGATAGTCATTTTAGTATCTGTTGCATATTATCAAATTTACACAGGAGCAGAATACATTCATACGCATGCATAATGCACTTAACAAGTAAAAATGGTGCTTGAATATTAGATTCAGAGCAGGCTGTTTTTGAAATTTTTCTTACTGTTGTAAAATATATTACAAATTTTAAACTCCATAGCATACATTGTGCATTGATTGTAGCCATAATGTTCACAACAGGATGACAGGCTAATAATATTTTTCTAACGCATTTCATTCTGCAGCTTTATATTTTACACGTCCAGAATTCAACCAAACCTCTGTTCTGTAAAATACAAATATATGCAAGTGTTCATTTGAAAAAAATGAACAGTTTGGCTCCAAATTGTCATATCTCTATCGGCCCGACTAACTGCAGACAAATAAGTATGATACATTGACATTCCATGAAGCACAAAAATGAAGGAAAAAATGATTTGTTAAACCCAGTAACTTAGAAACAGCAATTTAGGGTTTTCATCAGAACAATTACAGGCTTCCATAATTGGACTAATGGAAGATAAGTTGATGCAGAAGAATATATAAGTTATAAAAACTCTTGAAACTTGAACAATTTAGTGAACCATCCGTCATTAAATCAATCATCATTTATGCATTTTTTGCAGATGGGTTTGTGTACAAACACAACTAGTGGGTATTTACACACTTTTAGTTGAAGCAATTTTCACATTTACGTTATTGCTAAATAAAGTTGCTGATAAGATAAAACGAAGAAAGTATTTACTAACCTAGAACAAATTTTAGTTACTAATAATAACAAACCAATCGTACCATTGTTGGTTTTACTTTATTTTGCACATGCAAAACGTATATATGCTACAAATATACCGTTTACATTTCCAACCCAAAGCAATGCGTAAAACAATGTGTATTGTTCTCCATTTCTGAGAATTACTAGACATTGGCTCCACGCCAATAGGCATACAAAATTTGTTGGACGGTTTACTATAAATAGCTGCCTGACTTGGCTTAGTCGATTGCCAGTGCCAGCAAAGTTTTCAAAATGTTTAAGTATTGCTATGAGAATAAGTTGCAGAGTTATTATGTTCCAGATAACTTGAACGACATAATATTAGTTGGATTAAAATTCTATTTATTATGCTTGTTTACAAGGTAAAAACATTATTACAAAGCCTTTAAAGTTATCACACATAAAGTGTTAATGTAAACACTGCCATTTATATATTGAGGCGACAATATTTAGAAAACCCTTGCAGTTTTGACAAGAATTTTTATAACACGACTTTGAGTAGACATATTTTTGTGCCAAATTTCAATTGCAAAACAGACACCAGCTCCAACCAACGAAATGAATACCCACAGTATAATACATGGCACAAGTTTATAAAGATCAATGGTATCTGACTGCACTCCAAATTCAAAGGGAACCACTTTGTTAGTTAGTTTTAATCTCCAATTTGACCACGAATTCCAATACTCCGCAAGTCCGCTTTCCCAAACCCTTCCCTGTGTAATTTTCATCCAATACTGATTAGTGGTTACGATTTGACTCAAGCGATGTGTATGCAGTAATGGTTCCTTGATTTCATGACAAGTTTGGCTTATTTTACCAAAACGAGCCTCATATCGTTTTAGCGCTAATTCATACGTAGCTTTGAATACCGTATGCAAAGTAGATACAGCGTTTCTTGATAAAAGTAATTTTGGATAATCCACTTCTGGGCTTTCGTCCAGGATGACAGTCTTATTCAATTCTTGCTGAACAACTGGTTTCTTTAGAAAGTGCATTAAAGTTTCTTCTGTTTTTATTCCATGCGCGTGTGACCTTAGAACAATTTTATAGCCATGTTCCAGCAAATCCTCTGCAGTTGAAAAGACACTTTGTTCGGACATTGCTGTTACAAGACTTGTAATAGTGTTTCCATAATACTCAGTGAGCATTTTTCCACTAATTAAAAGAACGCTGAAAATAGACTTCCAGTTTGTCAGGCGTGAAGTAGGGCACTCTCCAATTATCAAGCAAAATGAGAATAGCAAATTATAGCAGTATTTTGTTTTAGGAAGTAGCCTAGTATAACAAAACGCCATGACAACAACCAAACAAAGTGTAAACACCCACAAATCCCAGGTAAATGCGGCAGATGTCCACACGCTTAGTGGATCTATTTTGCTATCGGAAATTGGACTGCAGTAAACTAGCACCAATAACTGAAATGCGTGTGAAGTAAAATAAACCAGTGGTGTGATGTCGTTTTCATTTTCATACCGTACTTCAGCCACTTCTGCTAAAAGTAACTGAGAAAAGTGATGCCTATAACGATAAAAGTTGTAAAGAGTGTAAGGCCACAGGGAAATGTTGTGGTGTTCAGCCAGTACGAAAGGAAACATTACATCATAAGTACACAAATATGCATACTTTGACTTGAACAAGTTCTTTGTACAAAATTGCCAATTTCTTGGATCTTCCACAAAATCTCTGTATTCGGCTAAATAATATGCAATCACTAATACTTGGACAGCAACTAGGTTTCCATTGTAAAAATGGGATTTGTGCAGGGCTTTAGAATTAACTAGCTTCTCTGGTGACACATCTGTGGCTGCTTCGGTTACAGAACAGTACGGAGCACAGTATATTTTAAAGATTGGTTCTGGAATGCTGTCAAACACCAGAATCTTTAACGCGGGTTGGTCACAAATTTTAACTGCAGTTGGCAGTGTAACGTAGGGTTGATAATAATAAACAGAGTGGATATGAACATGGCATATTGTTGATAAAAATTTTGCAAGTTAAACCTTTCGTAGATTTGATTTGAAGTAAATATGTGGTGAAACGGTTGTGTGAATTTGTATGGTGCATCGTGTTTCAGGGCACCTGTGTAATTTGAATACGACATAAACAACGCAGTAGTTGAGTAATCACTTGGGCATGCATTTACTCCGTTGTTGTTTATAGTGTCGTAGTTTTCCAAAGAGGTACCAAGTTTGTTATACATGCCACCTCAAATGCTGCTGCTTGGATATGCATACAGTTTGAACCTCGAAATAATTTAATTTGTTTTGTGGAAATCGTTGCAAGAAATGTAAAACCTTTGGTACAAAACCATTTTGCAAAAGCTTTTTATGGCTTAAATATAATGATACATGCAGTTATGGCTCTTATAAAAGTGGCGTTTGCTCAAACACTACAAAATTTATTTACACTATTTAACTATAAGGGAAAAAGCCGGAAAAATTACACAATGCTACAGATTGGAGTATCTCACTTAAATGGGAACTTTAAATGACAATACATCAAAGCAATATCTAAAACCTCAACTAGGAATGCCGATCAAATATAGGCACACGTGCGTCCGGAGTAAAAAACTATTTGATAAATCAAAATATCGATTTTCATGTAGCTTAAAGTTTTTCAGCCACACGTGCACGTGTATAACATTCATTATATTGGACAGTCAATCAATGATTTTAATTACTTTGGCGCGTTTACATTTAACGTGCTTATTTTCACTAACGATTAGTCAATTTAACGCAAAAAAGTAATACTTTGGATATTAGTTTAATCTGTTTCAAAATTAAGACAAAAGTATTTCTCTTAATATTATTTTAAAACTCAAGAAAGCAGTTTGTTGATTTTACTAGACTCAAACCAAAGAGCCAAAATGCATTTCTCATGAGTTTGATACTTATGATTTTCAAAAATAGATTTGAGAATACATAAAATTTCAAACTATTTTTTGGTTAATATGTAGTATCAAAAAGAAACTGTAGTATGTAATTGTTACAAATCAATCTTTAATAAGACACTTTGGCAAAAACATCATGATTTCCGTTCTGTCTCCAAACTAAAGTCACTGAGCCTATGTGCGAAAGTAACAGTAGAAAAGTCTAAGGTATGCGGCAAACGGAACGGGCGACACCACCGGAGATAGTACCTTATGCAGTATTGATTATTTATTGTCTCAAAGTTGGAAAACCCCATTAGACAATTTCAGTAAAACCCGCCCCATTCAGAGTACGCTGCCCAGGTTGGATTATCTTTTTGCAGATCTACAACTTGAGTAGTTTTGCACATCGAGCAACCAACTGAAAAAAACCTCAGCATCGATAGAGTTTTGTACAGTTTCCAACATAAAAACGTCCGAAGTGGTTTTCCTGCTTGTATTTCTGCAGAAACTACGTCATCTTTGTTAGCCTGCAAATTTTTAGCGAATAGATATAAATAATTATATTTTCTAAAATTGACCTGCAGTATATGTTGTATGTTATACTGTGTATTTTTATTCTTACAATACAACTTTCCTGTTCTCCAAAGCTGAACGAGTTTATCCGCATGAATACAATCTCGACAAATAACAAAATTGCTGAAAATATAATGCATATTATCCACACAACAAAAATTTTGGTTGTTTTGTTGTTCATCTGTAAGGTATTAATTTTAGGATGAGTATCTTCAGCGTATTGAGTTGGACTTAAAACTTTATTTCGGTCCTGAATTCGTTCCGAATATCCAATTAAATTTGCTTCACGTAGCCACCATCCCACAATTCCAGCTTCAATGTAAAATTGAAACGTTTTGATCAATTTTGTGTGATTTGGTGGTAGAAACACGGTAAACAAGCTACTAGTAGGAATTAACTCCTTTCCAACATAGCAGTCACTTCTGCTGTTAAAGTTGTCACGCTTGCAGTTGTAAATATAGAAAAATGTGTATGGCCAGATATCAATAGTAGCATAACGTTGCCCTTTGGTATGACCCTCTCTTAAATCATCGTAGAATTCGCCTAAAAAATTTCCAGAAGTACTTGGTTTTGTTTTAAAACCAACAAATGGGTCTCTGGTTTTTAATACTGATTTTTTAATAATTTTGAGCTCCTTGGCTTTCGTGTAGGTCAAGGTGTAATTTTTCCTTTGCAATTCTGCTACTGACTCTATGGTTTCTGGTGGTGAAGGTCTTATAATCATGCTTGTTACTTCTCCTTGGTATAGATGTGTCACTAGCATGCACATAAACATCCAAGATATTAGAAGAATTATCTTTTTGGATTGATTCGTTATGCCAGATGGGCCTGGTGAAACTAAAACAGAAATTAGTATGGTAATTGTTTGAAACATGGGTATGGCGTTACAGCGTATCACTAGAAAGGCCGTAGCTTCGAAGGATATTATTAGACCTATCCACAAATAAATATCAAAAGGACTTGTAAATATTGTCATCTTCCACAGAGACTCGTATTTGCTACGTTTAAAGTCACAATACATAAAGTTTAGGGGTATCGAGTTGGTTAACTGCACATTTGGCAGTAGGGTTGATCTGTGTTTTCCATTTTTCAAGAGAGGCTCGAAGTACTGTAGTGTCTCACTATTTGTCAAAAATTTATCAAACAACATTGTGGGACTGCCTGGAATTGCTTTCGTAGAACTTTGTGTAGAATAATTTGGAATGACGTGCAGAGTTGAATTTAAAGACTTTGCTACTTCATTGGCAAGTACTATTTCAGGAATATTTATTAAGTATAATCCACTGTGCAAATCTCTCATTTTAGAATAGAGGCGTAAAAAATAGTCTATGTGTGATTGATCCAAACCATGCAAGCCGAAGTTGACGTAGGGTGGTGAGTAAGATTGTGCACCTATAACCAGAAGTAATACTAGGAAGAAAGTACTCTGAACGATTTTAAGGGCATTCCTTCGGTTTGATTCCGTATTCATGCTGAAATGGTTTATTATATTAGCCAGTAAGTGTAAGTTTGAAGATTTAAATTTTAATAAACACTGTTTTCTACCTACAAAATGCCGCTTTTCTAAGCTGCAATTATATCAGAACGTTTCCACTAATTATGATTGACCAAATGTCTGTTAGGGCTTTGTATTATCAGAGATAACTAAACTGTACTCCGCTGTGACCTGTAAGTACTAAAGTGGACAGGAAGACCAACAGTTACTGGTATTTAATTTTAACCCGGGAAATTGACCAAGGCATGCTTTTTTTAGGTTCCAAGTTGGAACAACACATTCTGGGCCAGCCCCATCGTTAATAACTTTTAAGCTTATTTTTGTGTTACTCCGGAAATAGTGTTACTATAAATGCCAAATTTAGTTGAAGTTGTTCTAAACTTAGTAAGTTGTTGCGCAAATTAAAATATTTCACAACTCAAATAGCGTGCATCTATAACCGTGTATTCCATTTTCTTTTACGTAAGCCGTACCAAGAAATCCATCAATTTGTAAAGATGTAGCATTTACATAGTATTTCACTACATTTTATACCTTCTACTCTTACCAACTCGATTTGAACTACACGAGTTTTTTTAAGAATTACACGAGAAGTATTAAGATCTGAATGACAGATAATGTCTTTGCACTAATTTGCAGTTGGTGATGTTTAAGCAAAAGATGCTTTAGAAAATTTTGTTACAGTCAAGCATCATATTATTCTAATAAATTCAAGAAACTTTTAGAAAACATGTTTTAGAAATATGTTATGCTATTAATGCAGATATATGGTATTGGTAATCATAAATGAGGCATTCTAAACTTTGTCTTTGCCTTGAATTTTTAAAAATATGAATATGCAAGGATGTAGAATTCACGATAATTACCAAAAGTGTGGGATAAAGTGATAGATTGAAGTTTGACTAAGATTTTATAACAGCTTTAATCAATTAGCACTCTAGTTTTCAGTAAATTTTTTGTTCAACTTCATTTGTTTCATAACAAACAACAATAGTACAATGTACATTTTAATGCTACCATTTAGTTACTATAGTGTTGTATATAATTACAAATATGGTATAATCCATAAACATTTTTTTTGTAGAATTGCCACTTATCCCTTCTACTGCCTAATTATCCATTTGAGGAAGTTATACCCTATGAGATAATATAAGACTGCAGATCAGTAAATTGCTAGTACAACTTAAAATGCTGCTTTTTATAAATTCCATACCATGATTAAACATCGTACTTGGAATTCTATAACTATAACAGTAAACAATGTCGTAAACAATTGACATTAATTTCTTCAACCTTAGCTGCTTGGAACCCAGTCGATTGACAACTTTCAACTGTCTCCAAACTTGCTGATAACTCAATTTATAATATTCTCCTTGGTTATTTCCCTGCTAATTTGCAAGTTTGGCCTTTTTATTCAAGATTAATTAGTAGATTGAAAAACGTACATAACATTTAAACTTCAAAGGGCCATATTCAAATTCTCACTAAGCTGGGACCCTCTCGTAATTCTTAAATCAATTTTTTCGTACTATGCGCACTGAAATCGGAACAAAACCGGACTGCTATATAAATGCAATTGAGTTGTTCTTTCAAATGAGATGGAAAATGTTGCTATTTAAACCTTTTTAAAATAGTATTTTATTTGCTGTCACTCAATGCGTTTTCTTCGGATTATGAGTTCAAACCTTTCAGATACTTTACCGGATATGGAAATTCTCACGGAGGTATCATCACAATAACTTCACACGAGATTCATCGTTCTTCCAATAAATGGATTTCTAGTAGCTTGACCTTTAGTATTTCCATGAGAGTTTTTAAAGTGTTCCATAAATGCTCTCATATGTCGTGTGGCAAGGAGCTCTGCCTCTGTCCATTTCACAATATCTGTTGTGGGTTGACGGAATAGGTATCCAGGAATAGGATATCCTAAAGATTTGTCATGGGTCATTCTGAACTTGCAGTCCAAATTTTCGAAAAAGTTGTCTACTCCAACACACCAAGCCTTGCAGACTAGCCGAAGCTTCAGAAACTTAGAAAATATTCTTGGCAAACGTTTTCGTTCACAGTGGCTGCACAAGCATTGCATTACGTGCATCATTCTTTTTCAAAATGGTATTAAATTCCTATATAAACTCGACTTGAACAAATGGATAGAGAATTGGCAGAATTTTTGGAAATAATGACAAAACTCGGTGCTGTTCTAGCCGAAGTTTGAAGAATGAGGATGATTCCGGATGAGGATGATGATGGCTTGCAAGGTCATCCACTTCGGTCACATTTTCTAGCACTATTTCCCAAATCTGCAAAAGTTATTTTAGTAGAAAAATAGTTTAACATAAAAACGAATTGAAAAAAAATATATTTTCATCAGTTTTTTATCTTTTATCCTACCTCTTCAGGAAATATTGTTAGCAGTGTTTGCGTTTCCATTTTGATGTTCTCGAACAACAGTACTGCTGCATCATCCTTGGAAGTACTCTTGTAAACGTCAACTCCCAAACCAAATTGATCCTCATCAACACACATTTTAACTGCTTTTAAAAGAAAATTGGAGACTTATTGGATTATTTGACTATAATCAGTTTACTAGACTTAAGTTGTGACCAATGTCAAATAATTATTGCAAGTGAATTTCAGAAATTCATTGTTATTTCTATGATTGTTGAACAAACAAGATAACTTTGGTTGACATCAGGTAGTGGCACTTTGGTACGTTGTTTCTGGAACTAACTTCATGGAATCCATAAATATTTAACTTTGGTTTATACAAATATAAACTATATAAATTTGTCATAAAATAATAGAGCCAAGCAAAATGCAAAAAGATAATTTTGTTTGCTGTCATTTAGATAGCATTATGAGGATGCTTAGTTAAGTATTCAGCAGCTGGATGCGAGCGTGTTTGAGGATTATGGTATGTGAATTGTGAATCCGACTAGGTAGCTTGGTCACGTAATCGTTCAGCAGAAACAAAATGCAAGATTGCTTTCTAGATTCTGTGAGAAAAATCCAATAGGAGTCGCAAGTAGTGTGACGTTTGTTTTGTGTTTTGTTTTGTCATTTTGACACATATAAAAGGATTTTGAAGACACTAACGCCAAATCAATTTTCTATATGATCCTTGCAAAAATACTGACGGATGTTTCACTAAGATACGCGATACGCGATGCACTTTGATGGAATAACTTGAAAATGTAGACATATAGAGTCAGAAGTAATGAGAGGTGCAGGATCATCGAAATTCGAAATCATTCTCATCAATTACGTTTGATGATAACCAACTTTTTTGCTAACTGAGGACTTCAGAAGCTAAAGTTCTGGTTCAAATTGAATAAAATAATATTTTCAGAGTCTTGTATACTATTTTAATGCAAATCAGTTAACTTGAATATAATCATATAAACTTGAGCAAATAAACCGTTTAGAGGTTTAACTACAACTGAAACGGGATTTTTAGAAATGGTATTTAAACAAATTTTGGAGTTGATTTATCTTCATGCACGCGTAGTGGGCGTGGGAAATTTCCTAGACAAACTTTGTTAATATCTTCTGCAGCTAAATTATTATCAAATTACTTTCCGTCACAAAAATCAAAACGTGAACAACCTCACAGGGCATTATAATTAACAACTGTTCATTTTAAAAAATATCTGTAATTTTGAAAAGTGTGTAAATATGCAAACAAACGTCTTAAAACCAAGTACAAGGAAAACTAAAGAATCAAATTGCTGAAATATCAATGTTAGCGGAAATTGATTTCCACAAAACATTAAAGCTAACTTCCCGTTATAAACTTCTAAATTTATATTTAAACATAAACGTGTGTACTAACGTTTATATTTAAAGTTATAACTTTTCTCTAATGTTTATTTAAAAGAACTGATGAAGGTTTTCGGAAGTTCGAATTTGGTTGTTGCATATCGAATTTATATATTACAAGTTATTTCCTTGTTGGAATGCAAATTACAATCCCACCAAAAACCTCTAAGTAAAACTAGAAAGCTAGCATTGCATAAACATCGTTTTGCTTGCTAACTACTATGTTATATGGTAAATATTTCTGCCATCACATAAAAACGTACTTAGCATATAAGTTGCAAATATACTCTATATGTAAATGAAACTACCACGCTGTACGTACCTTCTTGAATTTATCAGAGTTTGGTAACTTATATTTTAAGTTACAGTTACAGTTAAGTTACAAGTTAAGTTACGTAACTATAACTGTAACTTGTAACTTACAAAAAACTGAAAGTAACTTGTAACTGTAACTTGTAACTGTAACTTGTAACTTCAAAAAATCCTGAAGTAACTTGTAACTATAACTTGTAACTGAAAAAATATGAAAGTAACTTACAAATGTAACTATAACTTGATTGATAAAAGAAGTCCAAAATCTTATTTCATTGAGAGGAAATTCAGCATCTTTTGAAATAAATTGTATTTTGCAGCTAGTTTTCATGTCAACAAGTAGGTAAAACTGGCATATTTTAAACAAATGACGTCTAATGGAAGTTATAAGCAAGTTTAAGTAACTTCAAAATCAACTTAGTTACGTAACTTACGAAAGCCAAAGTAGCTATAACTGTAACTTGTAACTTTCGAAAATTTGAAAGTAACATGTAACTTTAACTTGTAACTGAGAAACATCTGAGAGTAACTTGTAACTGTAACTTGTAACTAGAAAAAATTCTGGAGTAACTAGTAACTTGTAACTACAGAAAATCATAAAGTAACTGTAACTTAACTAGTTACTGAAAACTTTAAGTTACCAGACTCTGGAATTTATTCATAAAACAATATAGTTTCTTGTCTTCTATAAGAAATCTACAAATAAGCTTAGCGACAGTCTAGTCAAGAATCCACTGACCTACTAAACGTTTCAGGTGTAAAACTGCCTTGAAGAAGTAGAGATGCCTTCCAAGCTACTTTTATATTGCTTTGGCCTCAACCAGAAAATTACTGACGTGTTATATCGCTACCGCATGTACATGTACTGGAATATTTCAGACAGTAAATTTTACTCTGAGAACAGATTTTGGTCGCACGCTTTTATGGTGAATTTTATAAACATTGGTTTGATTGCCGTAGTATGTGCTCCAGCTGTGTGTTTTGTGTTATGGGACAATTTAAAGCATCCCATGTACTATAGTCTTTTTGAAATTGTTTTTATAGCGTCCTTAGCAGTTTTTATTTTACTAGTACTAACAATATTTCTAAATATTCGCCAAAGGCACAAAAACGTTGTGTTGCTGGTTAATAAACTTATAGAGTTTGAAAACCAAATTGCTGTAAGCAACATGCTGGTTAAAAGAACAACACCCCGGGGTATTCCAGATATATTTTGGTTAAACAATGGACACCTCGATATTATTGGTGTCGGTCTTTTAGTACATGTAACTGTTTTAGGGATCTTTCCATTATTGCTTCCAATCCCAGCGTTGTACTTAGGTTTAGATTCATCGTACGTATTTTGGAAAAGATTTTTTCCAATCGAAACTCGAAGTTTGATAGCTCAAGTATGTATATTGTCTCTTCGTGTTCCAGTAACGTTTCTGACAGTAATAGAAGCCTGTAACCAGTTCGCAACCTTGCAGAACTTGTTGTATGTTCTGCGAGCATTTTGCTCTATGTTCTGGAGTGCGGCGGCGCCTCACGGCGCCGCCAGTACTTCTCATAATTCAGATACAGTTTACTAATTGGTAGGTCTTGCCTTTTTGAATTACCACGTGCGGTTTCTCCTTTTATTTTTGCTCTCGATCAATAATCTACACGAGGTCAGAAAGTCGTAAGTTAGGCTTGGAACGAGCCAGGTTGCATAGCAGGGGCAACGTATGTTTTCGTTTTAACCGTCTAACCCAATCAGCTCTACAAGTTTACTTAATTGTTTCAACAATTCGGCTTCACTGACAACTTTAACAACCCTTAATAAGTTTTGAAAACTTGATTTAACGAATAATTTTTTTTGCAATAAACTTAAAGTAAAGTTAATAACAGGGATAAATAATAACCCGGTAATCTAGTTCCTCATCAGAGTGCTAGTAATTTTTAACTGCTCATTTTATAGAGATTGTTTTGGAGATTTCGGTTTCTTTAAAAAAACTGCCAGCATTTTCGAGATAATTAGGCTCTAATTCTTAGGGCAAATTTTAACATTCCATTTAATTTCAAGCTTTTAACAAAAACGTATTGCTAAAACATATTGTAACGCTTAAAGGAGAAAGCCTGGGAGCCAAAGTAGTTCTACAACTTTAATTGTTACATATATTTCACTAATTGTCGTAATGCGATTAAGTTTGAAATGATCGGTAACTTGGTAATCTCTTAAGATAATTTTTTTTCTTATTCAAACATGAAAGAAACTTTCTTTAAGAAAGTAGTCTACTTTTAGCTACTTTCATCTTAAACCTTTTCAGAGTATAATAATGACATTGAACTTTTGTGATTATTAGCTCCTTAAATTCATTTGTTACAGTCTTACAACCGCAAATTTGTCCTGTCTCGTTTTACATGATTTATAAGTCTTATCAGCCCGTTTCTGCAAATCCTAGTAACAAAATCACGTATCTATTAAAACCACGGCATAAGATACATGCTCCTATATCGTGATTAAGACACAATAAAGAATTTTTAATTAGGACTTGATGCTGATGTTTAAACAAAAGCCTTTAAATAATTTCCTTTATAATGCAGAAATATACAGTTCATGTTCACTTGAAAAAATTTAACGATTCATGGTTTCAGAAAGCTATTAAATTTATTGTCTTCTTTCTTCAATAATTAGAATTTCTCTACTTGCAGTTATTGTCATAGGGTTGTTGTCAATTTTTGCTATACAGCATTTCAGCACGCTGTTTAGTAGTTACTTTGAAATAGCCTACGAATGTAAGTCATCAACAGATTCTGCTGAGCAGAACATTCTTAAAACTGTTCTGCTTTTGTTCTGTTATGGTCTGCCATTTTGAAATAACAATGATGAAATTTCCAAAACATGGGCCTTCGGCCCATGTTCTGGAAATCATCATCATCATCATCGTTTTTTCGTCCATGTTCTGCGGGCATAGCACGTAGGATAGGTGATATTCTGCAGGGTTGCAGTTCCGCTTAATGGCTCTAATAGGAGTGTGCCTGGTTCAGTCAGTTGGCAACTGTGTGAAAACATTTTCTGCCATGAATGTGAGTGAACTAGCCATTAGAAAATGGAAACAACTTTATATACTTTTTCATCTTTGTGTTGACTTTTTATCACCTATTGTAACAGTTGCATTTGGTTTGTGTTTCTACCTACTCTTGATATGTTGCACTGTCTCCATTACATTTTATGGAAGAATCCCTTTGCAGATCTACGTCGTTTTCCCAACTTTTTTAACATTACTTATGATCTTTGTTCCTCTTACCTTTTATGTTCTGGTAAAAATGAGTAAGGACAGTATTAAACTTAAAACCCGATGGACGCAAGATTGTAGCAAAATTGCCAGTAAAAACTTTAAAGAGGCATTACTGCTACGTAAGGCAATGCAGTCAATGAGAAAAACCGAATTCACGTATAGCTCAATGGGAACGTTTACAAGGGCTACCAGAACAGACTACTTTTATTCCGTGATTTACTATACTTCTAGTAGTATTATAACGTTGCGACATGTTGTAAAGTCGTAGTAAAGACACAAATACTAATCTTTGCGTAGTAGGGCATGTACAAACAAAATTATGTTTAAAAAGTTTATATTAGGTAATGTAAACATTTATCAACTTACCGTTTGGGAAAAACACATATAAACAAACAAATGGAACTAATTTGTATTTTATTTGTAATAAGGAATGATTGTTTTTGGGTAAAACAATACGAACGCAAAAAAAAACTTTTAGTTAAAACAAACAGATATTATAATGCAAAGTATAAATCAACATTTAAATACTAATATATTATGCTGAAAGTAAAATTAATATTATATAGGGTATTAGTTAATTATATCTATAAACATTTATTATTCTATTAAAGGTTTTTTATTTATTTATTATGCAAATAAAGTGGACAAAGCGAAATGAGCAATATATAATTCTTGCACTCTTTCCAACGCTCTAATACCTTAACAAAATCAAATACTTTTAGGAAAAAATCGGACTAATTGTTTATAATCACAATTTTTTTATTTTGCTAATGCTACATTTAACCTATCGCTATTTGTATTGTCAACACATACTCAAGAACATTAGCTAAATAATTAATTCGTATGGATCTGTCCAGTGTTAAAGCAAAACTTCCCACTTTCAATTCTGTTCGTTTACAACCTCGTATAAATTTTACAAGATAAGTTGCCGTTAAGCGCTTTGCATTGCAAAACCTGGACACTTGTTCCATCCACGAATATTTTATCATTTTGTTACTCACTGTTTCTAACTTGCACGTGTTTTCAAAGAACATAAACAAAACTTGTAAAGGAAACAAAGTTAAAGCTAATCCCATAACCAACACTAGACTATTACCAGATTTAATGCTGTAGATTACAGAATTTATTCCAGCTACGAGCATAACACCTGTAAAAGCTAAAAATACCTGGGCTACATTTTTTAGCAAATCTTGCAAATGAGCTATCATCACACTATATATACAATAGGAATTTAAGCATACAAACATGTTTGTTGCTGATATGGGAATCAATGTTATTAAATGTAGTAATTTATACAGGGAATCACAAACAATTAAAAGCAACACTGTAAGTGTGCGCACATTTACCAACATAACCTGAGCAGGCAGAACACAATTTATAAATCGAAGTAAAAGAAATCCATAAGATTTGCAAATGTCCCCGTTTTTCCTTACAATGTTACAAAATAAATAAGAGTGATCCAAGTTTATGATTATGAGAAGAATGGGCACAACCGTTCCTGTGGTTGTACTTAAAATAACAAGCATGACTAACGTAAGTCCAAACACATCACGACTGCCATTCAATTTGTACTGAATCCAAGTTTCCTCAATAAATTGCTTTACGGATGTGCATTTTTTGAAACCGTGGTAATACCCTGAATTCATATCTGTACTGGAAATCCAATTTAAAACCAGAGCAAGGTCTTTGCCAAACTTCCAAGTTAAAAGATCATAAAATGCGGCAAGTATAATACAGAAAGAAAATATGGAGTAGATCAAGGTATGAGTGAGACTGGTGCCATTGACAAAGGAATGAATGCTAATAAATGCTGATATTGATAATCCTAATCCATAAAGTATCCAAGCTAATACGTGATACAGAAGAATTGGTAGCTTTTTGCGTTTAAAAGGTTTTACAGACACAACATATAATCTGCTAGCATTGTTATCCCAGTTCACTGGATAAGAAAATAACCGATTCTTGTTATATTCTTGACACAAATTAAGAGCAACTTTTGCAAAGGGTGACGGCATTTTCAAATTGTAAAACTAAAACTTTAAAAAAAAAAAAGAACTTATTGTAGTTCTGCGTTGTGTTTATTTACTGCGAAATACACGTTACTGTTTGAAGAAGAGATGTTGTTTCAGTCCGAAAAGCTAAAAGCTAGAGTTGTAGTAAAATTTTACACACGCGTTTATCAATCACTAACTTCAGTAATTTGAAAAATGTCAGGTTAATGAAACTACTTATGAGCAAAAACAATATTATTAAAACGGATAATATCAGCTTATTTCACGTTATCAAATGTTTAAAACTTATTATTGCATAAATTGTATTTTTATACAGCGTATTTAATTGTCAAGCGTGTGCCTCATTACTCATTTTGTACATTAAACAAAAGTAGCATTGGAATTGGAATATGATATAAAAATACGCAGACAATACTTACAAATTGAAGATAATTTGCAAATTACAAAAATTACACCAATCACTAGAATTTGGTAAACAAAACACTTGTAAAAATAGAAAATATTCTATTTAACAAGAGTGCTTTAGCGTTAAAGTTTTCACAATAGCATAAACCTCACATGTTTTCAATTTCTAACTTTGAACCTTTTTACATCACAATTATAGCATTTTAGCAGCTAGCATTTTGGTTTTGGTTGACTATGCATGTTTAACTTATTACGTAAGGCAAGACTAATAAAATGACATTACTTGATGAAAGTGCGAAAACAAAAGGCTTAACAATTAGCTTCAAAATGGAATCTTAAAAAAACCGGGTTTTATTCAATTTTAAGAAAATTTCATTATCATCACATACTTTTCAAACAGATTACAACTTGAAAAGCTGATAAGCTTGATTTTTAACTAAATTGGTGATAATGATGAACCCGGTACAACGTCCACTACTCTGGGGAAGCCCCTGCCTCCTCCTCGTCCTCCTCAAGTGATGAACCCTGACCTAATTCCCGATCCAGACCCAACTCCTTCAACTGCTGCTCAACACTTTTGCAGGCCCTCTGAAATCGATTCTCATCATCGTCCTCCCACTCCGGCAACAACGAGGTTAGGGCCTTGGTCATTGCCTTAATTCGCCGAATATCGTCAATTTGCTCTTCCTTGGTTCTGTAGCCTCGGGATGGGCCTGGAGTTGAACCACCAGCGGCGCCTTCCTCCTGACCCCCCTCCGCCCTTTCAAAGAACACATTCAAAATCATAATTAAAACAAATTCCTCGTCAATTCCAGGTTTTGTAACACAATTTCATCTTCCATTTGACTTACCCGTGTTCCTTCGAAGTAGCAGCTTCAACCGCTTCCAACTCCTTTTCATTAGATCCACCGCCGGCGTCTTCCCCCTGGCCACGTTTCGACCTTTAAAAATAAAAAGACACATTCAAAATCAAACCAAATTGATAATTCAATCATTCCTGGCCATTTTGTTAATGATCTTTCCATTTGACTTACCGTTTGGCTTCAAGCGCCTCCAACTTCTGTTCATAGTCTTCCAGAGCCAGGTCACGCTTCTTTTGTCCTTCGAGGTCACTCTCCCGAGGGATCACCTCCTCAACCACCTCAACTTCCCCAACCTCGACTTGTCCTTCGGCTTCACTCATGGTCACTTGAAGATTCTCTTCCTTTCGTTTTATGTCCGTTAAATTCAAAATTTTAATTAAAATTGTTGTCCAATTTTCGGCTCAAGTAATTGAAGAGATGAATTTCTGTCTCTAGACTTAATGATTGGATTTGCAGCTGATAAAATCGACGACTGAATTGCAGCAGTGCAGTGCAGACTGAAAGGAAGCTTCAGAGTCCAGTTCAATTTTTTTACGCTTCGCAAAGCGGCTTTGCACCAGACCTCCCACGTGGCAACTTGACTTATCGAGAAAAAAGACTCATCATGCGACGTGTGAGGTCTGGGGTAAAGTGAAATATTGAGGGAAAAAGTGGCAATCTTTTTGGCTTTTAGGTCTACCACGTGTATTTTCAGTTCAGCAAAAAATTTCTCCTTTCAGTCTAGTCTACTGTTAGTTCAGTTCAGTCTGAATCCATTTGACAAAAGTTCAATAAGTCAGTCGACATTTGAAACCAATTTTGATTAAAAAACGCAAGAAAGTCTGACTTTAAGTGACCATGAGTGAAGCCGAAGGACAAGTTGAGGTTGCGGTGGTGGAGGAGGTGATCCCTCGGGAGAATGACCTTGTCGGACAAAAGAAGCTTGACCAGGCGCTGGAGGACTATGAAAAGAAGCTGGAGGCGATTGAAGCCAAACGGTAAGTAAAATGAAAAGAAGAAAAGATCATTATGGAAATGGCAAGGAATGATTTAATTATGAATCTGGATTATTTTTGAGTGTTTTTGTATTTTTTAAAGGGCGGAACAGGGCCAGGGGGAAGATGCCGCCGGTGGTTCTAATGAAAAGGCGTTGAAGTCGGTTCAAGCTGCTACTTTGAAGGAACAAGGGTAAGTCAAATGGAAAATGAATTCTGTTACAAAACCTGGAATTGACGAGGAATTTATTTTAATTTTGAATTTGAATGTGTTTTTAAAGGGCGGAACAGGGTCAGGAGGAAGGCGCCGCCGGTGGTAGTCCTAGTCCAGGTCCATCCCGTGTCTCCCGGTCCAAGGAAGATCAAATGGACCACATTCGGCGAATTAAGTCAATGACGAAGGCTCTAACGTCCTTACTTCCGGAGTGGGAGGACGAGGATGTTGACCGTTTTCAGAGGGCCTGCAAAACTGTTGAGCGGGAATTGCAGGAGCTGGGTCTGAACTTGGAATTAGACCGGGGTTCGTCACTTGAGGTTCAGGAGGAGGAGGACGAGGAAGGGGCTTCCCAAAAGTAGTGGACTTTGTACTGATGTCATTCATTATCATCATCAATTTAGATAAAATCATTACAGTTAAGCTGTTGTAATCTGATTTAAGTTATAATCTGATGGAAAAAGTGTGTGATGATTATGAGATGTTCTTAAAATTGAATAAAGCCCGGATTTTTGAGGATTCCATTTTAAAACAAAATTGTTCAACGTTTTATTTTCACACTTTGGACTGCAAGTTTTTAATTTTGTATGAATGCACACATCCTATTTTGGAGTTGACCTTTTTTATCAGTTGAGCTGAGGTTGGTTGAGTGATTCTGGAAAAAGTATATTGTCGTCATAACTAATGGGAGATTATGAAGGGCAAGTGGAAATTAGAGAGTTTGAAAGGGAACTGGGAGCTTTGAGGTGACTTGTTATCAAATTGACCTCCAGAACTCCCCAAGCCGTTTCATTTCAGCAATAATAAATACAGTATCATGGAATACACATTTTCAATCCAATTTTCAATCAATTAATAAATATTACTAAGCCGAAACAGATTTGAAGTGGTATCACTTTATTATTGAATTGAAGTTAAAGCATGCTAACGTCATCCTCCTAAGAAAGTGTATGGATGAATGGCTACTGGTATGAGAAAATAGTGGATGCTTGCATAAATAAAAGTAAACCATGGAGGGAAAATGTAGAAGAGAAAGAGTTTTACCTAGGTATTCCTGACAAAAGTCAAAACCCGACTGCCCACAAAAGAGTGGGTAACACATCATTACATTTCTGGTACGGGAGTACATAGTAGTGAACCCCGTGCACAGAGCTTTCTTTACTGTGTACTAGCGTAACTTGTAGCGGGTACATAATATTTATTATGTGCTTTCAACCCTTATAGAGACTTGGTCTCTTATCTCTTTTAGGATAGCTTGTAAGTGACTTGTCACACTAACATTCACGACTTAAACCACATGAGTAGCTGCTTATCAAATTTCATAACCTTACAACATCCTATCAGGTATTTTCTGATTTATGGCCACGGTAACCTTTAAAGGAAATAATTTTAGTAGCGCATTTTATACGAACACGTGATGATTACATATAGCAGTGTCAGGTCAAAGGAAACAAACGAGTAATCATGGAAAAATTAACTGGAAATTTCTATGTTACGTGTAATAAAAACTTAGAATCATTTACTTCATTCATTGATTAAAAATCAGAAGCGTGCGTAATGCAAGTAAACAGTGCATAATAACAATTTAAGTAGCTTGATGAAGTCTAAATTGCTTAGATAATCTTAGACATTTTCACACACTTCAGTCTAGTACCAGGGGGTGAAATTTCACCCCCCTTACCTAATTAATTTTTTCTGGTATAAAGAGAAAGACTTATTGAATTATCTCTTTTCGTTTAGCCGCTATGAAGGAACAAAAATTTCG
This sequence comes from Entomobrya proxima, assembly GCA_029691765.1. NCBI lineage: Eukaryota > Metazoa > Arthropoda > Collembola > Entomobryomorpha > Entomobryidae > Entomobrya > Entomobrya proxima. The sequence continues at coordinate 39,709,272 of CM056169.1, read as the reverse complement.
AAATTTTGAATCTTAAATGACCTATATCTCAGCTGATTGAGGTCACAGTGCCAAAGTTTGTTGGCTGTTAACTAACATTTATGTGGGCTTTTGATTGCGCATATTTTTGATTTTTTCAAAAAATTTCGTGAAATCACGTTCCGGTTAGCTGTAGAGTTACAGACCATAAAATCATAAAATTTCCACCTGGTGATAAAAAATTATAGGGGATTTTTTTTCTCGGATAAAAGCATCATAATAATGGTGATGAAACCTCTAAAATATGGTGATGATAAATTGTATGCCTTTCAAAAATAACTCACAAGGTCTTGACGAATATATGTATATAATTTGGGAAGAACAAACCACATAATTAGTAGACGTTCAGCCACGTAATCCCAACTGGAATTTCCGCAGTCCCTCCCTTCAATCTTAAACTGGTTTCCAAACCCTTACTTTTTAGCCTGGTTGCCCTCCGCAAGGCTCTGGCCCGAATTCATCAATCTTTTGAGCTCTTGATGTATACACCATTTTAGTTACAAAACTTGTTCACTAAACCTTATGTAAAACTATAAAGTGTTGGTTTCCTAAACTGACGCCAAATTTTCTAAAATGCCAAACTGAGAAATCTGTCTTTGCATTTGAAAAGTTGATTGACTGAAATAACTCTGCTTTGTGCTGTGGAAAGAAAAGGAAAATGTTTAGTAAACGATTATACAAAATTTGGGAGTTTTTGTTTTATTTTGGTCAAAGAGTGGGCTGCTATGCATTAGAATTCGATAAGAAAACCCAAACGTTTCATAACACAACAGACGCCAAAGTAATAAACAAACTCCGACGCAATTATTGCTTTATATGCGTTTGGGCCATAGCATCGTTTGGAATGATAATAAATATATACCGAGAAAAAGATTTTGATAGATTCAACATAACTTTGCTTTTCTGGGTGATTGGAATTTTATCTGCCGGCTTTCCAACTCTTTGTTTCTGGTCTGCGGAAGACTTGTGCTTAGTGTGCAACGGGATAGTCAAATATTTCAAGTTTTTAAAAGGTAACAAATATCCGAAATACAAAGCATATGTTTTCAAGCACATACTTTTGCATGTTTTCTTATATTTAGCTCGTTACATGCCAAATTTCAATTCCGAAACATCAAAGGTTAACAAGGTATTGGATGGAATTCTTTTAGGAGTTACTTTAGCCAGTCTAACTGCCCATGGTGTAGTGATTCCTTATTGTATGTACGATCCTCGTTGAGTTATATTTCTTGGAGGGCTAATTCCCGACAAATATTATGCCTATTTTCCTTGGGGACTTTTGTTTGCAGTTTTTCATGTGTACTTGCTAGTAGTTTTGGGTTTCACAATGGCAACAAGTTTTGCGATAATAATGCCTTATTTAGTGTATGCCACGCTTATTCTTACAAAGGAATTCAGGTTATGGCAAAAATCCTACAGAACGTTGCATTAATTAAGAGAACCTAAAAACCTTAGACACACCTACCGATGTTTTCAGATTTTAAATTCTAACGTGATGTGCCTTGTGGGAAAATATTTTGCATTTTATTACGCAGTTTGCACACTTTATCCAATGTATGGATGCGTGGTACTAATCCGGTATTGGAAAGATTTGCATGGCGTGGCAAAAGCTTGTATAATGTTTGATTCGGTTGCTGTTTATTGTGTTTGGCTAATATTTCTTCAGTTGGGAAAATATATGTACGCTAAAGGAGAAAAAGTGCTTGGTTCCTGGAAATCTCTTGCGTGGAAAGATAAAAGAGATGGAAAAGAAATGCAAAAATTTAGAGAGTCTTGCAGCTTGGTACTGATTCATTACGGAAAGACAATGGTGTTAAGACGAATAACACAGTTTGTGTACATTAAGGCAGTAATTAGAGGAATACTGAGGGGACTTCTAGCTCTAAGATAGCTTCTCGTTGTGGTAGACCAATTTCCGTGACCAGAAATATAATTTTAAGTTTTCTTGAATACTTAGTACATACATGTTAGTGACAGCTAAAATTCAATATATTACTCTAAAATGTTACTCTAGTATAGGTTTATGCAATAATCCTGTATATTAGGTAGATAGTAAAAGTATTAATTTGTATTTAATCTTGTATGTTTCTTTCTGTAATTTACTAGTTCTTTTAACGTTCGTTAAGTCTTTGTTCAAATACATTTTAATAAAACGGTTTTATCTAATCCAAAATGATTCAATATCATATTAAATCAAAGTTTACTTACACATGTTTTGTAACTGTAATGGTTTTTTTGTTCATAAACTTGAGCATTCACAAAGTGAATTCATGAAAAAATATTGACACGAATGTTTTAGTTTGCTTCTGACCTAAGAGGAGAAGAAAATGATGTAGAGATAGACACGACAAGAGAGTAAACAACATTAACACATGATCGCATGTGATATCATGTGGACAACCTATTATGCTCTCAGAATACTACACTTATAGCATCGCAGCATATTCATCTTGACGAAACAAACCAAGCAACTGGTCGTGAATCGCAGAGCTTGGAGCAGCGTTTTTAATTAAAACCAGAGAAAGTTTTGCAAAAAATGCAGAATGTATTGCGCAATAAGAGTAGGAATGATACAAGCCTTACTTGTATTTGTTGTTTCTGCGAATACTAATTTGCAAATTTGTGACGAGATAATTTTGTGTCAAGTTTACGAGTACGAAAATGCTGATCAGGTATTCTTCGCAGTTTTCAATTTTTGGAAGATGTAACAGCAGCTATACGTTGCATTAGCACATTATCAAAAGTAAAATTGATTTCATCCATGATTCTTACCTTTAATTTTTCAACTTCTATTCAACTATATTATAAATTTCTGAGTGGTCTAAACATTTTGGGACTTTTGCTAATAAGTTTGAATACAAACTGGGAATTGTAATCTGACATTAAATGGAATTCAATCTCTGAACAATTTGATCAATACAAAAGGAAACTTGAAACATACCAAGTGATGCCCTTCAAAGTCTGAGCAATTAGACAACTAGTAAGTTTGCACCAAAATGCAGTGAAAACGATTCCAGATTTGATGAATGAATGAATGAATGAAGTCTCTAAATTGGTTATTCATCGCAGGAAACAAAATCTCCAATATTGAAAATCTTGCGCTTACTGGACTAGATAAGTAAATGCAAAAAATAAGAATTTATACTGTATTATGAGTGATGCAAAAAAAGAAAAAGCTTAATCGCTATTATTATTCTAGCCTAATCATTGTATATTTAGACTCATACCTACTCACCGCAGTGCCAGTTGGGAGTTAAAAATATTTAAATGGTAATGCCACCAATCAATAATAATGTACAACTTTTAAAACAATGCATGTACTTTTCGCCCTCGTATAAATTGGGATCCATTTATATTGGAAAATAAAAAATAATCTCAATAAAAAATAATAAAATCTCACAACCATCCTTGCCATACATTTCGTAGCAAGTTGCATGTATCTTCTTAATTAAGGAAAGTCTAAAAAAGTTGTAGAGATAGATAGCAATTAACATTGCTTTGCGTGTATCAAAACATGTTAAAGCAGGAAAATTAGACATTTATCCTGTAAGGGTAAATCTGAATACTTGCCTTACTACAGTAAGAGGTTTTCAAATGCATTGGGTGTGTTTGAGTGTGTAACCGGGTTTACAACAATGTGAACGTAAATACAGAATTGAAAAAGTTCACACACGCAAACCATCCTATGCGATTAGACGGTCAAATTAGTAGCTTTTTACTGCAGTATAAGCGTGTTAATAATTACCATTTAAAAACCAAAAACACATTTTTTATCAGAAAGAGGCCAAACATGCAAATTGCATCCTTTAAAAGTCAATAATTATATGTTACTTTTCCTTAAAATACTGCATATAGACAACAGAATTAGTAATTAAAATGTAAGTAGCCTAAAAACACCCAAAAACAAGGAAAACTTTTGCGAACAAAAGGCAAGTAACTTTCCAGGTTTAGCATGAAATCTCAATTTCGGAATTGATGATAAATTTAAAGAACTTGCTGACATTGGGAAAATGCAGATACTAATCTTTCTTTCTTTCTCACGGTTGTGAAACCTAATGCGACGTAAGAAAAGTCAAACGTGACGCATTTTCTAGTCAAAACAATCACGCCAATGGCTCAGTATGTCTGCTGTGCATCCTCATCTAGAAGTCAAAATTTTCTACATCATAAAACAATAATAGTTTTGAGAACATTTATGAGCTAATACAGTTACAATGAATTATATTATTTATGTATCTGTGACAACTTTTATATTTGGCAACACTTTTGTGGCAGGTATCAGTTTTCAAGAAGATGTCGCAGTAACAGTAGAGCAGAAAAAATTAATTGAGAAAGTAAACAACAAACACGAATTTATGATTTCCACACTTATAAATCTATTTTAACTTATACATCACCTGTTTTTAGCTAAGGCAACGAGTTCTGCCCCACATTGTGGAAAATTACATGAAGCAAGATTTGCATCTTGCAAAATTTTTGCGTTGTAAGTATATTCAAATACAAAAAACGTAATATAATAAAAAAAATATATTTATTGCTGCCATGAAATTTACTGTTATGCAGCTACAAATTTTGATTTGGACCGGGCCGAGAAGAAGATTTTGGAGGTAAGGTAAATTTTCCAAAATCAACATATGAAAAAGATATTATTCAATAAATATCATTAATTAAGGATATACGATGGAGAAACGAAACCAAAATGGCTACAATTGAGGAAGTAGATTTGTCAGATATAAACAGCGATTTTCCGTTTTTGCGCGGAGGACATGACAAGGATGGTAGACCTTGTAAGGATTACTTATCAGTATTGATTTCTAAAATTATTATTAAGTACCCGCAGGCTAATTATTCATTTCGCACACTTGGTCTGTTCGGGTCCGTCCGTCCGCCCGCCCGCCCGTCCGCCCGTCCGCCCGTCCGACCCCCCGCCCGTCCGCCCGTCCGTCGCCCCTAAAACGCCCCTTAGAATTGGAATTTTTGAATTCTGTTTTTTTCTAAACGGTACCTCTCAACAAGACCTCGCGCCTGGTCCAAAAACATTTTAACAAAAAAACACCAGAGGGCGCTAAAAATTGAAAAAAGTGTATAACTCTGGTCCCTTAAGACTTTTTAGAGTTTTGTTTTTTGGAATAGGTTTCTTAGGTCCTACAGCATCTATTGACACCCCAAGTTTTTACAAGCGCACGCACCCTGGCGGCCAAATTTAAAAACGCCATAACTCTGGTCCCTTAAGACTTTTTAGAGTTCTGTTTTTTGGAATAGGTTCCTTAGGCCCTAGTGCATCTATTGACAACCCAATTTTACCCCAGCGCACGCCCCCTGGCGGCCAAATTAAAAAACGCCATAACTCCGGTCCCTTACAACTTTTTTCAATTTTTTTTTCTGGAGTAGGTTCCTTAGGTCCTACTCCATCTATTGACACCCCAATTTTTCCCTAGCGCACGCCCCTTGGCGGCCAAATTAAAAATCGCCATAACCCTGGTCCCTTACAACTTTTTTCAATTTTTTTTCTGGAAAAGGTTCCTTAGGTCCTACTCCATCTATTGGCATCCCAATTTTTCCCCAGCGCACGCCTCCTGGTGGCCAAATTTAAAAAACGCCATAACTCTGGTCCCTTAAGACTTTTTTGAGTTCTGTTTTTTGGAATGGGTTTTTTAGGCCCTGCTGCATCTATTGACACCCCAATTTTTTCCCAGCGCACGCCCCCTGGCGGCCAAAACTTTAAAGTCATAATTCGGATCTTTACTACCTTTTTAGTTCTGTTTAAAAAAATATCTACGTTTGTCTACTCTGTCAACATTTACAAAGGTTTATTTTAATTGCAGTCATCTATTTTTGAACTATGCATTTAAAGTTGTCATAGCACTAGCCAGTGAATGGAACCTTCGGCGTGCAGTTGTCACCGGAAATTCTAAACGGTTAGTGAGGTATATGGAGAGAGAATTGGAAATGACAGCTAGAAAAGTGCGTCAGCTTCAAATCGAAGGAAAAAATGTAATGTTGTCAGAGAATAGCTGCGCTTATTTGTTATATGTAATAGGCGGACGAAACTCGTATTTTAATATTTTTGTAGGTAACACAAGCAATTCTCATTGCGGATTTAAACCACTGGTCAGCGGCGAGTCATTTATGCATGCAATGTAATATTGACAAACCAGTTATTCAAGTGCTTCAAAAAAGGGATATTCAAATTTAAATTTAATTCCTTTTCAGGTTTTGGAATGGCCCTAAATTTTATGATTTCCGTTGAAAATCATTTTCCGGGACTGGCGGACAAAATCATTTTTCTAAATGGTAGTTAAATAAAAAAAGTTTGTATGAAATATTTGATATAATCCTTTTTAAGTTGTTACTAATTGATGTAACAAAATATGTGATAGCATCACCCGCACTGGAATTTGCCATGGATTTTATTCGTCAACACGTAAGTAAAGAAACCAGGAAAGCCTTGCGAGTATACGGAACTAATAAGCAACAGTGGAAAAAGCTATTATTGCAATGGATTGATAGAAAGTATTTGCCAGTGGATTTAGGTGGGACCCTAGAGCGCGAGTAACTTTTGACAACTTTTTTACGTTGTATGTTCAGCAGTAACATTATGTATCGCGTGGTATATTCACAATTTTCACAAATTAAAAGGATATGGCTTATTACCATAGTCAGATATATAATTATAATGTATGTTATATCATGTATCTAGTAACGAACGAGAAGATGAGGGGGATAATTTCTTCTAGGAAACAGGACGATTTTAATTTAAAATTTTTAAAAGTACAATTATACGTTGGAATTTATTGCTAAAGGTTATTGTAATTGGTTTTTTGTACTGGCTGCATATACCAAAAAATTATAGTTTCAGCCGAGACAAAATACTTGCATTTTAGAATATTTTATTTACAAGGCTTGGTAAATAGCTTCAATGTTTATATCACCCCATCTTCATACAAATTAAGTACTGTTGCAACAATCTCTGCTTTTAAATATTCGTTTTCTTCATCAGCCCCCATTTCTTCAGAAAACATTTCCATGACGTTGTCCCCCTGCTGCTGATCCATGTTTTTACAATCCTCTGTCGGTTTGAAAATAAAGCTAAGCATCAACACTGCATTCAAAAATCCATATAGCTTTGATCTTCTGTAGCGTCTTTGGAGGGTTTCAAACGTAAACCCAGGTTGTGTTTTGACATTTAAATCTTCACAATATTTTGTAAAGGTGTCAAAGTACACGCGAAGCATTTCCTTTTCATGCTTGATTCTTATTGGCGCTCTGACGCTTGTAAAGAGGAAATAAGCCAGGTCAATTGTAGGACATGCCTCACGGATTACCTGAAAGTCAATCAGTGCGACTTGGACAGGCTTTGAGTCGGCATAACGAAATAGTATGTTGTTGACCCAACAGTCCCCATGAGTTCCCACAAGCCAGGGTTCTGAAAATTTTAGTATTGGCTTTAAAATTTTCAGACTGTTATCACCTTTAACGTAATTTAAGAATTTTTTGAATCACCTTGTGGAACATCGTTGTTCCTTTTTGGTTTGACCCTCAAATGGCTCTCCTGTAGTATCTCATCAATTCCTTGGGCAGGCACACTTTCGTGAAAAATAGCCAATGTGTCAGTTGCGAATAAAATTTGCAAGCTTTTCCGTATTGGGTGGTCATCACCTAAGGCTTTCTCAACAAGTTTTATCGTTTTTTCTGTCGCAATGTTCATCAAGGGTTTCCATTGTTCCAAATTCTCCTTTGTGTAAACCGTATCCGAGAACCGTTTATAGTTTGAACTGAGCAAAGGAAATCCATATTTTTGCTTATAAGCCCATGTCAGTGCGTGTAATTTTGCAAGCTCGGCTACAACTAGTTTTGTATGAGCCAAGTCTAATCCTTGAATACGGTCAGCCATCTTATAGCCAAAAGTTTTTCGTAGGTCAGTCATCACCAGAAAGTTTTCATTGTGCCAAGGAGTATCCTTAAAGGCTGCGATTTAAAATATGAAATTAAATTTATATTTTTACAAGCTTTAATAAATTCTCATACCTCGTGTAACATCAGAACCGACCACGTTTCCTCCATGATAAGGAGCTAATGAGAGAGTTGTCTTCTCACCCGCACCAGAAACCAAGGCAAGCTCGCCCAGTTGTGGAGAGAAACAAGCATACATAAACAACTCCTTTTCAAATACATTCATTTGGTCTAAATATTCCCTTCTAGCTGGGTGCTGAGGATAGCACTTTATCAATAAGTGAACATGACCTTGCTCTCCTTTCAAAGTCACGTCAACAGCATGCATAATGCTTAAATAGTTGTCGCCCGGGTTGGTCCCTAAAGTTTTGCTAAACGTTTCCACTGGTTTCTTCAATACAAACTCTAGAAATTCTTTGGTCAACAAAAAACCGGATTCTGGCGTTGCCATGTTTGCACAAATACGAGAGGAAATTTATATTTATTTAATCTATATGCTACGAAATAATTACAAATGTTCACACTTTTAAAATATTTGTAAAGCTCCTTAGTCGTCGTTTGCTGTGTAGAATGCTGTGTGTCACACTGGTATATCGAAAAATTTCATTACGCAGAAGTAAGTGAAACAGTGAAGGACACATATAACTCAACTTGGCAAATAAGATAATGAATATTGAAAACAGTACATTGCATGATTTGAAATGTTTGATATCTTTATCATTTTGATAAGAATAACACTTATCCACTCGGCATGGCAGCACAGTTCTTTAACGTTCTTTGCATGGTTTTCACTTGATATTGAATGAAAAATGTTACAATTTTAACTTATGTTATCAATTTAATGAACAGTGAGAAACAGAATTAAAGTCAAATCACACCTTCCTAATATAAGTTTTGAATTTCAGATTGATAAAGATCTTCCATTTAACAAAAGACAATTGGGTATCCATTTCCGTACCAGATATAAGCGTATGCATGATGATATTATGACAAGTAAATATTTTGATAAAAAAGAAAAGAATAATCTTAATTGGCTAGATGTTAATGAAATGTACTTATATACTAAGATATGTTTTGCTTTCAAATCTAAAATTAAATTGGGTCCACAAATATTTCATAATGTATTAAACCATAGTGATGTTACAACATTTGATACAAGATCTGGTACACATTTTGTAGTTAATCGTGATAAATGCAATGATTTACTTGAATATGAAATAGCAAATGCACGGTATAAAGTACCTACTACGTACTGAAATACGTGATATTGTTGAATATAAAGTTCTTAAGACTGAAGGTAAATCTAATCTAATTGAGAATCGTCACGGTATTAACCATGAAGGATGTGTTTTGTCATGTATAGATGATGTCATTGAGGATATGAGATACCTATTTGCTAGAATATGAAGAATCGAATAAGTAATATATTAATTGTTCTGTTAAAACTATATCTCCCATAATACGTCAACTCTCTATAGTTAATTACTAATACTTTTTACATGTTATAACTAATGAGAAATTATTTTGTAAGATTATTTGACAATGGTGCAGAATTGGGCTATCTATATTGATAGATGTACATGGTTTTTATACCCTACAAAAAGGACTATTTTCTCATGTACATTAAATTAACGAACTTGTCCAGCTAACATAATGACCTTGGTCGAGGGCGATAGTTGTGGAAAGATAAATAAATAAATAAATGCATCTTAACACTACATTGTTGATATTTTACATTAGCAATATGTTTACATAGTTACGAAAGTTAACCTATTTTAATATTTTACCACTTTTGTTTTACAAAATACATTTTGAACTCTAAACAAGCAATTCCAGATTCTAAAGAAAAGAATGTTGGATATATGCATCTTCAATTTTGAATAATAAAACACCTTGTTATTACATCTAAAAGATTTTTGTTGCATGTTTACCGATCGGCCGCACGTATAAATTAGCTCAAGTATTATAGCTACTGTTGCAAAAGCCATTCCAACTGGAATTACACAAATTACCACAGATATACTTGATTTAAGATCCGGCGGTTTGGCTATCCAGTTTATGGGGAAGTTAATCCACAAATCTTCAAACCACTTAGTCTCCCACTGTACATGATAGTCCAATAGTCCAGATGTGTACAATGCCTCCATTCTAAACAAAGACTTAATAGGGAAGAAGCCAACCCACTCAAATTTGCGATGCAGACTTGCAACTGATTTTTTCCCAAAAGAAAGTGGTACTTTAAATTGGCTAGAGTTAGCTATGTATAACATATTCAACCAAAAACCGTCATCTCGCTCCATAAGTCTTGCGTGACGACCGTATTTTTCGCAATGTGTAAACATATAATCGTTATCTTCAAACTCTAAAGAAGCACTAAAGTTACTCAACGCTGGAGTGATTCTTGTGTTGTTCAGCAAGTATTCCTGCTTCTGGCTAAGATTTAAAGTGGTACATTTTCCACTTCTATCAACCCAGGCACCTAGTATGTTATATAATTCTGAAAAAACCCCAAAATATTTGGTATTACCATATACATCTGTACCTTCCAGTTTGGTTACATGACAGTGGACCCCCTTTTGAGTTAAAAACTTTTCAGAGTCATTTAGATATCTCCATTGCATCTCATTTTCCACGTCATACGGTATATTGTTTTTGTACAGTGGTTTCGAGTAAATGGTGTATGAGTCATGTACAAGCTGTTCAATTGAAGAGTAGGGAATTGGAGGAAGCGTGCTACTAAGCTTTGTAATATTGCTTCCTTTGTACCCTGTGCTTAACACTACAGTCATTAACAGCGTTGTAGCTACAATTGGTTTTAGGAATAAGTGTTTACGAACAACTTCAATGTCATACGCAGAAAGTAGACCATGCTCCATCAAATTATCAAAAGCTGAAAGAAAATATCGATACGTGAAATCTCGTAGTTTTGTACTTGAGTTGGTAGTGGCAGTACAACTATTCATGAAAACGTATATAAGCCCAACTCTAACCAAACTAACGGCAAGAATTACAATTGTCACAATGCAAATCCATGAATACAAGTCGTAAGAACGTGCTAATTCAATAAATGGGCTACTTTTTGCCTGTTGGCCACACGCTACAAATACCAATTCTTTAGAGAAGAATCGGAAACGCCCTTCAAAGGGTTTTGACATCAACCTGGATATCGTAGGTAATATTAACCGTTCAAGTTTACAAGAAGATTGTTTGATGCAAGATGACTGATAAGCCAGGTCGTGTTCATATGAGGAATTACCAAATACATCGTAAAAGAGCTGTTGTATTCTCAGATGTATCCTTGGGGTGGTACTTAAGTCCAAGTATTCAAATTTTTCTATATCTTTTGTATCTAAATCGTAGAAAATTGGAACTTTCACAAATCGACTTTGACTCAGTTTAGGCACCATATACTTCAGCTTCCATATAATCTGATCAGTGTCTACTTGTGCGTGCTTAATAGCCTGAATCAGGGAGATATAATCCGATACAAGTTGCCACTGCAAAGCTACTCTTTGAATGATGTCTCCCGGTTTGCAAAAGAAACAGAACAATTCTGCGCTTTCGAGTTTTCTGTTGTCTGTTTTCCAGTGAAACCAGGCATGTGTTGCTGTGCTCACCGTTTGTCCTACGACATAATATTGAAAGGCACGGATTCCCAGTATCCATGCATTTTCATCATTGTGTTTTAAGTTAGATACCAGAACGTTAAATTGCCACTGACTTTGAATTAAGTCCATAGAGCCTCCCTCATATACTTCTTTGAAGGTATCTGGAATTCGCTTCCAGAATAGTGTACTTTCACTTCCTAACGCAAAAAAGGTAGACTTGTAATACTTCCAGTAAAAATGAGATGTAATAGCTATAGGACCATTGTATAAACTACTTGGAAATGCCCGGTGAAGTTTAGTAGCCTTAAGAAAATAAATAGGGTTTGGTAATTTGACTTCGTCTTGTTTAGCAGGAGGGTACAAATAAATGTGCGCTTCGCAATGCCAGGGCTTTATCCTCATCAGCCTATTGTATTCCAGTGATTCGGCAAAGTAATTTTCTTTGTTCACGGTAAAGTTGTGAACTTGTACTTTTTCGTAAGGAAGAAGAAACTCTTCCTTTAATTGGTTACCAGAGAAAACAAAGACTATATCTAACCGTCGCAAAAGTAGCGGAATGCTTGGTGGCATGTAAAAGTCGACACCATTAAAATTGATGATGTTCAAAAGGCATGATGTAAATGGAAGCAAATACTGGTCAAAACCTTTGGGTGTTATATTTTCCGTATTTGCACTATATGTACTCAAATGCTTTTTACGGTACTGAGAAAATAGGTACCAGTTCGAAGATTCCGCATTGCATTTTACAAGCAATGAAAGAATCGAATAGGTTGAAAACACCACACCATATAAAAGAACCATTTTTGTAGTGAAAATAATGTAGTCTTCTGAAAACATATACAATCTACTGTAAATTTAAACAAATGTAGAGGAAATCTTTTCAAGCATTTTTACAAAACTCCAAGTTGGCTTTATTGGCGACTAATTTCAGTTGCTAGCTAGATATTGAAAAAGAAGTGTGGACTTCTCTCCGTATTTAATTGCGCACTAGTTGCAGACATAACTGAGTATAAAGCACACTTATGTCAATATATGGCGTTTGGCGATCGTCTAGGAATATGCTGCGGTCTTGTTTTTAACGTTTATATTTCGCTTAACTCAGGGAGCAACTAGAGCCAAATACGGGGTAGACGTGTGCATGAACCTCGCCCACGGTGTCATCAATTTTTGAGTATCAAACTGCCTGAATACTATAGTTGAATTCTATACTTTTCTGGTAATGCTTGTATTACCTTTATAATCGCTGGTTTGAGGGTACCTGAATCCTAACATTTTATTATAATTGAATAGATACGAAAGGATATCTTCCCCGTTATAATATTTCCCGTGTGCTTAGTATTTTTTCTTTACCGGATTTTATTCAAAGGACAATCTAACCTGGAATGCAATGTATCTAGTTGGCAAGCTTGTTTTTCGTTAGCAGTTTGGGCTAACATGGATGAGCATCAAATGCCAAACGTATATAGTAAAGAATTGATTTTTTGCAATGTAGATATTAGTCTATATGAACTGATAGCAAGCTGTTCAAAGTAGCCCAGATACTTTTCACCTACTTCTGCTAATTAACTATTAGCATTAGGAATTAAAGAAGTATTGAAAAAAGGTTGACCTAAACGTTATAGCATGATACCAATAACGTGTACTTAAATTAACAAAAAATAGTATTTCATGCGTGATACTTTGATGTGGAATATGCCAAGTCAAATTGTATAACTGAAATATATAATATTCCTATCTGACAAGAAGAGAAACACCAGTTTCCTAGTATCAAAAATCTAAATTTGTTTGGAATGCTTAGACGTTTTAGTGCATATTTAATCACAAATTCAAAATCTATTGCCAAATAAACACAGCTGTCGTGTTAAATGGTACTTTATTATCCAAAAATTGTAATGTTTGTGATTGACAAAAATTGATACAACCATTATAGCGATTTTATTTATTAGTCGCTTCTAGGTAAGATTATTACAACCGTTGATTATTAGCTCGCTGCTTTAGCAGAGGAGCCTATTAGGTTGTAGTCTGTCTGTCTGAAAGAGGTAATTTAAACTTGTTTCACAAAGCACACGCGGACGCACGAAATCATATTACATTAACTAACGATAGAATCTTACTTGTAATATCAACGTGATTTTTTAAATTGATAAATTAATTGACTGAGACCTGTTAGAAAATTCAATTTTTACTCATCAGTTTTCTGCGTTTGTCCGTGTCTGTCACCATCTGCAATATATTTAATGTAGGCATGTTCTCTGGTAAAAACTTGACATTTTAATATAGACGTAATTGTAATTAAAAGTTTCTGACAGTGACGATGGAAGAAACGGTGACTGTAAGTAGATTGAGCGCTACTTTACGTCAATGTTCTACAAAAGGCTCAATATGTCAAATTTATTTCACCGATTGCTGACTGTGGTTTTTAAAATTCTTAACACTTGGTTAATTTGAAGTTATGCTGAAAGACGCGTAGAAGTCCATTAAATATAATTTTATAAAGCTGCTAAATGCTAAGTGTACACAAGGACACTTTGTATTATTTTGACGTCTCTTCGATAAGAGCAATTCTAATTTGTATATTATAAGATATGTCCAGAACTTTGATCGACATAAACAAGTTTAAGTGTAATAAGAACTAAAGGTTTAATAAATCTTGAAAACAGATTGTCAGCAAGCAAAGATAACAAACATTTGTAGGGTTTTAAAGCAATCCCAGCATGACAGTGTAAAATGAGCTCTTAAGTATCTTCTTAAGTTTCGTCATCACAGTTGCTTAATGGTTTTTCCGATACTTAGCCGTCTTTTAAAGTAAACTGAATAATAATGTTTGAAATATAATTTACAATACATAAGTTTTCAAATATTTACTGTTGCTTACAAAAATGAAATCAATTTTAATTATTATATTTCTGGCATTCATCAACACTGACTGCTACGCCAACGTTATAACAGTACTTTTTGAGAGCTGTACTTTGCGCTTTTCTTTATCAACTTTGGGTAGAACAACTGGAGGTATTAACATATTGTCCCTTGATTATACCTTCATGAACTTTTGCTGGAACCTAGAAAATTGTGTCATTCTCAATATTAACGTTTTTAAACTTTCTCAATTTACAATCAATATAAACGGAACAGGGAAAGAATATTTTTTGCAATACAAAAACGCTAGCGATTTTGTCATAAGTGCCTTTCAGAAGAAAACGCTATTTCGACAGAAACATCAGCAAGTTTGTCTTGTTCATTTTCCCGCTGTCGAGAATCACGAAGATTTGTTGAGTCTCGATGCCATAGAATTAGCATCACATACAAACTACATGCTAGAACAAACCCCCTGGATACATTTATATGCAGTTTGTCCTTTGTTTGACATTAACTTGAAAATCTACCACACAGTCCGAGTACCCAATTACTACCATTCCTATTTGTTATTCATTGATACCCAAATGAACTGTTTTTTCGGATATCGTGACGTCACATGCTTAGAAGAAAACACGTGTGTAATAAAATTAGTTCAACATGAAAACGTGAACCTTGAAAACACCATTGAAATTTTCAGTTACTTCCAAACCTTGTACCCAGTAAACAAAGAAGCAACCATAAACTGGAGCAATCTTAGAATTGAATACGATGGAAATGAACACCTGCTGCTTGAAAGCATCATTGCAGATTATTATAATTGCTCAGAATCTAAGGCTTGGAAAATTGATCTATTCATGTTCATTCCAGGAAGAGATGACATTATTCACGAGTTCACACCATATTTTGTATCATCTCTACTTCTCCAGTCTGATGAGGGTTTTCGGTACGTAACTGTATTAGACAAAAGCTTTTCTGGATGGGTTACATATACTTCTTTCCTACTACAGCCATTTTCAACCACAGTGTGGATCTTGTTTGCAATTGTGTTTAGTATTTTACTTGTCATCATAGCGTTGTATAATCCAGAAATGTTCATATTGCACCTGGCAACATGGATATTTAGCACATTGCTGGAACAAGGCAGTGATGGAGGTTTCTTGAAAAACAAAATATATTTAGTTTTAGGCTGGCTAATGTTTACTGTCATCATGCGAAATGTTTCCACATCTACTTTGGTATCGGAGTTTGTGTTTGACATTGAACGCAAAATATGCCTAAGTCTCTGGAAAGCATACTAACTGAAAGCAAGGATAGTACTAAAATAAACCTATTTACAGAATTAAACACTGCAATGAGCTTGTATGCATGGGCAGATACACGATTGCAAACATTATACAACATGAGCTCAGTAATTTATCATGCTAAAATCATTTCAAGCAGTAGCACCAATAGATTTTTGCAAGGAGAACCAACTTTTTTTAATCACTCGTGCAAGTTTACGAGAGTCAGTGATTCCTTAGAGGTGACTAATTGTCGTCAAGCTTTGGATGAAAATAATGAACGTTATGTCTTCGTTCACTTGTGTGGAAGAGTAGCTCCTTCGACGAATATTAATTTGTGCCGTGCGGGACCTCTCATGCAAAATATGGAATACTTTGACAATGATGACACGTCTTTTTCAAAGTTGGAAAGCATGTGGTTTTTTATACCAAATAACGTACTTAAACGAATATTTGCCCGTGACATAAGTTTTCTTGTAAATACAGGAATAAGTAATTTTATTCAGCGTCGACAGCTAGCAGTAAATATGTTTACGAGTTTAAAAGTAAATCATTTATTAGACTACAATATAAAGCAGGTAAATTTTTATGCATATTCATATGATTACGTTAAACGAATGGAGACCAAACCAAAAGCAATAGCGAATAAACGCACAAAGCATACTAAGGTATCAAGTAGAGGCAACACGGATAAGGCACGTTCTTTGCAAATAAACAACATGGTTGTGCCACTCAGAGTGTATGGAATAGTGGTAGGAGCTGCTTTTTGTAGCTGGGTATTAGAATGCTCTCTAAGAAGCACTTTGGTAAAAAGAGATATACTAAAGCAAGTTCCTATGTAACTATAAATTTCAACAATTTCACGGCTAACTCACAAATTATTTGTGTACATACTAGATGTTGTAATTAATTTTAAGCCAAGTGGGCTACAGGAGAGACCGAAAATTGTAATCCTTGAGGTTCTCTTGGACTCCGATTTACTAACAAATTGCTTATCAAAAGGAAAAGGATTCAAATACGATAGTTTGTATCAATAGTATGTATCCATGATAAGCCATTTGAAAAATGCTTACTGTTAAAACAACGAGCATCTGCATTTCTGCATGATAAATGTATATAGTTAAAATAATATAAATCAAATGAAAAAAGATAAATTCGGAAACCGTAATAACTAGTTATAACTGCAAGATGTTAATAATCTTTATAATAGGTTACGAGCTCATTTGTGCTAATTTAAAGGTTGGTCTTTGACCTTTGCTGGTAGAAACCACTTTGCTTATTTAGAGCTAATATTGCTGGCTTGAAAATAAAGTGCACTAGTGTACAGATAGATGGACAGACGAACAAATGAACAACGATATCTTAAATAAAGGGTGTATCATAATTAACATGGTTTTTAGGTCCAACCAGGTGCATAAAAACCTAATGAACAAATCCATACGTTTCGATTGTTGGTATACAGATGTTCGAAATTCAGAAGTTGCCTTGCTTTATTTTCACAGAGTTAAATGATGATAATTCTTGATACGATACGGAGAACAAATATGCATAAAAAACAGAATTTATGAAATAATTGCTGGACTGCTGCTTGTAACTAATTCATAGTGCATTGCGTCCTGACCTTTGCTCATATTATATTCTTTGCTGAATCTAACGATAAACCTAGTAAATTTGTTTAGTAAACTAGGATGAATTTTGTAATCCTCTTATAAGCACTTGAAAATCGTTCAAAACTCTCAATTAAGATTTGAATCGTGCAATCCATACAAATGTTTCTGGTATGTAACTTTCTAATAACTCATAGGGTAACATCACGTGAAACGGGACAAGCCATATTTTCGATTTTTAAACTGAACCAAATGAATTCAACCAGCAGAAAGTAGATTATTTTCAGGTTTCAAATTGACAAAAATCATCCTTTTATGTTAAGGCATTGTCGAGTTATAAGCATTTCAAATTTAACTACGTTACAACAATTAGTAAAATATCTTAACAATTAAGCTGTTTTAGAAACTTTGGCTATCTTCAATATGTTTTAATAGGTTGATTCTATTAACTAAAACTTAATTTTTGGAAAAAAAACTTTAATTAAAGTTAATTATAATGTTAAATGTTACCCTAATTATCTCCTTTCCCCCCAGAGTGCTAGAAAATTTTAAATGCGCGTTTAAAAGAACTTGCTCTGGAGATTCGATTTTCGTTAAAAAAGCTTCTAGCACTCTGGGGGGAAAGGAGATATTTAGGGTAACATTTAACATTATAATTAACTTTAATTAAAGTTTTTTTTCCAAAAATTAAGTTTTAGTTAATAGAATAAACCTATTAAAACATATTGAAGATAGCCAAAGTTGTTTGTAAAGCTTAATTGCCGAAAAATATTAGTAAAATTGTTGAGTTTTAGCGACCCATTTGAGAAAAATGAAAATATGGCCTGTGTATTTTATACACACTTCACGCGTTTTACGCCATAACCTTTAACCAATAAATTGAATGAAGAATCAAAGTTGGAATACTAATTCACTTATTTATTATAATCTTTACAAATGAGTCGGAACTTTCAAAGAACAACAGACAACGACTTTTCACATTAATCTATGAATCAAGTTACAACATTTCATAAGACCTGAAACTTTTTTCCAAGCTTGTTCCATTTCTCCGAAGATAGAGTGGACAGGGACCAATCCTGGAACGGGAACTTTTGAATAGTTTCACCGAATCTGTCATAAAGTAAGGATTCCACCCCAAAGGAAGTGACCTGAAAGGAAAAATTAGAGTTTAAAATTAATATGCATGGTTGCAATTATTCTAAGAATTTTTCAAAAGACACCAAACTGCTTGCCGATTCAACGGGACCATCAGAAGTAACGATAAAGTGGGTGAGGCTCAAGTAACGAATCACCAAGGTAAACAGAAGGTCTGTGATCTTGGGCATTTGGTCAAGTCCCTTTAAGGTGAGCTTCTTCAAATCTAAAATATTTTAAAGAAAAATCATCAGGAAGTGAATGAAGTGACCAAGTTTTAATTTGTATTTGAAAAGCTTCTTCAATCTTACTTGAAGTATTAAACCAGGCTTACAACTTGTAAGTAACTTTCGCTGTTTCGCTTCGCTAGTCGCTTAACTGCCACCACCAGACGGAACGTCTGATACAATGCACACTGCTTCAATGTGCCCCTGCCGCATAGCGCCAACTGAAATTTTAAAAGCAGCTGCTAAGCTGTTGCGGCTCCTTTTTGCACACTTTGCTCTGTACTGAGCGAGATACCATAACTGTAACTGTTGTTGGCTTACTTGGATGGAACAGTTCCATTGGAACTGCACGGAGTTACCGAAAATTAGTATTCGTGGACCACGAATCCTGGTTAAATTACTTTAAAAAGTTAATACTTGTTTGTTAGTCAAGGTGATAAGCAGAAAGAAAGCAGGTAAACCCCGAAACCTGAGTGGGAACATTGTAGTCTGGAGCTTTGAGGGTGACGAAGAAAAAATGAATTTGTCAAGTCTTCCGGAAGAAGTGGTAAGTAAAGCAACAGAGTTTGATTATCAGAAACTAATTAAAAGTGTAATTAAATTCCTCAAAGTTTAATTAATTAAGTGCATTTTGTTATGTTCTGTTGTTTCCAGATTGTGGGTCACATTCTTCCTTTGCTGCAGTGGAATGATTTATTGAGGCTTCGCAAGGTGTGCAAACGCCTGAATGCCATTGTCCAGGGCTACATGAAGGTCCATCCTGAGCTGGCACCCGAAACGGAAGTGGAAATCAATGAAAAGGAAAGAACTTTTGGGGAGTTTATGAAGCTGGGCATTCCAGCAACCAAGCTGTTTCTGAACAACACTTCTGATCTTGAACAGGGTTTGTATGACAAGCAGTGGAATGATATTAGGAGGTTTCTCCAAGATTATGGACCATTGGTCAAGAGCCTAAGGGTGAAGCAGGTGTCCTTGTACGTCTGTGGCAAGGAGTTGGAGTTTCTGGAGGGGCTGGTCAATCTTGAGGAATTTACAGCGGGACACTATGCACTGGAGGAGGACATGGGGAAATCGGTACTTGAGAATCTAAAGCGTGCCAAGTACCACCCTCCAATGACAATTAATTATCCAGTTCCCCAGACTTTTTCGGGATTGAAGGTTTTGAAAATTGGAAGGTGCGATTTGCCTCTCCGGGAATTAGTTTTCATTGCTAATCCTTTGGAAAGTTTGTTGGAAGCGAAGAAGTTGGAATACTTGACTCCTCCAATGGGACCTGAGTTTCTTTTCCATCCGACGCCTTTCTTGAGCCTGTTCAATCAGTTTGAAATTGTAAGGAACCGTTTAAGTTTGGAGGATTACCAAGGAAGTCTGAAAGAAATTGATTTTGGAAATCATCACGACATCTTACCAGGACAAGAAGGACAAAGGATTAATCATGTGGGGAGTGGAGTCTTTTATCCATTGTTGGAATCTTGTGCTAGGAAAAATGTTCTGTTGAAAAATGTGGCTGGAATTTGGCTCCAGAATCCACATGAACATCCCTTTTTCCAACCTGAAATTCGTGAGTTGGGCGCTGTGATCTTATCACTGGTTGATATTCATCCGGTATCTTTTTGGTTGGACATGAGCCGCTTGAAAAAGGTTGAGATGAGGACTTCAAGAAGTAATGCCGGAGATGATTGGTTCAGAACTGATTTCGGTAGACGTGGATGGCCTTCTTTGCAAATTTTGGACATACACGTGGATTCTGTAATGCCAGATAAGTCATTTATTCAGTATCAGGATGCTGTGGTCAACACCAAGTCCCTCCTTCGGCATTTGTTTGAAGGGGTGACCCACACTGCACTGACGGAATTGAGACTTAGTTTTGAGAAGGATGATGGAAGTTTGCCCATTCCCAACATGGGAGATGTGGTGACGTCATGTCCAAATTTGAAGAAGTTGGTAGTGGTCCAATGGCCAGGGACAAACGAAGACTTGATCAAGCTCTGGAATGGTCTACCGAAGTTGGAGGAAGTGTCACTGGAATACTGCAGGAATGTGGGGAATTATACGTTTGTTGGGGCAAATCGAGAACATCCTGCTTTCTGCAAGTTGAAAAGTAAGATTGAAGAATGTTTTGAAATGCAAGTTAAAAGTTGATCACTTCCTAATAACTTCTTTAAAATATTTTAGATTTGAAGAAGCTCACGTTAAAGGGACTGGACCAAATGCCTAAGATCACGGACCTTCTATTCACCTTGGTGATTCGCCACTTGAGCCTCACTCACTTTATCGTTACTTCTGATGGTCCCGTTGAATCGGTAAGCAGTTTGGTGTCTTTTGAAAATTTTTTAGAATAATTCCAAGCATGTACAGATTTCCAATTTTAACTTTTCATTTCAGGTTACTTCCTTTGGGGTGGAGTCCTTACTTTATGACAGATTCGGTGAAACTATTCAGAAGTTCCCGTTTCAGGATTGGTCCCTGTCCACACTATCTTCGGAGGAATGGAAGAAACTTGAAAAAAAAGTTCAGGTCTTATGCAATGTTGTAATTTGATTAATGTGAAAAGTCGTTGTCTGTTCCCACATAGCACATGATGCCATTCTGATAACTGAGACCTCTCATATTTGAATCATAATCATGATATCCATAAAGTGATATCGAAATGCTATCAGAATGCTATCAAAATATGGTTCTCATAAAAGTAAATTAACGGGATATCAGAAAGATGTCATATTTTAGTCATAAACATGTTGCCGTTTGAGCGCGTAAATTTTCCATCTCGCGTTGGATGTTTTCAGGTTTTGTCTTCAAAAATAAAAACAAATCAACAACTGATTTTAGTAGTGTGCAACTAATTTAATATAATGCCGAAAATTAAGTCGTATAAACTTAGTGCTCGCCAGCAGCGTCGAATCATCCAACAAGAAAAGAAGCTTCAGTTGATTTCCTTTACCTCAAATAAAGTTATCCACCCAGTTGAACATTTGAACCCAAACGTTGACGATACAGCTGTGAAAAACCTATTCACCCCCGAGGTTACAGAGGAAAATCATCAGGAGACCTGTGCACCTCTGTCAAATGATCTGCCATTCCAAGGATTTTCACTCAAGAAAGCCGTACCAAGATTTCGTGAGATTTTACCAGCGTGGGCTATTAAACATCGGATTAAGCATAGCGCGTTAAACGACCTACTGGATGCTGTGACTACATCAAAGGACCACTGCGATCTTCCAAAGGATGCCAGGACACTTGAAAACCCCAAGGGAAACAATAACCAGATCATGTCCACCTGGAAATCTGTTATATCTAGGAATTGAAAAAGCCATACGGAAAGCATTACCGGATTCGTTTTCAGGAACCTTGGTTGGAATCCAGGTAAATACTGACGGTTTGCCTGTCCATAAAAGCAACGGCGGACAGTTCTGGCCTATTCTCGCCTCTCTAACATGTGACGGTTTCCGGGATGAAGTTTTAACAATTGCAGTTTATTACGGAGAACGCAAGCCTGACAACTCTAACGACCTGGTAACAGAGTTTGTTGAGGAAGCCAAACATTTGTACCTTCAAGGAATTTCAATTAACGGACGTCATTGTTAATTTGAAATCACCAATTTTGTCTTGGACACACCAGCAAAGTCATTTGTAGCAAAGACAAAAGGTCATTCTGGGTACAATAGTTGTGGAAAGTGCCAAATCCAGGGAACCTATGTGAGTAATAGAATCGCATTTCCTGGCAATATTGCTGAACTGCGCAATGACACGGACTATCGCAATAGAAGTTATGGTGACCATCATTCCACCCCTAGTGAACTTGAAAAACTTCCAATTGATATGATTAAAATTTTTCCGCATGATTACATGCATTTAGTATGCTTGGGTGTTGTCAAGGCGCTTTTAAAACTGTGGATCACAGGAAAAAACTGTTCATTTAAACTGTCGAAATATCATATTGATAGCATAAATCAACAGCTTAGGCTTTTTAGAAACTTTATTCCGTGTGAATTAGCAAGAAAACCCCGCTTGCTAGATGAAGTTGACCGTTGGAAGGCCACTGAATTTAGGCAGTTTCTTTTGTATACTGGGCCAGTTGTTTTAAACGGAATTCTCCCAAAGAAGTTGTATCAGCATTTCATTTGCTTGCATGTAGCAATAACTATTCTGATTTCGGCGGACTGTAACTCTAAGGAAGAGTGTGCTGAGAAGCTACTGGCATTATTTGTTGCAAAATTCAGTGAACTGTACAACGATATTAACTGTACTCCTAATATACATGGATTATTGCATCTAGTAGACGAAGTTCGAATTTTTGGATCACTGGACAATTTTAGTGCTTTCAAATTTGAAAACAAGCTTGGTGAAATTAAAACGTTACTCCGGAAATCAAGCTATCATCTGCAACAGATACACAGAAGGTTGGCAGAATCTGAAAAGTGCCAACAGCAGAGCTCAGCGCAGTCATTCCGCAATATCACATGTTCTCCTCACCTTGGATTACCAACACCACTCTCGGAGCCGTGCTTTAGAAAGATTAATTTTGCTAATTATATCTTAGGAACTAGTCCCTCCGACTCCGGTTGCATTTTAATAACTGGGGAAATTATAAAAATTGATTCAATTGCTACTAATTGTGATACAAACTCCATTGTGCTATACGGACGACAGTTTCTGTTTAGGGACTCTATTTATACTGTGCCAGTTGCGTCAAGCCGAGTCGATATTTACCTGGTTACCCAACTGTCCAGTTTCGCTTATTGGGATATTAACAAAGTAAAATCAAAGTGTCTACTCCTGCCACACGGGTCATCTTTTTGTGCTGTCCCACTGCGCCATACTCAAAATGGTTGATTCTTGGCACGTGTTTCATTTTTTTCCTCCCGATAATACTACTGCTACAGTTCATTCAAGTTGGATTACTTTGAACGAGAACTCCAATCAGATACAATGCTTTTGGCCCAACGAAAAGTCAACTAATGTCATCAATTTGCTGGCTAAAAGAAAGACGCCACCACAGCCGGAGTGGAAAGCTTACAATGGGCGTATCCTAAAGACATTTAGTAAGGCTTTTAAAACAGTACTCAATCCATTTTACACAAATCCCCGTGTAATTCTATGTGACCATTAAATGCGTTTGTTGTTTAGGTTCTTATGATGATGCCAGGAGGGCTCTTCCAAAATTAACAGAATGTTCCGATGCAAGTGACATGGAACAGGTACAGTCAAGACTGAGAACTCATCCCCCACCAGCAACTAGCCAGCAAGGGATTAATCATGGTCCTCCAGTTAAAAAATTGCGGAAAAGCAAACGTGATGCGCAACCCAGCCATGTACTTGGATTGGTACGAAATGATCGTGTTCCTTCACCCTCATGTTCCTCAGACTCGTCCTTGATTAGCACAGTCTCATTTGACGAACTTCTAACTAACCATGGAAAAACAACGGATGACTTGCTAGGTCAATAATGAGCAATAAAAAATTTGTTCAGTACTTTTGTTAATAGTTATTATCATTTTATACTCATTTAAAAACTAAATTTCACTTTCTTTCAGAATCCATTCAGAATCAGGATAACTTGAACTGTGAACTTGACAGTTGGTTCGAACAACCATGATTTTATCCCCAGTACTTCTTCGTCTACTCCTATGGCCACTGCAAATCCTATGTCGTTTGCAACTAGAGGTCTAAATGGAAATCCTGGCATGAGTATTCACGCTACTCCTACTTCGCGGCGTAATTTTGTTAAGGCTACGGATGTTGAAGGTAAAAGTGTGTCCATTTCTAAAACTTAAGTGATTAAATGACTTAAACATTCTAAAATTACATTTTGTTTTGTTTACATTTTAGCCTTCAAGGAAATGTGCGCTACAAACTTTGCTCAGATCAAGGCTACTCAAAGCAACATAAGTGGAATGCTTGTCACCGCCTTGGAGACTTTAAGCCGTTTGGAAAGTGACCGTCCAGCAAAAAAAGCAGTTCAAATCAAGGACTTTGGCGTTACATTTCCTATGCGTACGTCGGAAGATGTGGAACAGGTTGAGTCTTTGTTGAATTCGAATGAGTCGTTTAAAGACTATATGGTACGGAATGTGGACATGGATTATTCATTCTTGATTATTCAGTCATTCATATTTCAATTGCTTTGTTGTAATTTCTGTATTTGTTTGCTTTACACAGGAAACTTTTTTGAGTAGCTTGGGAGGAGACAGTTTAAGCGATGTTACCAATGGAATTCTACGCTATTTGATGACTGATGAAGTGGCTTAACACTTCAATTATTCGGGCACAGGGGTAAAACAAAAACGGAAATTTGCGGACACTGCAATTGATTCTTTAGTTTGTGGTAAATCTCTATTTTACAATTTGAGTCATTAATTTTTGTGAGATAATTTTGTGTTAATAATCTAAATGTTCTAATCTAATCTAATGCAATTGGTTTTTTAGATGTTGTATGTGCAAGTAAAGTCAAGGATGCTACAAAGAAAAATGCTGCGAAGGCTATCGGAACTTGGTTGCTGCACGCTAATGACCGGCTGAAATATAAGCTTAAATCCAGGGCTACTTCTAATTAAATGTTAAAATACTTTCCAGATTATCCGTATTTTCTTTAATATTTATCGTTTTTGCTAATAAAAGTTCTCAACAGATGTTCGTTCCCAAATCTACCTCTTAATTTCTTTATTTGCATTAATTATTATGCATTCATTCGACGTTTGGGGCTATTTGAGATCACCGGTGGTGCTTGCATAAAAATGATACCATAATGACAACTTTAAGTCAATATTTTGATAGTCTTAAGATAAATCGATAGCTCGGATATGTTTCATAAATGATACTTATATGACACTTGCGTCCCTATCTCAAACATCTCAGAATCGCGGACATCGCGATACGTTTATGATACTATTTAGAGACTATTTGGATCTGGATATGATATCTTCAAGACATCACGACTCACAAATCCATCTCTCATAAAGTTGTCAGAATGATGTCTTGGTGCTATGTGGGTTGTTCTTTGAAAGTTCGGATTCATTTTTAAAGATTAATAAAGCGAATAAATTCAGTATCCCAGCTTTGATTCCTAATTCAATTTAAAGGTCAAACGTTATGAGTTATTATAAAGTAGTTTTAACAAGGTTAAAAAAATCATCCAAGTTTACAAGATTTGCGTTAGATTCAGCAAACAATATTTTATGAGAAAGCAAGAAACTATACTATAGTATTTTAAAGCTTTCACCAAAGAGATTACAGTAATGTTCAGGGTTTAAATTTGTACAATGGAAGACGTATAGGCCTGCTTTTTAAACTGTTGAGTGAGTCTAATGATCAGCGGAAACTCCTGAAATTTGTTTCTTATAGCCTTCGCATTCAACCAGGTGGCAAAACTTTAACAGTTTTAACTGTTAACAAACTGTTTGCATAATTTACTTTTTACGAAAAACACTTTTTAAAAAATATTTTTGTCGTTAGACCTAAATCTTTTTACTGCTTGTATCATGATATAACTTATATCATGTAAGCATTAGGATGATTTTGATATTGATACAAAGCTGAAAAACACTTTTAATAAGAGATCGGAACAAGTTCCCATACTTAGGCTAATAAACATCGGCAATCCCAGCAAACGTAATGTTATTCCAACTGCGATACAATGTACAAGTTTTTTATTTCCATATTTTACAAAACATATAGAATGTAGATATGAGCTAACTTACATCATTCTTTGCATCATTTTCTCATGGCAATTGCTGGTGGTTAAAATAATATCTGTACAATGTTTTATTTTAATGACGGTAGAAATTACTGCAGGAAAATTTACACCATTTTGAATTTGAGACTGGGCTAGTGAATCTCAAATGAGCAAGTAAGCTAACGATCATATTTTGAATGGATGGATTTGTGGCTAGATATATCCTCGGATAGCCTCTGACACTTACGTTACAAATGATTATCTGAGCAGGTTTGTAATTGGCTTTTGGATTGACTCGGAGCCAACGGTGGATACGCTGATGCGTATGATACTAGGTATGTACCTAACAATGTGCATTTACTTCTCTTTGTTTGCATGCATCTTTACGGATTCCATTGTTTTCTTAAGTAGTTTATGAGTACTTAGTTTAAGGGGATTTACAGCGGCTGATGAACCACTCTGTCAATGAAACGCCACCATTTTCTGATCTTACATTTTATGTTAATTGCATTAAAGCATTGTAATTCTAATTGGGTTAATAAGACACTAAACTGAAAAATATGAAAAATAAACGTATGCAACTGCTCGCATAAACTATAAAACAAGTTGTTTAGCATAATAAAAATCTTACTTCTTAAAAGTGGTACGCACCAAGAATTTATACCTATATCAATTTTAATATTTTGGGTGGTAATCGCAGTTAAATTATAGTATGTTTTAAATACAGCATATTATGTACATTGTTGCAATGTCAGTTTATGATTACGACATGTAGTAGAGATGGAGAAAACAAAATTTATTGGGATATTGGTCGGTAGTCTTTTTAGAAAATTTGTCAGAAGCATAATAAGAATTTACATAAAGTAAATCAAATATTGTTACTGAATAGGGACAATGAAAATGCTGCTTTTTATAATTTTCGCAATAGGCGTTGCTCTAGACAAAACAGTCGTATAAAAAAATTTGCCCTGACGTAATGGAACAAACATACACGAGCATGACACTAACTTGGATAAAAGTTACATAACTAAATAGTACTTACTTGCTACTTGCAATTAACTGATAATTGGGGATATGTCGATTGGTAAGCCCTGATGATGCAAAACTGAACGAAAGAAGTAACATTGCCTATGATAATTATACATAATTTACATGCATGTAAATAAAAATATAAACAAACAATTTAGACAATGTCTTCTTTTTTCATATTACAATAACTATGACAGTTCAAGGTAAGTTATAGAATGCAAAAGTGTGGTAATGAACAAGCAAATATTTATAAACAAACATGATTGATCTGCTGAACAATGAATGGAGCAGACAATGTTGCAAATTATGCCTTAATGAGGGACCAGAATAAGTTCCCATAACAAAATTAAACGGATCGGTGTTATAATTGTGCAGTAAACGTTTTCTATAATCACGTATGATGTAGACGTGAACACTTTGAACAGAAAATTGGACTTTGTAATGTTAGCTTTGCAAAAAACCAAAAAATTATTGTAGCTATAGTATTGTTGTTTTGCGCTGGGCCTAAATATATGCAACCCTCAGAATTTTTGAATATATGGAAATGTAGAAGTAATATTAAGACTGTCTATTTTTTATGCAATTTTACTTATCACATTTCATGTAAAAAGTGGTATTTTTCGTTTGGGGTTAACTTCGTAGGTGGTAATTTTCGCAGAGGCGTTTTTCGTAGGTGGTTAACTTAACTTCGCAGGTGGTTATTTTCGTAGGGGGCTTATTTCCGGGGGATTTTTTCGCAGTGGTTTTTTTCTGGGGGCTTTCTTCGTGCTTCCCTGGCCTGGAACGGATGGCCACGTGATTATCGAGGATGCACCGGATTATGAATATCCCAAATTCAACCTTGGATTAGAACGACCCACTCACCTAATGACCATCTCGGGAAAAACTAGTGAAGCTCTTGAGGAGCTCCTAAATGAATACCAAAACCGGTTTTCCGAGCAGGATGAGAAAAAGGATAAAAGCTTTGCAAATGCTGCGTACATGGCTAACGTGGGAAGAGCAAGTTTCCCTCATCGAACTTTTCTTATAGCGAAAGATTATGAAAATGCTGCAAAAACCATGAAAGAAAAGATGTACTTGCAGGGAGAAGTGAAAGAGGAAAATAATTAACAAATTTGCTTCCTGTTCACTGGTCAGGGGTCTCAGTATCAAGGGATGGCAAAAACGCTCTATGAAACCAGCTCGGTTTTTCGGGTGACTTTTGACCGTTGTAATAGAACTATGATAAACTCTTACAGTCTTTCTATTCGTCAAGTTTTATGGGAACGTGAACCCAACTCGAAAGAACTTGGCCTTACAATTTACAGCCAAACCAGTATTTTCTGTATTGAATACTGTCTGCTGAAATTATGCGAAAGTTGGGGTATCGAACCGAATTACGTTTTGGGTCATAGTCTGGGAGAATTTTGCGCTGCTGTGGCTGCTGGAGTGCTTAGCTTTGAAGATGCACTCAAGCTGGTGGCAGAGAGAAGTCGCCTGATTGACAATCTTCCCCCGAGGAAGCATGCTGGTTATCAAGGCCAGCAAACCGGAAGTGGAGAAGTGGATGAAAGCGGTAAAAATTGATCTGGACTTTGCTGCTGTTAATAATCCAGAGCAGACTGTGCTAGCCGGAGATACCAAAATAGTGGAAAACTTCCTTGCTTACTTAAAAGATCAAGGCGTGAAGGCCATTGTTCTGCCATTCCACTCTCGCCACATGGACCCCATGCTTGAAAGCTACAGAAAAGTAGCCCAGACCATAGAGTACAAACCAGGAAACCTCAACATTCAATACATTTCTGGAATGGAAGGACGAATTACTGATGACATCTCCGAACTTAATGCTTACTACTGGGTACGTCACACCAGAGAAAAGGTTTCTTTTATTGACGCCTGTGCCGTTCTTCGGGAATCTGCTGTTCACGACTTCCTAGAATTGGGACCCCAGCCAGTTCTCTCCAGTTTTATCATGTCTAACAATGAGGGAGCTCCGCTTAACTGCTTGCCATCCCTGCGCAGAGGCACCAACGACTGGGATACCATCCTGACAAGATTGGGAAACTCTACCTTCTTGGTTATCAAGTAGACTGGAAAGGTTATGATGACACATACATTCGCAAAAAGGTCTCTATGCCATTTCACCCCTTTCACAGGAAATCCTTTTGGGTAGAATGCACTTCCAACAATGCGCCCATTATCCACCCCCTTCTTGGCTCCCAATATAGCAACGCCTCTGCGGCAGAGGCTCTGCCCTCTTTTGGATACATTGTGCATTTATCTCTCTCATTGTTGATATTTTACATTAGCAATATGTTTACATAGTTACGAAAGTTAACCTATTTTAATATTTTACCACTTTTGTTTTACAAAATACATTTTGAACTCTAAAAAGCAATTCCAAATTCTAAAGAAAAGAATGTTGGATATATGCATCTTCAATTTTGAATAATAAAACACCTTGCCAGATTTGATCTTTGAGCCAGATTGGTTATCCCCCTGGGGTTGTGGGGGAGGTAACCCCCTGAACATAAAACTTGTCAGAATCATACCAAATTTGGTACCGTGATTCATTGAGTCATGACAAATTGATAGATTTTGACCTATTGATTTTGAACCTGAATTGGCATCCCCCTGGGGTACTACGGAGGGAGGAGTCAGAGAATCAGACAGATAGATAGATGCATACAGCTCAGCTTCGTATTTCAAATGATCATTAAATCGGTTTATTAGTTTTTAATGTACACAAAAGTTGCACAAGTTAACGCTTACGAGTAGACAGAAAAAGATAGAAAGCCTTGATGTTATTGAGTATGATAGATATTATAAAACTTTTTACGAATATAGGTTTTCTTTATACGTTTTCAGCCTAACCAAATATGCTTTTTGTGCTTAACGCACTAGTTAGTAACTAGTAGTTACTTTAAGCAAATGGTTGTAAATACTTCAAACTTGCATCCTGTGTCAAAGACTAAAATAAAAAAAAATACGGTAAAAATTTTTGTTTGCAAAATCAGCTTTAGTGATTGAACATACAGCATTATTACACTCTATGAAGATTTAATATACAAAATCCTAAAAACGTGCAACAATGTATCCAAGTGGCCATTACTCTTTCGACGTTTTATTAAGCACACAGTTATGCAAGGAGAGTTCTAGTTCTAGAGTCAAATTCTGCAGGAAATAAACCCTCTTATATTGGCATTGAAAAGTATTTTCGATATTACGAGTTTTTTGTCATGTACTGTTTTGATATTACGTCATGTACTGTTTTAGTTGTACTTTCACTGATTCATACAGATTCATTACTTCACATAGCATTTATCTCTCAAAAAGCAGTTTCAGCGTCCAGTGTTTTACATTTCTGCACAATCTACAACTCCATTCTATTTAATCTTGCGTCAATTTTTTACTAACAGTCTTAAATAGAAAATCATAACACAAGACAATACCTTAACCTGGATCACCTTGTCATTAGTAATGCTCTAACCGTACCCCTTGTCACACCTTTATGAAATTTAAGCACACTTCTTGTTCTTCCAATAATAAACTGTACTCCATAGCATATAGCAATCGGTTTACAAGACTTGCAAAATTTACTTATTAACTTGTTTTTAAAATTTGACTGCCACTCATTTCTTTTCCACGACAGTATAGTTTTTCTGCTTCCCAACAGAAAATGGCGTCCAATTTCTAATACAAACGTCCACAAAACCAATAGCATTACCACCCCAACCAATAAGGGTCCTTTACTAATAAAATTTAGTACAGTCCAATATCGTAGTAGCAAGAATATTATATAAATTGCGACAATCTCTGCAAAGGCGTTAAACCAAAGCAGAAAGATTCCAATGTGGCAGGTTATTAAGCCATAATTATGAATAATTCGAAACCTTGTGTAGATTTCTTGAACTGCAGTAAAGCTCCGCAAACTATTCGCAGTTAAATAATACTTTCGTTTCAGTTTGAGTTCTTTGCAGACAAAAATGTACAAGTAGAAGCAATATGTAGCCACTAATACCAAAAAGCATGCCATACCGGAGCAAATTCCAGCATAAGTGTAGGCATGAAAAAATGTAGCTGCAAACCAAACCACAAAATTGAAATATTGTGTGGGTACTAGAGCACCAACAAACACAATTTGCTGCGGGTAGAGCATAGCTAGTAAAATTGTGAGAGCGTAAAGAGAAAAGCAGTTAAGTATTACAAGAAATACCAAAACGTCTAGTAGCTGGAACATAGTGTTATTTTGGAAGGATGTCATTTGTGAAACATGGATTCCTGAAATAATCAATGCAATCAGATTATGATAAATTCTAAAGATAAAGAATTGTTGATATAAACGAACCTTGTAAGTTTTGCAAGAATTTGGCAATTCCGTCTGATACAGTGCATAATTCGTTTCCAATACTGTACATAAAAGAGCTTAATCCAAAGACAGCCAACTCACCAAACCAGTAAGCTGTTGTTATATGAAAACTGTCATTATCTTTAGCCAGCCAGTGCCTTAAAACTAAAAGAAGACAGACAAGCTGCCACACAAGTCCTAGAAGAAACATGCGCTTTGTTTTCTTGTTTACAGTTTTTACAGTTGTAAACCTGAGGGTGTTGACATCGCATTTAATAATAGTGCCACCAGTTAACCGTCCAATATATAAAGCAGTACTTATCAAACGAAAAAGCCGCTCGGAAAACATGATGGTTGTATTATAAGTTTTTAGACTCTTTGCGACTTGCCTTGCTTGAGTAGCTTTTCGGTTCAGTTATAATAAGCATTTTGAACACGTAGTACAATTTGTTGACAGAATTTAAAATTAGACGTGCATCCAACTAAGAAAACCTAAATTGTTGTCCTTATGTTCTACGAAGCCTTGAAACACTTACTGAATTTTGTGAACAGTTTTCTGGAGAAGTATTTAGTTTCGAAGAAACCTTGATTTGAAACTTTGATTTTACTTTGGCCTACCAATAAATTCGTTTATTATCCACTTATGTCATCAAATAGTTCCACCGGCGTTTATGTTTCCTAATTACGATTTTGTGAATTGGCGCATTGCTTTATCCTTTTGCAATGCCATCATGCATGATCATGGCATAAACTGAAAAAGCATGTTGATGAGGAAGCCAAATTTGGTTTTGTTCAAAAGTTAATTGTAAGATTTTTGGAAAATCATGCCAAGTTTTTCCACAAGGCAAAACATAATCAATGATAAAAATTACGTAAATGACGTATGCGTCATTGCAATTTATCTTTGACTTCGTTCTTTTAATAGACTTATCCAAACTTACCGTGCACATATGAAAATAATAATGACGTCAAATTTTATTTATGTGTACTTTTCCTGTAAAATTCTTTATTTAACCATTGAATGTGCCTTTATTCAATAACTATTAACGTACATTTTCAACGTGTAATTATTGATTTTTTTTTAAAAACGTCTGTGGTTTTGCACTTTATTGCTTGCAAGTTTAGCACTGCTAGACTTGTAATAGGTACGCGATAATTACATACTTTCGCAACCAAACTGCGTGCAACCATCTCATCTAGTAAAATTACCAATAAAATATTGTGGTATAGTTTCCTTGTATGGATTTTGTGCTTTGTTCTCATTTTCTAAAAGTTAAATGATTGGAAAGCCATGGCTAACAAATTTTTGATTACAGGAACCAACGAAATCCAAGCATGTAAGTTTGTGGAAAGGATTCAAAATGATTTTGCCAACACGGCTCTTATATAAGAGTGTATTTATGCAAAAGTTCCTTATAGATATACAAAGTTCACCATAATTAATTAGTTAGATACACGCACTGCTTGCTACTCCAATTTTAGCGTATTTCTAAAAATAAACTGTTGCCAGTTTTGTTGGTGATATAGAAATTAAAACACGTTTAAATTCAAGTGTCTCCATTTTAAAAAAATGTCCCTAACGTTTTATAAGAATTATTATAAATACAAAGTTGACATTTTAATATAAAAGTAATCGTAATTAAAAGTTTCAGACAGTGACCGTGGAAGAAACGGTGACTGCAAGTTGATTGAGCGCTACTTTACGTCAATGTACTACAAAGAGCTCAATATGTCAAGTTTATTTCACCAGTTACTGACTCATGTTGTTATGTAGTGGTTTTTGAAAAATCTGTAAACTTGGTGAATTTGAGTTATGCTGAAAGACGCGTAGAGGTCTATTAAATATAATTTCATAAATAAAGCTGCTGAATGCTAACCGTATACAAGCACACTTTGTATTAATTGGCAGCCTCTCGATAAGAGCAATTCATATTTGTATATTATAAAATACATACAGAACTTTGATCGACATAAACAAGCTTAAGTGTAATAAAAACTAAAGGTTTAATAAATCTTGAAAACAGATTGTCAGCAAGCAAGGATTACAAACAATTGTAGAGTTTTAAAGCAAAGTCAATATGACAGTGTAAAAAGAGCTGTTAAGTATTGTAGTTTCGTCATCACAGTTGCTTAAAGGTTTTTCCGATACTTAGCCGTCTTTTAAATTAAACTGAATAATAATGTTCGAAATATAATTTACGATACATAAGTTTTCAAACATTTACTGTGTCTTACAAAAATGAAATCAATTTTAATCTTTCTATTTCTGGCATTCCACAACACTGACTGCTACGCCAACGTTATAGCAGTACTTCTTGAGAGTTGTACTTTGCGCTTTTCTTTGTCAACTTTCGGTAGAACAACTGGAGGTATTAGCATATTATCCCTTGATTATACCTTCATGAACTTTTGCTGGAACCTAGAAAATTGTGTCATTCTCAATATTAACGTTTTTAAACTTTCTCAATTTACAATCAACGGAACAGGGAAAAAATATTTTTTTGCAATACAAAAACGCTAGCGATTTTGTCATAAGTGCCTTTCAGAAGAAAACGCTATTTCGACAGAAACATCAGCAAGTTTGTCTTGTTCATTTTCCAGCTGTCGAGAATCACGAAGATTTGTTGAGTCTCGATGCCATAGAATTAGCATCACATACAAACTACATGCTAGAACAAACCCCCTGGATACATTTATATGCAGTTTGTCCTTTGTTTGACATTAACTTGAAAATCTACCACACAGTCCGAGTACCCAATTACTACCATTCCTATTTGTTATTCATTGATACCCAAATGAACTGTTTTTTCGGATATCATGACGTCACATGCTTAGAAGAAAACACGTGTGTAATAAAATTAGTTCAACATGAAAACGCGAACTTTGAAAACACCATGGCAATTTTCAGTTACTTCCAAACCTTGTACCCAGTAAACAAAGAAGCAACCATAAACTGGAGAAATCTTAGATTTGAGTACGATGGAAATGAACACCTGCTGCTTGAAAGCATCATTGCAGATTATTATAATTGCTCAGAATCTAAGGCATGGAAAATGGATTTATTGATGTTCATTCCAGGAAGAGATGACATTGTTCACCAGCTCACACCATATTTTGTATCATCTCTACTTCTCCAGTCTGATGAGGGTTTTCGGTACGTAACTGTACTAGAAAAAAGCTTTTCTGGATGGGTTACATATACTTCTTTCCTACTACAGCCGTTTTCAACTACAGTGTGGATCTTGTTTGCAATTGTGTTTAGTATTTTACTTGTCATCATAGCGTTGTATAATCCAGAAATGTTCATATTGCACCTGGCAACATGGATATTTAGCACATTGCTGGAACAAGGCAGTGATGGAGGTTTCTTGAAAAACAAAATATATTTAGTTTTAGGCTGGCTAATGTTTACTGTCATCATGCGAAATGTTTACACATCTACTTTGGTATCGGAGTTTGTGTTTGACATTGAACCGCAAAATATGCCTAAGTCTCTGGAAAGCATACTAACTGAAAGCAAGGATGCTACTAAAATAAACCTATTTACGGAATTAAACACTGCAATGAGCTTGTATGCATGGGCAGATACACGATTGCTGCAAACATTATACAACATGAGCTCAGTAATTTATCATGCTAAAATCATTTCAAGCAGTAGCACCAATAGATTTTTGCAAGGAGAACCAACTTTTTTTAATCACTCGTGCAAGTTTACGAGAGTCAGTGATTCCTTAGAGGTGACTAAGTGTCGTCAAGCTTTGGATGAAAATAATGAACGTTATGTCTTCGTTCACTTGTGTGGAAGAGTAGCTCCTTCGACGAATATTAATTTGTGCCGTGCGGGACCTCTCATGCAAAATATGGAATACTTTGACAATGATGACACGTCTTTTTCAAAGTTGGAAAGCATGTGGTTTTTTATACCAAATAACGTACTTAAACGAATATTTGCCCGTGACATAAGTTTTCTTGTAAATACAGGAATAAGTAATTTTATTCAGCGTCGACAGCTAGCAGTAAATATGTTTACGAGTTTAAAAGTAAATCATTTATTAGACTACAATATAAAGCAGGTAAATTTTTATGCATATTCATATGATTACGTTAAACGAATGGAGACCAAACCAAAAGCAATAGCGAATAAACGCACAAAGCATACTAAGGTATCAAGTAGAGGCAACACGGATAAGGCACGTTCTTTGCAAATAAACAGCATGGTTGTGCCACTCAGAGTGTATGGTATAGTGGTAGGAGCTGCTTTCTGTAGCTGGGTATTAGAATGCTCTCTAAGAAGCACTTTGGTAAAAAGAGATATACTAAAGCAAGTTCCTATGTAACTATAAATTTCAACAATTTCACGGCTAACTCACAAATTATTTGTGTACATACTAGTTGTTGTAATTAATTTTAAGCCAAGTGGGCTACAGGAGAGACCGAAAATTGTAATCCTTGAGTTTCTCTTGGACTCC
Organism: Entomobrya proxima; assembly: GCA_029691765.1. Taxonomy (NCBI): domain Eukaryota; kingdom Metazoa; phylum Arthropoda; class Collembola; order Entomobryomorpha; family Entomobryidae; genus Entomobrya; species Entomobrya proxima. The sequence goes on along the minus strand of CM056169.1, from coordinate 39,673,092 downwards.
GATTTACTAGCAAATTGCTTATCAAAAGGTCTTTTAGAAAAGGATTCAAATACGATAGTTTGTATCAATAGTATGTATCCATATGATAAGCCATTTGAAAAATGCTTACTGTTAAAACAATGAGTGTCTGCATGATAAATATACACAGTTAAAATAATTTAAATCAAATGAAAATAGATAAATTCGAAAATGAAATCGTAATAACTAGTTATAACTGCAAGATGTTAATAATCTTTATAATAGGTTACGAGCTCATTTGTGCTAATTTAAAGGTTGGTCTAGATAGTCTAGAAACCACTTTGCTTATTTAGAGCTAATTTTGCTGGCTTGAAAATAAAGTGTACTAGTATACAGATAAATGGACAGACGAACAAATGGACAACGATATCTTAAATAAAGGGTGTATCATAATTAACATGGTTTTTAGGTCCAACCAGGTGCATAAAAACCTAATGAACAAATCCATACGTTTCGGTTGTTGGTATACAAATGTTCGAAATTCAGAAGTTGCCTTGCTTTATTTTCACAGAGTTAAATGATGATAATTCCTGATACGATACGGAGAACAAATATGCATAAAAAACAGAATTTATGAAATAATTGCTGGACTGTTGCTTGTAACTAATTCATAGTGCATATTGCGTCCTGACCTTTGCTCATAATATATTCTTTGCTGAATCTAACGATAAACCTAGTAAATTTTAGTAAACTAGGATGAATTTTGTAATCCTCTTATAAGCACTTGAAAATCGTTCAAAACTCTCAATTAAGATTTGAATCGTGCAATCCATACAAATGTTTCTGGTATGTAACTTTCTAATAACTCATTAACCTTTAACCAATAAATTGAATGAAGAATCAAAGTTGGAATACTAATTCACTTATTTATTATAATCTTTACAAATGAATCGGAACTTTCAAAGAACAACAGACAGCGACTTTTCACATTAATCTATGAATCAAGTTACAACATTTCATAAGACCTGAAACTTTTTTCCAAGCTTGTTCCATTCCTCCGAAGATAGTGTGGACAGGGACCAATCCTGGAACGGGAACTTTAGAATAGTTTCACCGAATCTGTCATAAAGTAAGGACTCCAACCCGAAAGAAGTAACCTGAAATGAAAAATTAAAAAAGCTAGTTTGAAATCTCATGCATGGATGCAGTTATTCAAAGAATTTCTCAAAAACACCAAATTGTTTACCGATTCAACGGGACCATCAGAAATAACGATAAAGTGGGTGAGGCTCAAGTAGCGAATCACCAAGGTGAACAGAAGGTCCGTGATCTTGGGCATTTGGTCCAGTCCTTTCAACGTGAGCTTCTTCAAATCTAAAATATTTTAAAGAAATCATTAGGAAGTGACCAAGTTTTAACTTGCATTTCAAAGCATTCTTCAATCTTACTTTTCAACGTGCAAAAAGCAGGATGTTCTCGATTCACCCCAACAAACGTATAATTCCCCACATTCCTGCAATATTCCAGTGACACCTCCTCCAACTTCGGTAAACCATTCCAGAGCTTGATCAAAGCCTCGTTTGTCCCTGGCCATTGGACCACTACCAACTTCTTCAAATTTGGACAAGACGCCACCACATCTTCAATATTCGGAATGGGCAAACTTCCATCATCCTTCTCAAAACTAAGTCTCAATTCCGTCAGTGCAGTGTGGGTCACCCCTTCAAACAAATACCCAAGGAGAGACTTGGTATTGACCACAGCATCCTGATACTGAATAAATGACTTATCTGGCATTACCGAATCCACGTGTAAGTCCAACGATTTCAAAGCAGGCCATCCACGTCTACCGAAATCAGTCCTGAACCAATCATCTCCGGCATTACTTCTTGAAGTCCTCATCTTAATTCTTTCCAAGTGGCTCATGTCCAACCAAAAAGATACCGGATGAATATCAACCAGTGATAAGATCACAGCGCCCAACTCACGAATTTCAGGTTGGAAAAAGGGATGTTCATGTGGATTCTGGAGCCAAATTCCAGCCACATTTTTCAACAGAACATTTTTCCTAGCACAAGATTCCAACAATGGATAAAAGACTCCACTCCCCACAATATCAATCCTTTGTCCTTTTTGTCCTGGTAGGATGTCGTGATGATTTGCAAAATCAATTTCTTTCAGACTTCCTTGGTAATCCTCCAGATTTAAACGGTTCCTTATCATTTCAAACTGATTGAACAGGCTCAAGAAAGGCGCCGGATGGAAAAGAAACTCAGGTCCCATTGGAGGAGTCAAGTATTCCAACTTCTTTGCTTCCAACCAACTTTCCAAAGGATTAGCAATGAAGACTAATTCCCGGAGAGGCATATCGCACCTTCCAATTTTCAGAACCTTCAATCCCGAAAATGTTCCAGGAACTGGATAATTAATTGTCATTGGAGGGTGGTACTTGGCACGCTTTAGGTTCTCAAGTACTGATTTCACCATTTCCTCCCCCAGTGCATAGTGTCCCGCTGTAAATTCCTCAAGATTGACCAGCCCCTCCAGAAACTCCAACTCCTTGCCACAGACGTACACTGACACCTGCTTCACCCTAAGACTCTTGACCAATGGTCCATAATCTTGGAGGAATCGTCCAGCATCATTCCACTGCTTGTCATACAATCCATGTCCAAGATCCGAAATGTTGCTCAGAAACAGCTTGGTTGTTGGAATGCCCAGCTTCATAAACTCCCCAAAAGTTCTTTCCTTTTCATTGATTTCCATTTCGGGTGTCAGCTCAGGATGGACCTTAATGTAGCCATTGACAATGTCATGAAGACTTTTGCACACCTTGCGAAGCCTCAATAAATCATTCCACTCCAGTAAAGGGAGAATGTGACCCTCAATCTGGAAACAAATGAACACAACAAAATGCACATAATTAATTAACCTTTGAGCAATTTAGTTACACTTTAAATTAGTTTTGGATGATCAAACTCTGTTGCTTTACTTACCACTTCTTCCGGAAGACTTAACAAATTCATTTTTACTTCGTCACCCTCAAGGCTCCAGGCTACAATGTTCCCACTCAGGTCTCGAGGTTAATTAACTTTTTAAGTAATTTAACCAGGATTCGTGGTCCCCGAATGACTAATTTTCCGTAACTCCAAGTAAGCCCACAACTTAACTCAGCACAGAGCAAAGTGTACAAAAAGGAACCGCTACAGCTTTACAGCTGCTTTTAAAATTTCAGTTGGCGCTCTGCGACAGGGGCACATTGAAGCAGTGTGCGTTGTATCAGAAGTTCAGTCTGGCGGTGGCAGTTAAGCGACTAGCGAAAGTTACTTATCAATTTGGTGTAATGATCCTTTCTTAATAACATTCAATATTTCTTAAGGAAATCATTCCTTTGCTTCAAAAATTCATTCATTTCCGGAAATGCTGCAGTTATTTCCTATTTGCGAAAGATTGCTTAGAAAATTGCCGCAAACCAATGATTTTTTGCAGACAAATAAAATATTTGACTTGAAATAAAAGTTTAGGAATATTTCAACGAGTGTTTTTGATAAGATTTATTAAAAATCCAACCCAAAGCGTTTGTAAAAAGCACTTAAATTTTGGGAAAGTACTAGTAATTATTTTTTAATTTTAAAGAGTGTACAATAAAAATAAACAAAAACTACGTCAAAAATATGAGGTAAACAGCACGTGTGAAAACGAACAATAGCTTGAAAATTAGTAGAAAACAAGTTTGTCTACACGTGTAAAGGGAGGTTGGATGCAGTTCAGTTCAGACACATTAAACATATTATTTAGCACTTAGAAAGTTAATTTTAAGAAAATGTTTGGGTACAAAAGAAGGTACAAAAAATATGTTAATTAATTAAGAGAGGTATACTAAATCAACAAACCAGGGATAGGGATAAGAGTCCATTAGTACCTTCACTCTAATTAATAGTTATGTACCTTTGTTCCTGTTTATCAAAAAAAAATTAGTCATCATCAGTTTTACTTGGTGCTGGTGTATGATCTGACAACAAAATATTTCCCAGAATGCTAGTACACTTCTCAAAATTATTGCTAAGCTTAACGTTAACGATTAAGTATTCTAGCGGCGCTCAGTTGTTGTTTCCGTTTACTACCAATTCTAACTGCCTAATAAATATAGTCACGTCTAAGCAAAAACATGCCGAAGGTATATATTTTGCTGAAGAAACTTCACAAAACTTCGTTCACACATCGCTACACACTTACACAGTGCATCAGTCGGCAAACCTAAACCTGCTTATAACTCCAGACAAACTATATTTATCAAACTTGACGCAAAACACTGGATACTTTCGCCTTTTTACTAAACACCGCAACGGAAGAAATATATTTGCTTTATATACAACCCAGTTTTACGAGACTGCCGAAGTAATACAAAATTCCGGATTTGGTTTTTCTGAAAATGTGCCGTTCTTTATATCCGTGCCGTCAGTATTAGCAATATAGTAATTGGGTTCATGTTTAAACTATCAAATTTATTATTAGTTGGTCCATTTCATGCAAACATTATATTTTACAACGTTGAAAAGGGCTGGCATGCGTCTCTTTGCTACTTTTGTAATTATGTAGACGACAAATTGAGATTTTCTTTAAGTTGGAATATGGAGTTTTTACTAGAATTTACTCAAAAGCTTAACAATAACGGCTACGGCCATAAACTCTACTACTATTCTATACTGCATCAACAAGTAATTCAGCAATATTTCTTTTCCGATTATCCACACTGTATTGACACATTTTCTGACTACCGCAAAGGAAGAAACAAGTTTCTATTGGCGCTTTCAAAGTGTGAAATATTAGAAGACATACCATGGGCACCGCTTCAAGGTGTATTAAACGTGACTTTTTTGTACTTATCGCTTGACTTGTCCCTATTAACCGATTATAATCCAATTTGGTTCCTTCAAATTAGAGCTGGTGACATTTTAAATGGTGTAGTATCTAATGTTATAGCCTATGACAGAGGAGCTGTTCATCCATTTTTAACACCAAAAATTACTGATGAGCTTGCAGCATGCTTTCTTTTTCACGACACGTCTTTTACAGCAGTTGATTTATCATTTTTTCATCTTGTTAAACCAACTGTTTGGTTGATTTTAATTTTTAGTCTAATTATTTATGGCTACATTCTGCGCAATATATTGTGGGGACTTGAGTTGCTGAAGAATTTAATTTCGCAAAGTGCTGCTGGATTCTATAAGTGTAGACGACATAAACTAGTTTATGGTTATTTAGCTGGAATGATTTTGTTTTCGGCAATTTACCAAAGTTTAATATCTTCTGACAATCTAAAGATAAAACAACCTCCAGGGATTGACTATTATTTTAAACATGACTACAAAATTTACGTTGAAACTATTTTGAAAATTGGAGTTACACTTATTCATCTTCCAGCAAATAAGCTTACGGGGAATATATACGTTTCAAACAAAATTGATAAATATCTTAGAGGAAAAACGTATGCTGACTATGTCGACGATACACCGTTTGACCACTTGCCATTTTTAGATATTGTAAAGCATATGGTTAACAATAAGGTTCTGATTGGTAAATTGGATGCAAAGTCAAAAGAAATTGTACATTTTTTCAAAAGCCGTCCGCGGCTTTTGATTTCTTCTAAGTACAGTTGTCAGATAGTTGATGTTAGCGACGTAGCTAAAATTAACCTTCGTTTGCATTATCGATATTGGGGATATCTCTCGAAGAAATTGAATGATGTGTTTTATCGGTGGTATGAGGCGGGTTGGTTTGATAAAATAAATAACTTGAGGAAGCACGTGGAAAATCTGAGACTAAAGTTGAAAAGTGTAGATTTAATACCAATCGATAAATTTTCACCAGCACAAGCCACTTCAATTTGGTCAATTGTGGGAGTGTTCTTTGTGATAAACTTGTCGACATCTTTTGGAGTACTACTAATTATGATATTTGTTTATGTCACCCGAAAACTAATAGCAAAAGCCAGTATGCCATGCATATGGTTGTTGTATGTAAAGCAGAAATTATGTAATAGTTGTCGCCATTTGCGAGAATAGTTGAGTGTTGCGTGAGTATTAAGAATTTCAGCATTTACATAAAAGAATCTTGAAGTTAACAGCAACTCTAACATCATATAATGAATTTATTCCCCAGCTTTTTAAACTAAATAACATCTGCATTTGTAACATTCTAAATACTGATGATAGAAGCTGCCTGTACCCTGTTCGTTTGTACAAAGCAATAAATAACACCTCACCAAACAACAAGTTTAAGTTTTTCACCACAACCAAAAATAAATTTATAATTATAATATATATTCATGTTCAATTCAATTAAACTATAACTTATACCACTTAGCTTTTCTTAGTTTAGTCAATCTAGTAATTTTCAAATTACAAGTAACCTGAAAACGATTTACTACTTTGAATATTTAAGGAATAGTAAGAATAAGATTGATAATGTGGTCTATAGCCACATCCCCAAACTCTAGAAATGTTTCGTTATTTGCAATGAAGTACGGATCCGTAGTGCTACATATCAATGTAGGAAAGCTTTTCGCAATTTTGTGAATTGCACTATATCTACCTGAGTGATTTTTGCAAGCTTGCTTGAATTCCCTTGAAACATCAACAATTCCTCCAACAAATGAACATTCCATCTTTAGTACAAATACGCTCAGCGCGGATACCCCAGAAAACAGAAGCAACATTCCGTACTCACCTTGATTCACCAGAACATTTGAGAAGCGAATTACAATGAAAATAGAAATTACTGATAGGATATGAAGCATGATGAAGTGGATGGCCCATCGGGTTTTGCCAAACATATAGTTCCAGTGGTTGCACAGCAACTGACAACTTCGAAACACTTCACATACTTTTTCATACGATACAATACCAAGTTGATTTGTTGTAAATGTTGTATACTTAGATCCTACCACTGGCTCAGTGGGCAACACCACACGTACCCATTCACTGGTAACAGCATTTACAATCAGAAATAGAAATACAGCCGTGCCGAATGTACTTGCTAAGCAGAGAATTGCATACAGATAGAGAATAAAGACCATAATGATTGGCCCACTTGGCGCAAATGGCATTTCAAAAAAGCTCGTTAATATGTAACGCAAGGGATCAATGGGACTAAGAAATAGCAAGGAGTACACTAATGGACCGCCCACACTGCCAATGGACACCATAGCAAATAGAGGCTCGTACTTTTTCTCTGCGGATCTGATCACATGTTTGACTGCTTCAGTATCTGCCTCAGGATTTTCAAGGAAGTATTCTAAAGAATTTAGTAATATTTTAAATTGGTATTGTTAAATAGTGTATAATTTTTTCAAATTGACTTTACCTTGGAAATTTTTGTCCAGTAATAAGCAGTCGTCGTAAAGCTTGCACATATCTGTTCGATATGTTTTTATGATGGACACAATCCCTTGACAGCTTACAAGAACCCAGCCAAGAGCAAACATAAATGCCGATGATAAAGTTCCGTATGTAGACTTATCTTTGAATTCAGATTGATCAGGAATTTCATTCTTGCTTACTTGACTGTAGGCGAAATACCAAAGTGTCGCCGTAATCAGATACCCAAAGTAGTAACACAAAAGCCAGGTAAAATATTCGTAGCCCTGCATTTGTATCATCCTTTTTTGCTTATGATCCCAAAAGAAAGCTGCACTGTACAAGTATTTTGAAACCTCTAAGCGCCAGGACATTAACGAAATCGCACTTTTGGAAATCATTTTCAGAGGAAGTTTTTAGTGTAACTGGTTATGAACTGAAAGGATTTCTAATTACACTGCAACACAGATAATAAACTGAATTATGGTACAATACAATTTAGAAACACCTAGCTACAATAATTGAAACTACTGAACATTTGCACATTTACGCTTTAGCGATAGTAGTTGCACGAGCAGTAGTAACAACCTCATTTTAATTTCTCTACTTTTATATTTTCAACATATCGGTATGTTATTCGACGTACGGGTTAGATTGTATGACGTCAACCTAGTTCTGTAATAAACTATAAGTCATGCACGAGCTGCTAAATTATGTATTTTTAAATACTAAAATATCTTCTATTGATTTCTTTTTGCATAACCAACAAGGAAGTAAACCTACCTGACTTGCGACTAAATATGTTTGCTAAATTTCAGTAGGACTAGTGTTCCCTTTACCAAGCACATATATTGTGCAGTTGCTAAGATAACAATTGTAGATATTATGAATATTGAACTAAACCAGAAAACAAATGGTACACACTGTTGAAATTAAATAATGTTAAGTACAGAATCTGTACTACAGATGCGGTGGTTTATTTCGTACTATTCTGTAGACTGTCCATTACGTAACATTTCAGCATGACGTGCTGTAGCGATTGTACTAAAAGACATGAAAATTATGTGACGTAAATAACTCTAATGAACGCGTGGTTTTAAACTAGACTTTGAGTATGATTATACACGTTCATACTACCTCGAACTGTGATGTAATTAATCAAAAAATTAATTAAGATATTGCTCAATTTTTGACCCATTCATGACATTCTTAGTTAGCGATTACGATAAAAAGTGTCAAGTCTACCTGAAGCACTCCCCAATGATATGATATATGTGACTTTTTGCGAATGGATACTTATTCAAATAAAATACAAATAAATATAAATTAAAGTTTCAAACGTCCAGGGTTTGAATCAAATTAAAATGTCAATCATACAATAATTTCAATGAATAAATACCCACTGTAACAATATGTTGCGCAGGAGTTTGGAATAACACCGACTACGTGTTTCGAAATTCACACGAAACTGATTAATTGCTGTGAAAATCTTTTTGATCCAACAATTTATGTTATAAATTTACTTATGAGATTATTTCTACGTAAAGGGTCAACTAATGTAACAAAATTCAATCTTGCTCTTAAATTGGTTTATAAATTGATTTTAGGCTTTTAATATTCAAAGTAAATGTTGTGTAAGTTGCCGGTTACAAAAGCTCTCAAAAGTCAAGATTTAGGAGGTGATGACGTGCAGTAGTCGTCTAAATTAAAGATAACAAATCTAAAGCCGAATTATCAGCAAAACGATTACAAATTTTCAAATTTTTTTACTAATGAACCATCTAAATTGGTAATCATACCTATACATAACAAAATATTCTAAAGCAGTGTGTAAGTCTTAAATAAAACAATGGATAAAAATGCTATGCTCTCACATACAAAATAAATAAATAGTTTTTGAAAACAGATTTAACTAACACAAGCTGTTATATCTTCGTTTATATTGTCCAATTAACTGGTTAATATACAATGTAATTGGTTATTAATGATGAATTTTTAAAGCCCGTTTGGTTAATGTCGAAACACTGCTGAAATTTTAAACCAACACAAAGTTTCTAGCTAACTCCTAAATGAAACCAAATTGATCTAGATGAGTGAATACTGAGCAATGAATGTTGTAAGAAGGATAGTAAAGGCACCAAATTACATGTGTTTTATTGGTTGATGTTAAATGCAAAAGTGTATACTAAATAGCAAATAGGAAGGTTTACAACAGTTACAATGATTAAGCAATAAAATGGCTATAAAGGCCAAACAAAATTGAACTTTGACAAACAAGCTTTAGATTCATTAATTTGGTAAAAGTTTACTACTAATCATATGTCACATACCATAGCTCATTTGATTTTTAAAAAATAATCGTAGCATTTGAATTAATTTGACCAATATGACAGGTAGCTTAGCCAAAGCCTTTTGGATATCATTTGTTCTGTGAAAACAAATCCAACAGAATTTAACGTTAAAAAGTTATCGTGCGTACAGTAGAAACTGATCAATGGAAAATTTGATGGAAAATACAATCTTCTTATACAACATTTCTCGTGATTTGATAAGTTGCAAATACCAATTAGCATAAACAGTTAAGCAAAGTTAATTTGATATATTCTAAGAAGTAATTGATTTATGTTCAATTTCTGAAAATGTCTAATAACGCATCAAAAGTACTTGTCCAGTTTGATATTGCCCTCTCCTACTATTGACTGTACCTCCAAACCAACACTTGTTAAAACTCAAAACCTCATACAATGATATCCAAAACTACTAAAGCCAGAATAATCTGGCGCCTACAAACACTAAAATATCTTTATGCTAGTAAGTGTTTCTGGGACAAAGAAAAAGACGCACTTGTTTTATGCAAAGGCTACAGATATTTTGCTTGGTGTACATTTTACGATTTCGGCAGGATTATACTTTTTCCATCCACCACATGGGTGTTTTACAGTAAAGTATCTACCGAAGATCTTCCAGATTGTAATGCAACTCAAACCATGTCACCGAAGGAATTGCTGTCATTATCATTTTTATTTGTCATAATTACTGCAGTGGCGTTTTGTCAATTGAATGCGCATATATTGAAAACTTCCGGAATTGAAATTTGCAGCTTATTTAATGATTGCTTTTCTCTCGACACAACCCTGGAAGGTAAGTAAAAAATCAATATTTAAATGTCATTGTTTACACGTTTACAAGCAATTAATCTGCGTTTACAGGAATTTTCTTCAGAAACGTTAAAACGGATAAATCTTCCAAGGTGTACAAAGATTTTAACACCAGCAACTTAAGGTACAACTGGTTGACAACATTAATTAGTTATGGCAGCATTGCTGTTGCCTTATTTTACTCGTTCCTGATTTTTCATCCAGTTGATCCCTTAAATTATGTGATGACGAGCGTAGTTGAGTTAGAAATTAAGCTAAGTTTTCAAGCTTTATTGTTTCATGTTTTCTACGTGCTGTCTATACTTTGGGTTATAAGTTCGTTTACAATATTTATTCTACTGTACTTGCTACTGCATGCGTTTATCACACAGTGGATATTGGCGGTATTGCCTTCTAGAAATGTAAAAGCACGACCAATGTCTAAACACTCCAGGTTGATCACAACACAAATAGGTATTATAACTAGCGATTCTATATGTTACGTTTTTAGATGTTGTCAACTTCTATGCAATAGGTGGAATCTCATTTTTGCAAACCCACAAATGGCCATACATTTTGCAATTTATCACTTAGTTGGAATTTCAAGTTGTTTTGCTACTATTCGCTACAGCTCGTTACTAATAGCACAAGGTTCGTATGAAATACTGGGACTGTTTTGTGGAGCGTTTGTAATTTGTGTACTGATTTGTAAATATGAATGCGTGTTCACTGGAGAATTGGTTGATGGATCTAGAAACTTTAAAGATGCATGTATGAAAAGTGTGGTGAGAGAATGTGAATTTTACAAAACGGCAAAAAGCTTTCCAGCGTTGTTATGTAGCTTAACGCATCCATTTTTTATTGTAAATAACGAAACATTTTTAGAGTTTGTTAACGTTTGTGCAGACAATGTTATTAGTTTACAGTGTGCATTTCCTTAGGTGTGTACTCAAGGGAATGAATTAGAAGAAATTACAATGGCTTTGATACAGTGTAAAGCAATTTACTTTATTGTAATGAGTAATCAATGTGCTTACATGTTTTCAGTTTTATTCTTTCAGCAGCAATACACTAACAACCCTATCTACTACAAAATTCAACAAATTTAATGGTGTAGTGGGATCAAAGAAGTTGGTTCCACCAAAATAAATCCTTAGCAATGGAATCGATCTAAGCCATCTTTTAAACCACTTGCTTGAGTTTAGTTTCCTGTTAGTCCTTAATTTATTCCTGGTTGCCTTTGAGTTTTTGTAAACATCCGCTAGTATTCCATTAATTATAATAATTTCTGACACAGTAGCAATTCCGGTCCACATATAAAACAGTTTGTATTGTATGGAACCTCCAGTAGTATCCGTTCCTTTGACCATTTGAATGGTGTTGTAAATGCAAATAATTGACATTGTAATAAAGCCTGATGTGAAAGCCAAAAGCATAACTTTTGAGAAACAGTTGCGATATTCCAAACACATAATTTGCAACTCTCTGTAGGCGGATAGCCTTTTCCTGCTCAATATTTCCCACTTGCTGGCTTTCATTATCTGACAACCGAACTCGCCTATGTAGAATCGGAAACAGTGGCCATGCATAATTACCTGTATGCTTAAATGACACAGATATCCGGCAATGACAAGGCTCCAGTTAAAATAGGAAACCAGTGAAATTGCAAGATTTATTGCAATGTGGCTCCAATTCCACCCAAGCTTCATTCTACGTCCAAGATTGTTTTGATCACACTGTCCACTTAAGAAATATCCAAGTTGCATGGGAAAACAAGGATTTCTCAAAATATCCAGATGATACAAAATCGGCATAAAGATTGATGTGGTAGTGAACAAATACATTAAAAGCTTTACAAGGCGTTGAGTTGCTTTCTGACTTTTGAATCTTTTTAAGGAAGATTTGCAACCTCGACGTGTTTCGTAGCTCACAAAACTGTTAAACAGATTAACTGCTTTGTCTTTGTTTGAAAAATTGACAAAATGTGTGACTAAACTAGCCCAAGCAACACAGCCAAACGCAACATTATGCGTGATAACGCGCAAGTTGGAATTTTTCCAATTCCAAGCAATCTGGATTAGCGTCAGAGAAAAGTAAAGAGTTGCTTGAAGAAGTCGGACTTTGTGAATTTTCAGTTTGGATGAGATTTTGGATTCCAGTTTAAAACTGTTTGGATTCCAGTTGTATGGTAATGCGCCACACCAATCGGAAATGTATAAAGTTTTCTTAACCTCGTTAAGAAGTCCGGCACGCTCCAGTAAGACCATTGTGAAGCACAGAATGCTTGTTTGGAAATAAACCACGGGACAACTTAGGTCAAGACAAGTATCAAGTATACCAGTGTATAATGTTTGTGAAATTTTAATAAAGATACATAGCCGTTTTATCCCATTTTCTTGCTATCTTTAGTGTCAATACATTTTTCATGAAAGCCCAGCAAGCCCAGAAAGCCCATGTTAAGGCCTACTATTTAGAATCTGAATTGTATATAAAGTGATTTGGGACACGAACAGATAGTTTTGATTAACGTTAACGTAAAGTTCTAGCTGCGTGATATAATCCCATAAAATGGTTTGATACTTTCGTAACATGACTTGAGTAGAAGTGCGTGAGTTGACTACTTATCGCCATTAGAACAATTATTTATTTAACATTAATTCCGGCGTAATACTTCAAAACGAGGGAAACCTTCTGTCGCTTTGCGTAAAGAAAGAAGGTAAACATGTACAGTGGAAGAACACCATAATAGGTTTGTGTGTTGGATAAATATTAAACCAGCGATTACAGCGGCACATGTTTTTGCGGATAATGTATAATGTGGTGGTCTACGACGTAAAAATGAACGATAAAATACCATCTATAGAGGAGAATTTATAAAGCACGGAAAAACGCTTACATCAACATAATTGCTATCTAACATATCCGGTGGTGGAATAAGTGACCAACGCATTTATCCACTAAGCCATTTCGTGATTAGTTAATGACCGTAGTTTTATCAAGAACAGTTTATTCACTGATATCTTTATTGAGGTAACTTTATTGCCCTCATTTTATCACTAGATTCCTTTATCCATGGAGTCAGCTATTGACAGGTAACTTTGCATAACATTAAACTTTCGATTCAACAAAATGACACTTAAGCATTAAAACACAATCGTATGAGTTTATTTTGTTCAATAAATTCGGGTAGAATCAACAAAATTTTACTACGGACTATTTACAAGTACTTAAATTGATCTATACCACTTTTTTCATTTAGTTATTTTTCACATACCCTTATTTTTCAAATTTTTATACGTACTTTGTTTGGTGAATTCAACTATAAAATTAAAATAAGATATATTATTCCATTGTCGAAAATATTTTTATAGAAGTTTTGAGTGCTGTTCCATAGTACCAAGTAATTGGTCGTTGAGCTTGAAACACCTAACCTATAAACTGGAAAATAATACTATTTACATCGTGACAACTTCTATGTAGCTTGTGAAAAATCCATATGGATCTCAGTAAAGGTGCAAACTGCACCCTCAGTTAACCTTTTCACGTCGAAATTGTTTATCTGGTATGGTAATCAAACATCAAATGTATCTAAAATGTGGTTGTGAAAAGGTCTAAGGGTGCAGTTTGCACCTTTACTGAGCTCCATGGATTTTTGCAAGCTATATAGAAGTTGTGACGATGTAAATAAGATTATTTTCCAGTTTAGAGGTTATCAACACCTTTCTTCACATTCTCAAATATGTCTTCGGTTTGTCCCTTCTGCTCATAACTTTCCTCATAATTAGATTGTGTACATACAGAATGAACCACGTTTGCACAGGTGTGCGAATTTCTTTGTAAATGTCTTGAGTATGTCTGCATAATTTCATCAATTTTCAAATTTTTCATCAGAATGAGAAAACAGTATCATGCATATATAAGTTTTTTAAGTTATAAACCTATACGTGCCTATACTTACAAACTTAAAAACAATAGTTTTAATTTATGAATTCAACGAAGTATATTTATATAAGCACAATACAAATATTTTCTAAAATTTACAAGTGACAACTTATATTGCTGAATCTGTCTGATTGAAATGCCTGTTTACAAAAACCACAGGAATATTTTTCTTCAAAACCAACGTTTACATGCAAATAAATTCCAAATTCTATTATACCCAAACCTATCAAATATAGATATTAGATCGTTTAACCATATATTAGACTATTACGCACACATCAACTTATACAAATATTATACACTAGAAGGACTAATTGTAAGTGCAGGAATATTTATACGCAAATGTGTTAAAAGACACTGTTTGGAAATGTAGCGCAACTAAAAATAGTTAACTAAATCCTCGCATCAAAAGTTCTCAGAAGTTAGGTTCGGATCACAGGATAACAGTGTGTGATGTTAGTGAATTATGCCGTATGTGCTTAAATAGCCGCAAGAAAACTGATAATACTACGAAAATGATTAATTTAATAATCTAGTTCTTTATTCCCCGATAAATTACAATCGAATAGCTTTACGCCCACAATTAGCAACTATTCCCGAAAAACATAACTTAATTTCTACTTTAAAAAGTACAAGAGCAATTTTCACAAAGTTCCGATCAGTTCAGCTCGACAAGTGCAGAATGAGAAGAATGAACAGTGTTCCGTGGCTGCTGAAAAGTAGTCAACGGACAAGTATTTTCAAAGACAGGAATGTACTGGACGAGCAGTAGTGCTGAGACATTTCCCCAGCACCCCGCACCTTGCTGCTTAAGGCAGACTCAGCACATTCCTTCACATGTTCATAAAATAACCGTACAAATTTACAAAACGGGGTAATCTAAACGAATCAATGATGGGGTAGACATTCGCATTTTCTGTCAGACACATATTCTAAGCTTCCACCAGTAATGCTGCCAAAATCTTCCATGTATTCTTCTGTGCTGCCACAAATCCACTTCACTAAATATATGAAGCTACTGAAGTAGAAATGTTAACCAGCCTATTTTGGCTCTAAAATAGGTTATTTGGGATATAAACCAGCTTTTTGAGCTTTAAACAAGATTACTAACGGTTGAAATATTATTTTACTAGAATAAGCTTAATTCGAAATCGGTGCAATTGTCTTACTCTACCTCAGCCATATAACCAAAAGATTTTAGTCTACTTTCTTAGTTACATTCCAAATTGATTGGCAGCGTTTGAATAATACCTCCAGCATCATAGCCACTATTGAAGGCACAAGTCCAACTGGCAATATTACAAACACCACGCTTATGCTTCCTTGTAGATTTGACGGATGGAATTCTCGCTTCTCCGGAAAGTCATCCAGCTTTCCAGAACTTTTTAAAAATTTGGTTCTCCACTGCATTTGATAGTCCATTAATCCAGCAGTATACAAGCCCTCCATTCGGAGCACAGATTTGAACGGGTAAAAGTGTAATAAACTAAATTTAGTATACTGGTTTGCAATGTACTTCTTTCCAAATGAAAGTGGCGATTGAAAAATGGTATAGTTTAAGTTGTATAACTCTTTAAAAGTATTGAGATTCAGTGCCTGTATTAATATTGCAACACGACTTTTCTTCGTACATTGCTTGAAAACATTCTCCCATCTCCCATCTTACAAATTATGATTTAAACTAGAATAATTTGTAACCTAACACAGAAAACATAATAAGTTTATTTCGTTTGAAATACTTCGGGCTTCCTGACTTTCCTTCCTGATCTCGTGATGACAGGTTCGGGTTCTTCGCCCTCCACAACCTCTTTGCTTTCTTCTTCATCTTCGCAGATTTCCTCTGGAGGATCTGATGCAACTTTTGCATTGGTGCTGGTCACAGGTTTTTCCAATCCTTCCTCCGACGCACGTCGTACCTCCAGTGGAAACAAGCGCTGAATTGGGCGAGTTGTTTCCCCGGTCTTTGTTCGGATCCTTGCTAAGCGAGCTAGACCATCACGTCCTGGAATGACTTCCAGAATGACTCCCATGGGCCACTCAAGTCTCTTCTTTCCTTCAACTTCAATCAGGACGACGTCCCCAGCTTGCAAGGTGTCGGTGCGCTTCTGTTTTCCCGTATGCACCAGTTCTGCCAAATACTCCTTCAAAAACTGACTGCGAAGTTGTCCCTTCAAACTCATCACATGACGTACGTTACCACGAAGCTTATCTGCGCCAACGCCCGCTTCTGGAATCCAAGAAACTGGCAAGTCCCTCATGAACATGGAGGGAGTGAGCGGTTGAAGTTCTTCGGGATCTTCCGTGACGTAAGTTAACGGCCGTTCGTTCACTTTCTACCTCCAGTACTAACACTTCCAGCTCCGAATAATTTACGCTCCTTGATCCCAGTACTCGACGAAGCAGTTGCTTCATGATACCCACTAAACGTTCCCAGAATCCACCAAACCAGGCAGCAGTGGGTGGATTGAAGATCCACTTGATCGAGGTCACAGCGGCATACTCCTCGACCTTCCTCCATTCTACTCCTTTGAACAGGTTGGAGCAGCCGACGAAATTCTTCCTGTTGTCCGAGTAAATGGTACCCGGACGCCCTCGACGTGCCACGAACTTCCGCAAAGCTACGATGAAAGCTTCCGTAGACAGCGACGTTACTAGTTCCAAATGTACTGCTCTGTACACCGCACAGGTGAAGAGCACAATCCACACCTTTTGTCCGTCCTTCAGAATCAGTGGTCCAGCGAGGTCGACTCCAGTGACCTCAAAGCAATGTGTCAGTTTGACACGGTCCAGGGGCAATGGAGCCTCCGCAACTTGACACCTCCTTGCATTGTGAATGCGACAGATAGCACAATGCCTCACCACTGAGTCCACACTTCTCCTCGAGTTCAAAATCCAGTACTTGTTCCGTAGTACTGCTCTCAGCTGTTTTGTTCCAAGATGTGATGCTGCTACGTGTTCCTTCATAATCAGCATCTTAACGAGCAAGTTTCTTCCGGGCAGTAGTATCGGGTACCGGAAGCTTAAGGCATCATCTCGTTCCACTATCTTTGTTGTCACTCGCAACAAACCATCTTGTCCTCTTCTTAGTTTGAATTGGGATGGAGCTGATTCCAGCGATGAAAGCTGGATATCTCGCAACAGTACCATTTCCGCCTCTGCACACTCTTTGGGTGTCACCTCAGGTCCAAAATTTGCTCCATATTTCTTTGTTTGTTTCAAGCGTACAATGAGTTTCACTGCTTTTCTCCATGTTTCCAAACGATCCAATGTTCCAAATGCTGATTCTTTGGTAGTGTTCAGAGCAGACACCACCGTTCTCCTCTTTTCTTGCAGGACCTCGTCCTCGTTGATGTCCGGACAGGAGTTCGGAAACGTTGAGGGATCTTCATAGAGCCAACTTGGTCCCTCCCACCATCTCGTTTTCACGAACTTGTCCACCGTTGTTCCTCGAGAAGGAAGATCAGCAGCATTCATTTCACCCGGAATGTGCCTCCACTCCGAAACGCTAGTCAGTCTCCGTATTTCCTCTACACGTCTGTTGACGAAGACTCCCCAAACAGCGTTCATCCGTCGAATCCATGCTAGTGCGGTTGTGGAGTCGCACCAGAAAGTAACTGGTATCCCGTCCAGTCCTACGTCCTCTTTCACTTTTGCGTACAGACGTGCAGCGATGAGACATCCTAACAGCTCGGCCCTTGGAATTGTCAGCACTTTCTTCGGTGTCACGCGTGCCCGCGCCTGAATAAGTTGTACCCGCACTCGAGTACTTTCCACACGGAGATAGATGCAGCAGGCATAGGCGTCCTTGCTTGCATCACACATAACATGCACGCTCCAGTTGGAACGCGACGTTGTTCCATCACTTATCATCCTTGGGATTTTAATCCCGACCACTGCTTCTAATTGTGCCTCCCACGCATTCAGTTCCTTTGCATATCCTTCTGGTAACTCGGTGTCCCAGGCGTAGTTCTCAGGATCGAAGCAAATTCTTTTGAACAAGCACTTGATCACAATAATGAATGGTGATAACAGTCCAAGCGGGTCATACAGGGAGTTAGCAAGCTTCAGTACGCGGCGTTTTGTCGCGATTCCACTTCCGTTTTCCTTCAGCATTTTCCTCACGTCAAAGGAAATCTCATCTGTTCCTGTGTTCCACAATACAGGAACCACCTTTTCGTCTGCTGAGGGTCCATACTCCCATCCTCGGAGATCCATTTGTGCGCTGGAAAAGATCTCCTCCGCTTCCTTTCTAAACTTTATCACCTCCACCAAAGTGGACATGCTGGCTACGCAATTATCTACGTAGAATGAGCTACGGAGTTTCTGAACTGTCTCCGGGTAGCTACTTTCATTCTTCTTCAGCACATCTAGGATGACAGCTCCCAACAAGAAAGGACTGGAGTTTACTCCAAATACCACCCGACAGTGGCGGTATTCTACCACGATCCTTCTTGTGACCGGATCCTCCCACCACAGAAAGCGCAGACAGTCTCTGTGCCTTTGTGTGACTATCAGTTGCAAGAAGACTTTACGAATATCCGCCACCACTCCAATGCTGTTCATCCGGAAACGAGACAGTATGGTGGGGATGAGGTCCAGCAGGTTTGGTCCTTTCTCCAGACAATCGTTCAGCGAGGGATTTTGTCTGGTTTTCCCACTGGCGTTGAATACAGGTCTCACTGGCGTCGTGCTCCCATCCTTGAATACTGCACGATGCCCCAAATAGTGTAATGTCCCAGCTGGAGGAACCCTTGTGTCCACTTTCTCAATAATTCCGTCTTTTTCCCATTCCATGAAGATAGAATGGTAGCTGTCCAAATGACCATCTCGAACTAGGTTCTGTGTTGTTTTCTCTAGGCGCCTGAAAACTTGACATCGGTTGTCGGGGATGGAGGGATGACCTTCAATAAACGGGAGCTCGACTTCATATCTCCCATCATTGTCACGTTTTACTGTTTCCTGGAAGTGATGCAATGCAGCCTCCTCCAGTTCAGCTCTTGTTCTGTTTTCCTCTGCATCCCTGATTCCAATCGTTTCCAGAGCCCAATAACTTTCTACTTCGCGGTCCGTGATTTGCATGTTGATGCACATCATTGCTTTCGTGGGGTCCTTTTTCTCGCTTCCGGGAATCTTTCCTTCGACTAACCAGCCAAGTCTTGTTTCAGTAGCCACGAGCTGAGACGGTAGCAATACTGATCTCATTCCAACCTTGAGGTAAGGCAAGATGTCATTACCAATTAAAATATCAATGTCTGCTGAGCTATTGACATCCGTAAGTGGAATCCCCATGTCAGCACACTCCTTTAACCATGGCCCGTTCTGAACTGAAATGACGTTGGTGGCAATGTTCTCCACCACAGAAGCAAGAAAACTACACCGATCCAAGTACGGTTCCGCTACTCTCGACACCGAAATCCGGGAGAGATTATGTTCCATCTCCTTTGACAGCTGAGCTCCAAAAGTTTGATGAACCACCTTTTCTTTCCCCACTATCAAACCTTGCATTTCCTCAAGCAGCTCCCTTCTCACGTAAGATGACTGAGAACCACCATCCAGCATAGTACGTACTATTTTCCAGTATCCTTCCGGAGTGTACACTCTCAACATGACTGTTTCCAGTAGCACTTCCGGTCTGCGTATGTAATTGTACATGTCGGTGTTCTTTCTTACTGGCTGTGGCTGTTGTTGTTGTTGAGGCAGGAGGAAAGATGGTCCAGGTCCATAGTTCCAATTTGTTCCTGTTCCATGTCTATCTGCCGGTAATGGCATTTTCATTCTTGTGCAGTGCTGATGCTGCAGTCCCTGTGGTGCAAAGTCTGTTCCGTGAGCTTGCTGCTGTTGAATGTTGACATGGTCATCACGAGCTATTGGTTGATTTTGCGCCCCGAAGCACATCAACTGGTGATGATTCCTCCCGCAAGTGGCGCACGTTACTTTTGACCTGCATTTTTTGGAGCTGTGATTAGCACCAAGACATTTGAAGCACCGATTTGACTTCCGCAGAGCATCCTTCTTTTGTTCATGTGTCATGGTATGGGCTTTTCGACACTCAGTAGTTGGGTGATTGAACCCGCAGAAACCACAGCTTGGTGTGGCGTTAACGTTTACGAAATTGGCGGCCGTTGGGACTCCCGGT
This sequence comes from Entomobrya proxima, assembly GCA_029691765.1. Taxonomy (NCBI): domain Eukaryota; kingdom Metazoa; phylum Arthropoda; class Collembola; order Entomobryomorpha; family Entomobryidae; genus Entomobrya; species Entomobrya proxima. The sequence goes on along the minus strand of CM056169.1, from coordinate 39,652,561 downwards.
TCGTTCTGTTGTGCTGGTCCACCTGGCTTTCTCTCCAATTTCTCCGTCTTCTTAAAAGCTTCTTGTGCCCTTGCTGATTCCTCCTTCCGGCGAACTTCTTTCTTGAGGTCCAATATGTCAGCAAGGTCCTCTTTGCATCCCGCTGTGTCCAAGTACCGATTGAGTACCTCCTGTGGGATGGATGATTCGATGATGGGGTACAAGAGTAGCCCATACTTGTCCTGTGCTACGCCAAGTTGTTCCAAATGCAGGATCTGAGATTGGAGGGAAGTAGCCACGTCCACAAAACTTTGACGCTTGTTTTTGCCAGCATCCATGAGTTCCAGCAGGTCCCTTACGCAGACTTTGATTAAAGTCGCTTCACGTCCAAATCGCTCCGCCAGCTCGTTCTTGGCAAGCTGGTAGCTAGTTGGTGCTGCTGGAAAGCTCTAGACAACTTTCTCCGCTCTTGATCCCGACACCATGTGCTGCAGCAAGTAATTGTACTTCTCCATTTCGGGGATTGCCGTGTCCTTGTCCACTTCCTCGAAGGACGCCCAAAATGACTTCCACTGCCTCACATCTCCACTAAACTTGGGTAGTTCCCGTTTCGGCAACTTCACATGATATGGAGCTGCCACTGCAGCTGTTGTACTTGGTGATGCTGCCGCTGCAGTTCCTGTGGGCGCTGATGGTGCGGTTATCTTGGTGACGGTGGCTGCTAACGTCAGTCTCCTCTTCCGGAAATTGAGACTGATGTTCTCCTCCGCCCTAAACAGTGCGTCTTCGTCCGCTGCCAGTAGTAAATCCACGTACTTGGCCTGCTGTCCCTCAAACCTTGCCATCTCCATGTCCACAACTTGTAGCTGCAGGGCCACTGCATCCTTATCGACCGGATTTGCGTTGATAAGCGTTTCCAGTCCCGTTAGTTCGTTTTCCAGTTGCTGTTGAGCTCCTTCAGATCGTTTCTTGGCGGCATCCATCACGACGGCTTGCTGTCTGGTCACTGGCATAAACACAGAAGCACTTTCTGACAATTTTAATGTTCCGAAAAAGCACTAATTAATCACTAATCAATGGAATCCTGGCAGGTTCGCCGGATGTTTGGAAATGTAGCGCAACTAAAAATAGTTAACTAAATCCTCGCATCAAAAGTTCTCAGAAGTTAGGTTCGGATCACAGGATAACAGTGTGTGATGTTAGTGAATTATGCCGTATGTGCTTAAATAGCCGCAAGAAAACTGATAATACTACGAAAATGATTAATTTAATAATCTAGTTCTTTATTCCCCGATAAATTACAATCGAATAGCTTTACGCCCACAATTAGCAACTATTCCCGAAAAAGATAACTTAATTTCTACTTTAAAAAGTACAAGAGTACAAAGTTCCGATCAGTTCAGCTCGACAAGTGCAGAATGAGAAGAATGAACAGTGTTTCGTGGCTGCTGAAAAGTAGTCAACGGACAAGTATTTTCAAAGACAGGAATGTACTGGACGAGCAGTAGTGCTGAGACATTTCCCCAGCACCCCGCACCTTGCTGCTTAAGGCAGACTCAGCACATTCCTTCACATGTTCATAAAATAACCGTACAAATTTACAAAACGGGGTAATCTAAACGAATCAATGATGGGGTAGACATTCGCATTTTCTGTCAGACACATATTCTAAGCTTCCACCAGTAATGCTGCCAAAATCTTCCATGTATTCTTCTGTGCTGCCACAAATCCACTTCACTAAATATATGAAGCTACTGAAGTAGAAATGTTAACCAGCCTATTTTGGCTCTAAAATAGGTTATTTGGGATATAAACCAGCTTTTTGAGCTTTAAACAAGATTACTAACGGTTGAAATATTATTTTACTAGAATAAGCTTAATTCGAAATCGGTGCAATTGTCTTACTCTACCTCAGCCATATAACCAAAAGGTTTTAGTCTACTTTCTTAGTTACATTCCAAATTGATTGGCAGCGTTTGAATAATACCTCCAGCATCATAGCCACTATTGAAGGCACAAGTCCAACTGGCAATATTACAAACACCACGCTTATGCTTCCTTGTAGATTTGACGGATGGAATTCTCGCTTCTCCGGAAAGTCATCCAGCTTTCCAGAACTTTTTAAAAATTTGGTTCTCCACTGCATTTGATAGTCCATTAATCCAGCAGTATACAAGCCCTCCATTCGGAGCACAGATTTGAATGGGTAAAAGTGTAATAAACTAAATTTAGTATACTGGTTTGCAATGTACTTCTTTCCAAATGAAAGTGGCGATTGAAAAATGGTATAGTTTAAGTTGTATAACTCTTTAAAAGTATTGAGATTCAGTGCCTGTATTAATATTGCAACACGACTTTTCTTCGTACATTGCTTGAAAACATTCAAAGTGACCCAATTTCCATAAGCGCTTAAGTAATCAAATGGGGGAAGAATTTCAACATTTTTTAATAAATACCTTTCCTCTTTAGTAACGTTTGGAAAAATACATTTTCCTTTATCAACATGTACGTCAAAATACATTGCTAACCCTGTCACTATACCAATGTAATAGGGCACATTATTCCAAGCAGTACCATTCAAATAGGTTACGTGACAGTGGACCCCTTTAGTGCCCCAAAATTTCTCCGTGTTTTTAAAATATGTCCACATTTCCTGTTCTGGTGGTATATACGGAAGGTTATTTTCAAACGATGGAATTACATATACTGTATAAGAATCCTGTATTAATTGCTGAACCGATGAGTAGGGAATTGGTGGTATTGGACTTATAAGCTTTGTCAGATTTTTTCCTTTATACCCGTTACTTAATACCACACTGACTAAGAGCGTTACAATCACAAGAAGTTTTGAGGATACATATTCATTTACTGCTTTAACGTCAATGTCACCAAGGAGCCCATGTTCAAGCAAATTATCAAATGCGGAGAGGAAATATTTTAACACAAGTTGACGTGCTTTAACATTTGGTCTGTATTTATCAGGGTGACTGTATTTTGTAGCATATAGCAATCCCACTCTGAATATGCTAACAGCAAATATTACAACTGTCACGATACACACCCATGACCACGAGTCGTAAGAAGTTATCAATTCCATAAATGGACTGCTTCCTCTTTGTTGGCCGCAAGCTACAAAGAGCAGTTCTGAAGTGATGTACGGAAAGTGTCCCGCAATATGTTTGGAAAATGCTATGGACCAGTGTGGACGTGTGCCCATTACCCACGGGTTGGGTGACCCAGTAAAACCCGGGTTTTTGGGTACCCAGCCCACCTTGTTTTGAGAGTGGGTTTTGGGTAGAAGTGGGTTTTTAAAATTTTGTTTAGAAAAATACTATTTTTGTAAGTAATTGACCTTCTTGCTGCTTTTAATATCAAAAGTTTTCAAAATATTCATAGTTTTTGCTTTCCCAAATCATTTATTACCTAATATTCTTGCTGGGCTACTGCCTTTTGAGGCGCCAAATTCTTGGCGGGTGCATATTTTATTGCATTGTATTGAAATACCCACCCATACCCAGAAATACCCACTTTTACCCAAAAACCCAGATAAACCCGGGTGGGTTGGGTTTTTGTCAAAAACCCGCGGGTTTCGTCCACTCTGCTATGGACACTCCAGGCATCACAATCCTTTCTATCCTGCAAGAAGAAGTTTTTAAACAGTCTGACCAAAGATGACCGTGTTCAAAAGTTGCGTTGCCAAACACATGGAAAAAGAGCTGCTGAGTCCTTAAATTAAGTACATTTTCGTAATGAATTTGGACAAAGATCACAAACCTTCCTCTGCGCATTTCCCGTAGTGGCTGAGAGTTCACAAATCGACCTCGCGTTCGAGCATTTACTATACCGTTTAGTTTCCATATGAAGTGGTCAGTGTCCTTTTGTTCATGGTAAACAGCTTGGATTAGGGACAAGTGATCAAAAACAGTTTCCATCTTCAGTTGTATTTTCTGAGTAATATCTCCAGGTTTGCAAAAGAAACAGAACAGTTCCACAGAGTTGATTCTCTCTTGATCTAGTTTCCAGTGAAACCAGGCGTAGCATGCCGTACTAATAAGCTGTCCCACAATATTTATCCGTAGAAAACGAATGCTATTTACCAATTCATTTGCTGCAGCATGATTTACTTTAGTAACTATAACGTCAAATTGCCATCGAGTTTGAATTAAATCCATATCGCCAAGTTCAGAAGCAAGTTCCATGTACTCCGGAATGTGCTTCCAGAAAAGCGTGCTTTCACTTCCCAATGAGAAAATCGTTGACTTCATGTACTTCCAGTAGAAGTGTGATTTAATCCAAACTCGACTACTTTTATATAAGGCATTCGGTAGTATTCGGTGTATCAAAGTTTCTTTTGTGGAATAAGCAATCTTTGGTAACTTGACTTCCTGGTTTTCGGCCGGAGGATATAGAAAAATATGTGTCTCACAATGCCAGGGTTTGATCCTCATTAACCTTGAATGATGCACGGTTTCCACATAATAAGTGGTCCTTGATACGGTAAAGTTATTTACACGTACTTTTTCGTATGGTAGTAGAATTTCTTCAACCAAATTATCACCAAAAAAAGCAAAGACAACATCCAATCGTCGCAGAAGCAGTGGAATGCATGGTGGAGAGTAGAAGTCCGCGCCGTTGAAATTGATAATGTTTAATAGGCAGTGTGTGAAAGGTAGCAAATGTTCGTTGAAATCCGTTGGTGTTATATTGTCTGAATCTTGAGTACTTCTGGCATGATAATTGGCTGAACGATACTGCGAAAAGAGGTACCAATTATGTGTTTCGTTGTCGCATTTTGCAAGTTCAGAAAGAAACAGAACTAAAAACGGCATATCGCACAGTCTAATCATTTTTTAATGTTTAGCTTGTAGGCAACCAAGTATTTTTTACAAAGTATTGGTATTCAAAGCGAGAATATAACTTCTAACATTTATAATAGCTTTTTATCAGCGCGAAGTCTATGCCAGTGAATTTAGAGCAAACATAGTTTTTTAAACAGAAGTCTTCTTCTTATGTGTAATGTGCAGTATGCTTTATACTGGAACTAAGCTTACACAAATCTGCAATCTGGTATCTCATAAATTTGGCAACAATTGCCTTCAACTAGTGTACAAATGTTCTATAGCCTAAAAAAGACACGACTGATATTAAAAACTAAAAACACCGGAAGCCACCAGCCACGTGCAAATTGGATTGCTTGTGTTAGATTGTTTACTGTCATGTTTCTAATTAAAGTTTTGTCCTTGTTTTCTGTCCTACTTTTAATTACGTTTTTTTGATTTGTAATAATGTTGAAGTTGCTTACCACCGAATTTCTTATTTCAAGTAAAGTAGAGTACCAAGGGGCCTGTATATATATGGTTAACTATTCCAACTTTCCGTTATAATGGAGAATAAAGATTTGGCATTATGACTCTTGAACATTTTAGAACCAACCAATTGCTGAGCTGAGCAAGTGGATGGGGAAAACTCAACCATTCAATATATGGGTGTAACCTAAATAAATAAGAAACTAAACTGCTCTTTTGCTAAGTTATTTGATTTTATTGATTTTATTGCAATTGTAATGACCTGCTTATCGTGTTCATTAGGTTGGTGGTAGCATCTAGCACGTGCTGTAATTTTCAATATACATATTTAAATTCCAACCTCAGCTGGGCTATTCTAACACCCTCAACAACTAACAACTGGTTGATTTCAATTCAAGTTTTGATTTTCGATGTTAATCACAATTCTGAAAGTGCGTGTTTCACAGATAAAACTAAGCAAAATTTAAATCCATCCAAAAAAATATTATACATAAAGTATGAAAGTATTCAACATATACCAGTACATCGAACAGATCCATTAACATAAAGCTGATGTAAAAGTTTTAAATAAAGATACTCATATTGAGACAATAAAGTTTTATATCTATTTAGTAATTATATAAACTGCTAGAAAATATTATATTCAGCTAGTACATTTTATATATTAGTATATTTTGACATGACAACACGAAAGTGGTTCTAGTATTACCGGCATCATTTTCTGGTTAACGTAATCTTTGTAAACAAGTATACTTTGGCTTATAAACCGCCCATGTATGTCAAATACTATATATGTTACCAGTTTACAAGTACAAAACGGAGCAAAAAATATGGAAACCTAGTTTGCATATATTACTAGGTTATGAAAACAGGTCGGTAGCAAAGAAAAACAATTATACAAAATTAAAACATTTATGTTGTCTAAAAGGTTTAGTATCAATTTATGTCTTATCGCAAGCGCTAGACATTCAAAGCTAACTCTGCTATTTTTCCTCTCACTTGTATATATTTTAACAAATGGCAATTATGGACGAAGAAGATTTTATCATCTAAATAACAAAATTAGGCTTTTAAAAACCTTAAATTTTTATATGACGCCTTCGTAGTTTTCATATTAGAGTATTTACTTGTACAGTGGAAGCGACTAACAAGCAACATGTTTTGCCGTAATGCGTAATGGAAAAACTAAATGAATGACGCCTACGTGCCCATTGTGTTTTTCAATTGTTATTTCACGTAGTTTCAAGCTTTTGAGTAAAAACAACAGTTTGTAAATAGTCCTACTGACAGTCAGAAATTCGTAATTATTAGGGGCATGCCAGTTTACTGTTTAATGTGTTTACTTAAAATTCTTTCCCCGTCTACTTATTATTAGAAGTTGCGAAGCGGAATGTTTATAAGCAATGTGCTTTATCTATCGATGAATGTAAATGATCAGTAACAATATTATAAATTTTTCATCACTACGACGCTTTGACTTCTCGTCTCTGCTTGCTAAAAGTTTTCATTAAGTAAAACAAGCCATAGTCACACCATTCATATCAACTAGCTCACAGTATTTGTATAGTTTTGCAGAATTAAATTAACTTGAAGTTTCTTCATTAGATTTCCATGAGTTTTTAAAATGTCCGAAAATTTGCTAACCAAGTATATACATCGTATACTTTGTTATTACACAGTAGCATTACTATCTCCAGTCAGATATATTTTTTCCAACGGAGTTCTTACAAAAAAGCTGCGACGGAATAAACTCACCATTTTGCCTTATTTGTTTACAAAACTTATTCAAGTGGCAAACTTCTTGCAAATAATAAGCCTAATAGGTCACGCTCTGGTAGACCATTACTACAATGGTCAACCTATGGATATATATTACATATCTGCTCTAGTCCTATGGGATGTAGCTATGCTTGGCATATTGTTGTCCGAGTACGTTTGCCTCAACACCGAATTTAATTTTTCTTTGAAAAGGCTAATTTACTATTTGCACCAAATCGCTGAAAAGACCACATCAAATCCTACCGTGCTATCTGACATTAGAACACCACTTTTTCGGAAAGTGATGAGGCTGTGTCTTCATAGTGCTTTTGTGGATTACTGGTTCATACTGGTTATGGCCGAACAATGTTATGTTAATATTGAGAATGACTACACTTTCCTATACACAGCCATTCCTTGGGAGAACTCAGAAGCTGTTAGCACCGTTTACTTTTTCGTTTTCGTTTTAAACATTTTTGCAATAAGTTTAGCATGGTCGCTAATGGCAACACTACCTGGTGTCATTTCTTATCATGTGGAGGCTGCAGTACTTTTATTAACACGCGAACTGCGGTCATGTACCACTTTAGCATCATTTCCAAAAAGGATCCAAATATTCAAATGTTTGGACTATTGCGTGTGAAATGGACTCGGAGAAGCGATTGGCAAATTGCTTTTTATTTTGTGTTTGATTGTTGGATTTCAACAGTTCGTTCAAGCATTCTTTATCTTTCAACTTATTAGGTCTGGGGCAAACTGGGAAGACTATGAACCCCTCTTATATGACGTTTTGGTATGATTCTAGTATAATTGTAATTTTTGAATTAAAGGGTTCCTCATAAATCCGGAGACATTTTTGAAATTGTGATATTTTGACACAGTTGAGCATTATTAGGCCACAATGTTTTTTTAGCAATTAGTACAACTAATAGTTAACAAAATTCACATAAATTACAATTCACTGATGCCTTTGTATCCAGTGGTGTGAAATTTTCCTTCGGCTTATGCTATAACCTCATATCCTGACCATGATGCCAATTTGGTGGTGATATTTTTTCAATTAGTACAGAAACCTTGAAGTAAGCTGGAAGGGTTTTGTCGATTGGACTACCCCGCCTTACATAAATCCCAAATTGTTTCGATTCCTCTGACCAGTGGAATATCTGGAGCAATTTTGGATTTCGATACAAAATCGGTGTTTTGAGCTTCCTGGTAGGAGTTTCGTTGTTGGCCTGGTGTGAAGTGGACATGCCCGGCCAGAAGATAACTTTTTCACGGTCATTATCCCTAACAATAGCCGGAATCAAGCGTGCCATCAAGAATTCCTCTAGGCCTTCTTTTGCCGTCATAGTCCACTCTGTAATATAAGGTTCGAAAATGCTTCCATTTTCGTCCATATCCTGTTTCCCCATCTCTTTTTAAACAACTAAACATTTGGGTGCACTTTTTTGTTTTGTGGGTCTTGTTCAGGGATGGCAGCATGGAAATATTTGCTTTCCGGAATATTCTGAGCATCTCAATGGACGTAGGTCTCGTCACAAATAACTAGAGTTTTAGAAAGCTTTTTTTTGTGAACGATTCGGGCTCTAGATTTTGCACGCTGCTCCTAATTCATGAAATGTGTTCGTGCTTTCTGCTCAGTGCAGGCTTTGATGCCCAACTTCTGAGCTTTAATTTGTTCTAGCGCTTGTGGACTAATGTTGAGTTTGTTGGCCGCAACACTAATAATAGTGGAGGGATCCTCGTCGAACAACTGTGAAGTCGTCTTCAAGGTTCCTAAGGGAGCCAGGGTTGCAATACGTTCTTTTGAGGACCTGCACCCTGATGTTTTTGTAGGCTCATATCCCCGAATTATTTTGTATATACCAGCCTGGCGCTTACCTTATTCTACAAAGTGTTTCACTGCTTTATTCTTTGACAAACTAGCGATATTTTCGAAGTAGGATATAACCCGTTTTGCAAACCCTTCATTCTCTCGGGATTTCATGACGATGCGTTTATTCTGGAAAACTGAAAAATGCATCATGTAATCCCTGAAGGATGAGCTATCGCATGATACATTCAGTTTTTTTATCTCTAGCCCTTATTTGCATTTTATTTCTGTTTGCAAAAATGTCTCCGGATTTACGAGGAACCCTTTATAGGAACTAATTATTTACTAACAACTCATAATTTCTTCAATACTTTTATTTCAGTTTGCCATAACAAGAATTTTCCATTCCTTCTATGCAATTTCAAGGTTACATGTAGCAAGCACAGCATTTTTGAGGGCTGTAAACGAAATACATTTCCAGATACACGTCACGAAACATAACGCGTCTACGTTTGCGAATAAAAAGCTGATTAAACGGAAAATGCTGACACTGAAACCAGCGGCAATCAAAGTTGGGCCATGCGTCTGTAACGCAAATTTCCCTTTGAAGGGTATGGAAGTAAGCCTGGATTACTACGCAACTGCTGCTCTATGGTCGTAAAGTTTACAGAACCGTTAAGAGGATAACATATTATGCAAACTAAAATGTCAACAATTTGCAGAGACCAAGAAACTTGGCTTCATTTATATACAGAAAAACAAAGATGTAGAGTATTTAAAGTGAAATTTTCACTTGCAATAACAATTAACGCGTTAATAATATGTTCGTATTGTGTAAGATTAAATGCAGGTAAATTATAACGTATAATAACAATCAACGATTCAAAGACCCCAATACACGGTTTGAAATTATCATTTTTGTTATGTAAATCTATTTCATTTTTTTTAGAATTAGGGAAACAAATAAAATAATGTAAATAAATTATTAACACTTCCATTCCAAAACTACATATTCATTTTTATTTTGGAAAAGTTGCATTTGAAAAATCTTCTCGCTTAATAAACTTAACATTGCAAAATATAGTTCTGGTAGGTTTTGGAGTGGTACAAACATCACTTTGTCAAGAATAATTGTATTGCTTACATGAATAACACACGTATTAAAGATTATACAAATTGTACTAGGTTTGTTTAAACTAATCAGTATTTTCCGATTGTTCTGTATAACCGATATGATACAGGTGTGCATACATGATTTGATTAAAAAATGTGTGAAAAGATTTAATCGGTTTGATACATGAAATGGTTATGTTGAAAAGTTATTTGAAATGTAATGCTATAGCTCATTATAAAAGCTTTCTAAAAATAAAAGCACAAACGCTTCAATCTTAGACATACCTAATGGATTATTTTTAAAAAATCTAGGCCCAAAAAATGTTATAGAATATTATACGTCTACTTGGCATGGAGTAAATACGCAAAATTAAATTATTTTTATATTCTCGTATATGATTGATTGTATGCAATACGTGGTTGAATTTAAGATACTAGACTGCGTATGTAAAATGAAGAAAACCAATCGCACATATGTATTTCCTTGTTCTCCTAAATGCTATTTACGTTTTTAAAATAGATTTTTAAAATTACGTTGTTTTTGTACAGCTCGAACAAACTTAATGTAGAGTTTGGCTATATCCGCATCAGTTATGTAGTAGCTAAATGTATAACCACGATCATATAAAATAAAATAAAAAGTTATTGTTTTAAATTTTACTGTGCATATATATTACGAAAAATTTTTCATAAGCTATTATAAGAAAGTAGCCAGGGTCTCCTTTTCTTGCTTGCATGTTGTTTTTTTCTTAATAATAAAGCTAATAAAATATTTGGAAGTGTACTAAATTTGAATATTTTATATAAGCACCGGTTCCTGGCAAAGTTATTTTAACCATTTTTTTTCGTTTAATATGTTTGCAAATAAAAAGAAAAATTCCGGTAATGCGCAATACATAGACTCTACATGACTTTTGGGCTTGTGTTTTGTGTAAGCCTAGTTTTTGTAGTGGTCGAACATCTTTTCAAGCCAACTCAGATAATACTGAAAAAGCACAAATTTGCAAATTTCTTAATTTATCATTCCACTGGAATTAAAGTAACAGAAAAGCCGAAAGCCTAATAATTGTATGCACCAAACGATAGTTTTGGTTATCTAAAGCTGATCTTAATTCTCCGAACTCCAAGAAATAGCAAACTTATAAAACTAAAATTCATTTAAGTACAGATATAGATTGAGATACGCAATGTTCAGTTCACTATTCCTAAAAGCTTTCCAGCTAGAAAAAAGCACGTATGGTAGGTTTTGGTATAAGCATCCAATATCATTTGATTGCCAAACCAAGCAGTTTGTGTGGAATAATTGGAGAAGTAAGCAATATTTGTTTTTTATTCTGTGTTGGATACCAACAGCAACCAATTTTGCATTATCCGTGTATAATATAGCTAGTTTTATTCTAGACAATAATACTTTCCCATTGTACTCTGTTTTTGTCTACGCCTTTTTCGGTGTTCTCTTCTTTTCGTATGCGATGCTAAATATTTGTCTAATTTCAAGTGCAGGAAAAAGTGCTATCGCGGTAACAAATAGGCTTATAAGAGGCTTTGAAAACTATCAGAAACATAGTATTAAGAACACAAAGAAAACTCGAAAGCAAAATCCCATCCTTATGCGTTCAAGTAACTCTATCGACAAAATGGGACTAGTAGCAAATTATATTGTTCTGTGTTGTTTCCAGTGTGGTCTATGTCTTGGACCGGGAATTGTCGTAGCTAATCATGATCCTTGGTACCTGATCTCCTTAAAGTTTGAACAACTTTCAGTCTTTTGGTACATATTTTATCTCATAAGAATTATAACTACATTATGGAGTATCATGGAGGGTTCCAAGTGTTTTTGTATACTATATTTGATTTTGCTTTCGACCATGGATCAATGTTTAAAACTTTTGAAAACTATCACAAAGCATCGATCAGCAAGAGTTGTCCTACATAACTACAGGCTTCTGTGTATTTTGTTGCAACATAATGATGAATTTGCTAGGAAAGCTAACGCTGTGCTAATGAGCGATGGGGTATTTTGTTGTAGTTTTGGATTATGGGGAGTATTGCTAGGTTGGAAAGTCTTTCCAAGAATCTTGTATCTTGCGCTTGTACTTTTTACTGTAGTATCCTTTTCAGTTTTATTAACAGGCTTGCCATCGGTTGTTGGTTTGTATGAGCTTTCGAATACACTTATTCATAAACACTGGAAAGCTTTTTCGGAAGCCAATAATAATGAATGGAAACGTCTTGTTCTGGCACAAAAGCCATTATACTTTTCATATGGCTTAGCTAGATTCGACAAGGAAACTAAAACAAAATATTTGTATAGTATACTTGACTTAACCGTAAATTTTATTCTTGTGTTTTGAAACAATATTTGATTTATTGATTGAAGCAACAACGCAATGCTAAATAAAACAGGGACCATCCTATGTAAGCTAAATTTTTTCAAGATTATATTCAATATGAATAAACACGATAGATAGTATGTAAGTTTGATTGTATCCAAACTCTATGCTAATTTGTATTAACTATAACAAAGGTTGCACGGTCCTTCCAATAAATATTCCAATATGATACATTAAAATTCAGGAACGCTATTAAGGTTTGGTTCATCGTACTCACGTCTAGAAAGCGATGGATTTAATAAGAATAAATCCTTGCAGCTTTAAACCAGTGTCCATGTAACCAAATCGAAAAATAAAGCTAAAAAGCCTTCATACAAACAGATTGGAGCACCAAATACACCGAAAGCTAACTTCACGTATAGCTTCTTTAGACGTTTAGATACAACACTTTCTTTCATTTCATGAACCATCTCTACCGCAAAACACAGACTGGCCACCATATTGCCCACCAACAAAATGTAAAATATAACCTGCACACTGCTAGATAATTCAATGCCACTTTTACTAGTATTTTCATACGCACGCATGTCATTTGATTGACTTCTGGTAATGATTTTATTCCACCACTGCCAAATTCCGGATTCATGTGCCATGGATATTCTTCTGACAATGGACGAAGTAAGTAGACCTTGGAAAAAGAAAGCGTCACTAGGTTCATGGAGTACCTCTTTACTTATAGATATTCCAGAAATGTCCAACTTAAGTTTATATTCATTGCAAACATGAGCAGGTAAAATTAATGCAACCTTATCACAACCTTGTAATCGCTGGAACAATTCAGATTTTTCTTTCTTGTAATATATTGAAACAACAGATTGCTCCTGTTCCTTGAGAGTTTGCTGCGTCATGTTGTGATTACGAAAGAGTTTCATACTCTCTATGAACAACCGTTTAATCATGTCTACCTGTAGCAGCATGGATTGATTCATTAACTTTGTCAAGTGTTTCTTCAGTATTTGGCTACCACCCATGAACATATTTGTGTAATACAACCAATATAATTCAGAAGTAACTAAAACACTTTTGGGATTTCGAATCATAGGTTTTCGAGAAATTGTGTAGTAATGATTAGGGCTTCTTTGTTTAGTTTCTAACACTTCAGCAGAAATATTTTCCAGATGTAGCATTTTCTGCGGAATATCTATACGAGTAGTTTCTGTGTATATTTTGTAGTGCTCAGTTACAAGTTGTTGCATGTTTTCCATATACACAACTTTTCTGGAGGATATCATCCGCGATAAGTTTTTGTTCTTATAAGCATTACTAAGAACCAGGCTTCCTAGTAAATAAATTCCTGTTAGAATTTGCATTTTGGTATTCATTGATTGTGTAGTGGCTGAACAAAACGGACTACCTGCTTCCAATAACATCTTGAAAATTGAAAAAATATCAGCAGAAGAATTTTTTGAACGTTTTTGTACAAACAAGGTAAGGAAAGCAAAGAGGGTCAAGCACGTAGCAAAAACATTGACCCAAGTCCACAAGTCAAACACATTTACCAAGTCTTTAAATGTGATTGACTCAATCAGTTGGTTTCCACAACTAATAAACCTAAGTCTTTTGAAATGATTTGGAAGCTGCAAAGGCAAACTCAGAAAATGCAATTCTAGAACAGTTGATAACACGAGAACTATTGGAAATTTTTGGTTTTTAGCACTATTAGGAACAACATTTTTCAAATGTGAATTTTTCCCGTCCTTGCAAAATATGTTAGCATTTGCATTAACATAACTGTAATTTTTCATTGCGCTTGTCAAAATGTGCATATGTGCTTCCGACATTTGTAAATTTGGTGACATTTTCCAAAACAATCGTCGATGATTATTAGTTAGGAGGTTACTGCATTTATCAAAAGCACTTCCAACTTCCGAAAATTGTTTCGTGCTAATTTCATATACACCTGGTACTACGACGTACATTTTGTGCTCACATAAATCTAAATCGCGAAGAGTTTCAGAATTTCTATGCTTATCGTCAAGTCCCCCAGATAAGTATCTAAAACGATTTTGGGAAACGTCACGAAAACGAGGTACATTTGTTTTTTCCGGATAACTGCAAACTTGAAGCTGTTTCAAATTTGTTGCAGCTGTAGACATTACATAATGTATAGCTGTTTCAGCAGGATTTTGGTAATTAATCATTATTTTGAAATACCAGTTAGTAAATATAATAGTTTTCGTTTCGTCTGACATTTCATCAAAGTCTTCACCGACTACCAAAACTTTAATAACTGGACGTGCTGCAGATGGCAAAAGTGCTACTTTAGATCTTCCTTTATATAAACCTTTATATTGCCAAACTGGTGGGTAATATCCTGAATGTTTAAATTGGGTATACACAGGAATGTTTTTTCTTTCAGCTTGGTTAAAATAACTATCAGGTTGAAACAGAAAAGATGGTAGGAAAATATCAGCATAAATTTGACAAGTCCACGGCTTTATATTCGAAATATATTTGTAAAACTGGAGATCGGAACACAGGTAATCAGACAGATAGTGTGATAGTAAACAGGATTTGTGTGGCGTGGAGTTATTTTTGAAATGGTTGAATGGAACCCAATAAAGTTGTTTGGATGTGCGTTTAAATTTGGTGTTTTGCTTTACAAGATAAGCTGGAACCACGTTTCGCAATATGATGGGTGTACTAGCTCCAACGTGTATGTCAACGTCTTTAAAATTTGTTACATGGACAAAACAGTTCTGGCCTGAGCTTCGAACCAAATCTTTTAGCAACTCCGAAACTTTATTCAGTGCTCTGACATCTGAGCTTGATGGGTTAGGGCCTTTAACACTCAGTTCGTTTAATGTAATTAGATTAGCTATTGTACTAGTTTGTACGACAGCTGGAGATTTAGCTAGTATTTCTTGCACAGTACCCAAGTACAAGTTAGAAAGGCACCATACTCTGGGAATCTTTTTACTAATGAGTGTAAAAGCAGCGTGCACAATAATTGTGACAATTATGTTTAAATTTTCCATTTTAAGTATTTTACCTGTTTCTAAACCATTTGTTGAAGGCGCGTGCGCCGCTTCAGTCATCACTACAAGTGCATGTCTGCATATTGTCAATGTGTTATGTTACATAAAACCTGTGGGGACTTGCAACAAATTAGGTGAAAAGTGTAGGTTGTAATAACGTGTTTTGCTAACAATGAATATTAGGTAAATTACCAAGCATTCGTGCCTACAACAACCTATGCTTACAACAACTGAACAATACAGTTCTCAAGTTGAATTAGGAAAAAATAATTGGAGAGCCAGACACGCTACTAAGAGTGTGTAGCAGACATACATTGTTCCTTGACTATATCAAATAGTCGTACCGCTCACAAAACTGAAAACTTTAAAAACTCAATTACCAAGAACTTTTTTCAATCAAACAAGATTTGTCTGTGCAACTTAAATGTTAGCTTTAAGGAGACAAATCATTGAATTTTTTGAGTTATATATTTTTGGCATACCCCATAAACTCATATATGGTTTCGTAACATGGGAACTTCAGCGTGGGCATTTTATCGCTGGCGTAGGCGTAACGCCTTTATTCCCGCGTAGACAGTACAAAACTTTCAGGTGCTAAAACCTGATTATATGTATAACAATCATTTTGCTTTCAGCACGTGCACAAATATAACAAGCACATAAATATGCGATATAAAGTTTATTTACTGGAATACCCCAATTGTCCTATAATCTTAGAAATATAAGTTTGAAAAAGATGAGAGACCATATATTGTTACTATAGTTGCAGATTTGATTAGTTGATAGCTTCTGATTACAATTCGGTTGCTAAGAAAAACAATTATAAAAAATTTAAATATTTATTATGTCTAAAAAGTTTGTATCAATTTATTTCTTATCGCAAGCGCTAGCACATCGAAGCTAACTCTGCTATTTTTCCTCTCCGTTGTACATATTTTATTAAATAGCCATTACCGACAAACGAGATTTAATCTTCTAAAAGACAGAATTATGCTTTTTAAAACGTTAATATTTTATATGACGCCTACGTGGTTTTCATATTGTAATATTTATTTGTTCAGTGGAGGCTACTGTGAAATATCTGGTTTACGGTTATATGTAATGGAAAAACCAAGTTAATGATTTCGGATAAATGGAAAAACCAAGAGTAAGCGCCCACTTGCCCATTTTATAGTGTTATTTAGTGCAATAATAAATGCTGGAGTAAAAAAACAACATAATTTCCAAAAAGGCATATAGAAAACCAGAAATACCTACATAACAATTTGGGGCATGCTTGAATACGTGGTGTTTAGTTAAATTGTTTACCCCATCTACTTATTGTTTCAATCTATCAAGCAGAATTTTTTAAATTATCAGACTATGTAAGTGCTTTTTCAAAACGATGAATGTAAGTGATAATTAAAAATATACAGCTTTCGTAACATCGACACTTTAATATATAACCTCTTCTTACCTGAAGTTTCTATAAAGTTAATCAAACATTATTCCCACCATTCATATCAACTAGCTCACAGTGTTTGTATAGTTTCAAGAAGGCACTGCAGATAAAATTGACTTAATCACTCTTCAGTAAACTTCGTCGAGCTTTAAAAATGTCAGAAAATTTGCTAACCAAGTACTTGCATCGTACATTGGCTTATTACAGAATAGTGCTACAATCCCCAGTCAGATATACTATTTCCAGTGGAGTTTATACAAAAAAGCTGCGACGGAATAAACTCTCCGTTTTGTTTTATTTATTCACAAAACTTGTTCAAGTTGTCAACTTCTTGCAAATAATATATCTATTAGGTCACGCTCTAGTAGACCATTGCAATGGGTTACCTATGGATATGTATTTTTTGTCCGCTTTATTTCTCTTTGGTGCAGCTATGCTATGCATTTTGTTGTCCGACTACTTTAACCTCAACACCGAGTTTAATTTTTCCTTGAGTAAGCTATTTTATTGGTTGGACGAAATTGCTAAACAGTGCGCTTCAAATCCTACCAATCTTTCTAAAATAAAAGGTTGTCTCTTTTGGAAGGTGATAAGGCTGTGTCTGCATAATGGTTTTTTGGATTACCTGTTCATACTGAGTATAGCCGAACAGTGTTATGCAAATATAGAAAATGACTACACTTTCTTTTACACAGCCATTCCTTGGGAAATGTCAGAAACTGTTAGCACAGTTTACTTTTTCGTTTTTGTTTTAAATATTTTTACACTAGCTTTAGCATGGTCGCTAATGTTAACCGCACCTGGTGTCATTGCTTATTACGTAGAAGCTGCAGTTTTTATATTAACACGGGAACTCAGGTCATGTACCAGTTCAGCATCCTTTTCACATAATATCAAAATGTACAAATGTTTGGAGCATTGCGTGCGCAAAGCACTTGGAGACGCGTTTGGTAAATTGCTTCTTACTCTGTGTTTGCTTGTGGGATTTCAACAATTCATTGAAGCCTTCGTTGTCTTTCAACTTATTAAGTCCGGGGCAAACTGGGAAGACTATGAACCCCTCTTGTTTGATGTTTTGGTATGATTCTGGTATAATTGTGATTCTTCATGTATAGTAACTTGTTAATTAATAGTAACATTTATCAAACTTTCTTTTAAAGTTTTCTATAACCAGAATCTTCCATTTCCTCTATGCAGTTTCCAGATTGCATGTAGCAAGCACAGCATTTTTGGTAGCAATGAAAGAAGCACATTTAAAGGTACTCAAGTTGGAACGTAACACCTCTGCATTGGCGAATGTTAAGTTGGTTAAGCGGAAAATGCTGACAGTGAAACCAGTGGCAATTAAAGTTGGACCTTGCGTGTGTAACGCGAATTTCCCTTTAAAGGGTATAAAAGTAAGCCTGGATTACTACGCAACTGCTGCTCTCTTGTCATAAAACTTACAAAGCGTTTAAGATGGTAGCCTTTTCAAATGTACAAAAATACGTAGTAAACCCAGAAATACATGTATGTTCTACATGTTGAACAAACATTGATGTAGAATGTAGATGTAGTCTAGCTGATACCTAGAGAAGTAAAAATTTACTTCTACTTACAATAGCAATTAGTACTGGAATGATATTTTGCTATAGTATGAGGATAAATGTACTCAAATTAGACAGTACGGTAACAATTTACGACTCAAAGAACTCAATAAACGGTTTCAAGTTTCAAGATATCAGTTTTGTTATGTAAATATTTTTATTTTTCCTTTATTCACCGTTAGGGAAACAAGCAAAACAATGTAACTAAATTATGCTATTTGCAATTTGCGAGTTTCGTACTTTTGTGCAAATTATTGAAGAAAAACAAGCATCTTCAATGACCCTCACGCGAGAACAACAAAAGTGTAATTATTACAATTGAAAGTTTAGCTTATATTTATGTGGAAATCACAAGCATGCTGATTGTCATTTCTTATCAGTTTTGCCTAACATATTACGCTTGCAAGAGGATAGGGAAATGAAAGAATTCGAAAGAGGGGACGAGGAATGGGTTCAAAAATATACTTCCCCCCGTCGCAACTTGTAATAATATGATTGACGAATTCAAACCCAGGGCGTACAATATGTTATAAAATGTAACAATAAATTCTATACTGAATTTACTGAAAAGCAAATATTGTCCTGTACATCAAGTCTTTTATTCTTTCAATTTGTATACATTATGGTAAGAAATATTATTAATGATTGTTTCCTAGACTACATCCTGACCGGCTATTTCGGAAGGGGTTTAAGTTCATGAGTAAGCCAAAATGCTAAACTAAGCAAATCTAGGGATCCACTCTGATGACTGGCTGCTAGATGAGTTGGCACATAGGTGAGAAGGGTTGCAATTCCCAGTGAAACCTGTAAAAAACAATGCATTTTCGAAAAAAATCGGAGATTTTGTAGTTTCGAAGTGAAATAGACACTAAGACATTACCTTTGGTTATGGTATGATATGAAAATGATTACTTTTATAATTATATAGATCTGTCTAATGAGGTGTGTCGTACTACTAGAAGCCAATCTTATATTACTCCCACTTTCAAACCTAACAACGCATGGGGAGAATCTAGCTTTAAGTTCAAAGCTACAAAACTATGGTTAAAGCTACCTGCTTATGTGACTACAGCTTGCGATATGGAATACAACTTCAAAATGAAATGCTACGCTTACATTATTAATAACCAGCTAGGTGAAACATCTTATTATGATGATGATGACCTTAATCGGATAACAGATTGGATAGAAGAAATATTTAATCATGTTTTAACTAGAAAATAATTTTTGTTATTGTTTTTTAACTTTAATTACTCCTACTTTAATTTTTTACTGTATAATCACATGAAAATTTTTACATTCTGCTTCGTTATAAAATAACTTTTCTTGGTCTGTATACTTATTTTGACTATCGATATTATGACATTTGTCAATGGTGTAATAACCTCATTTTTGTGGAAACCATTTAAGACAATAAATTGCTATTATTATTACCTGAGCAATATAGCAGCAACTGCCAGCAAATTTGTAGCAAGATGAGCTCGCCGGGGTAGCTTTACTTTTCTTGAGAACACCCATTGTGGAGAATATAGTGACTCCCTGTGAATTCAAATCACTTTGATTAACAATCTTTACATTTAATTAGTTATAACCCTTTTCTTTGAATCATACCAATATTCGGTGATCAAACTGCACTGTTGTTGGATTTTCAGTGAAATTGGTCCATTAGGGTTCCAAAGCTAGAATGTCGTCAGGTATCCACTTGTCCGCCATTTTAGGAAACGAGTTGTAAACCAGACCGGCATCCAGTCCAGCAACAAATGCGCCTACAATAAAATAAACATTTTAAAAATTAAATCAAGTAAACTGCTACTATTAATAAATAGTAATACCAACCTGATAAAGCTGTAAGAAACACAAGTAAGGCCAATTATAATCACTTATAAAAAAGCTTACCCATTGACCAGCGGAAAACATGTTGGGCAGTGCAAACTGACCAAGGTGCCGTAGTCCAATCATTTCTCCGTTTTATAGCCAACAAATTCTCAACTTTCCAAAAGTAACTGTCAACTAAAAACAGACCAAAAAAGATGGGTTTTGGTCTGGTCGTCTCGTGCCATCTAAAATGCCGCTTATTTCTGCACACGCATCTGTTCAGCTGTCTAGAAGTCTTGTGCACTGTGTCAGGACACAGGTGTCCAGTCAAAACATCGGCGAAATGCAAGCTCGTCTCTCAGATGATGTCAATTGCCTTGCCAGCAGCACGGTTTTGGATTACTTGTCATTTATTTTTATTAACTTTCATGAAGCTGACATGAAATTGGTACAATATTAAGTTAGGTAGTTGTCAGTTGTAGGATTTTAATTTATTTGAGAGGAGAAGCATGGCGGAGATACCACTTGCTGGAAATTTTGATATTCCAAAATGGTAAGTAAAATATTAACTGGGAAAGTAGCCGTTTCCTAAAAGATAAACCGTTAAATGACAAATTGATTGTGTTTACAGGGCAGCAAAACCGCCACCCGGCTTGCATTTGGATGTAATGAAGGGGGATAAGTTGTTCCAGGTTGGGTTTTATTAATTTACTCAAAATTGGTGATATATTATGTATCTCATTTTGATTAGTTTGCTGTTGTTTCGTGTAGAAGTTGATGCTGGACGACAAAAAGTGTTACCTATTTGGAAGGAATCCACAAATGAATGATTTTTGCATTGATCATGCCTCCTGCAGCCGAGTTCATGCTGTTTTGACGTATCACAAACATTTGGAAAGAGCCTATTTGGTGGACCTTGGCAGTAGTAAGCTTTTAGTTGTATTCATTCAAGTTGTATTTCATTCATGGACACAAGTTGATAATTTTGGTAATTGATGCCAACTACAGCACATGGTACCTTTATTGGAACAATGAGACTTGAAGCCCACAAACCCACTCAACTGCCGATTGACAGTAGTTTTCATTTCGGAGCCTCCACCAGAATCTACAAAATCAGGGAGAGACCACCGACTCTTGTTCCAAGGCCCATTATGGAGGAGCTAGAAAAGACTGCTGCGGATAGTGAAGGGGGATTGTTGGGATTGCCTGAGATAGATACGAAGATAGACGTAAGTTATGACCATAGAATTTGTACAGTTGTGTAAAAGTTTGTGCTAACAATTAATCTGATGGTTTTGTCGTATTTTAGAATTTGACTGAATTCAACACTGCACACAATAGAAGAATTGTAATGCTGGGTATTCCTGTTGAGGATATGCGGAAGAATGCAAAAAAGAAGCGCAAGTTGGTGACTTTTAACGAAGAAGAGGAAATTATCAACCCAGAAGACATTGATCCCTCAATTGGTCGATTTAGAAATTTAGTGCAAACTACTATTATCCCCTCTTGCAAGGTAAGTATCTCTTAAGTGTTGTTTAAAAGTTCACTAAAATATGATTGTGGTGGTAATCCCAACTCCTTTCTGTATAAAGCGGCCAAAACGGGACTTAGGACTGGTTCCTTCCAATCACAATGTAAAACACTTTGTCCCCAAGCTTGCTGGTCTTTATGATGATCTACCAGACTCCAATGTATCCACTGTTACCACCCCATTTTTTACATCCTTGTCTTCAAAACTTGGCTTGCCATTGCCCAACCCAGCTCCTGAAATAGAAGTTGCGGTTGAGGAGCCCATAATTATGATTCATCGTGGTAATGCTCCTTTACCTCCACAAGATCTTGCGGATGAGCCCAGGAAAAAGAAGGAAGACACAAGTTAGCCGAATGGCCGAACGAAAACCATGCAATTTAGCCGAACAGCCGAAGATTTTTGGCCAACTTGCATGTTAAGGTAGCCGAATGGCCGAAAATTTTCGGCTATTTCCACATGCAAGTTGGCCGAAAATTTTCTGGGGGATTAGGAATGCATAGCAAATATGTGGAATGCATGGTATAGCATTTTCACTTCCTTTGTTACTTTAAAAAATTGAGGTTAGGTTATGTTAGGTTATTTTAAAACCAGACTTTTGATAATCGCGGCCATTGAACAAGCCGAATTTAGTTGGTTTGGAATACTGGAAATTTTTGGAATTTTGAAAATTTTAAGTTGGGTTAGAATTTTTGGAATTTTGAAAATTTTTAGATGGGTTGGATCTTTGAAAATTTTTAGTTGGGTTGGAATTTTTGGAATTTTGAAAATTTTTAGTTGGGTTGGAATTTTTGGAATTTTGAAAATTTTTAGTTGGGTTGGAATTTTTGGAATTTTGAAAATTTTTAGTTGGGTTGGAATTTTTGGAATTTTGAAAATTTTTAGTTGGGTTGGAATTTTTGGAATTTTGAAAATTTTTAGTTGGGTTGGAATTTTTGGAATTTTGAAAATTTTTAGTTGGGTTGGAATTTTTGGAATTTTGAAAATTTTTAGTTGGGTTGGAATTTTTGGAATTTTGAAAATTTTTAGTTGGGTTGGAATTTTTGGAATTTTGAAAATTTTTAGTTGGGTTGGAATTTTTGGAATTTTGAAAATTTTTAGTTGGGTTGGAATTTTTGGAATTTTGAAAATTTTTAGTTGGGTTGGAATTTTTGGAATTTTGAAAATTTTTAGTTGGGTTGGAATTTTTGGAATTTTGAAAATTTTTAGTTGGGTTGGAATTTTTGGAATTTTGAAAATTTTTAGTTGGGTTGGAATTTGTGGAGTTTTGAAGATATTCAGATGGGATAGAACTTTCTCGAATTTTGAAGGTTCTTAATTAGTTTGGGATTTTAGGAATTTTAAAAACTTTTACTTAGGTTGGAACTTTCACCTACAATTTTATCATCCAATTCAGCTGAAATTTGTTCACTGCCTTTCAAAATTCATGTGTATTTACAATAGTGAACCCACGACGGCTACCTTAATAACCGTCAACTTGCTTATTCAAGTCCAAATAATTCTAACCCAACTATAAATCTTCAATATTCGAAAAATGTCTAACCCACCTGAATATCTTTAAAATTCCAACCCAACCTGAAAGTCTTCTAAATTCCAAAAATCCCAACCCATCTGAAAATCTTCAAAATTCGAAAAATTCTATCCCAACTGATCGTCTTTAAAATTCCCGAAATCCGAAGCTAAGAATCTTCAAAACTCCACAAATTCCAACCCAACTTAAAATCTTCAATATTCCATAAAATTTCAACCCAACTAAAAATTTCCAATATTTTAACCCAACTAAATTCGGCTTGTTCAATGGCCGCGATTATCAGAAGTCTGGTTTTAAAATAACATAACATAACCTAACCTCAATTTTTTTAAGTAACCAAGGAAGTGAAAATGCTATACCATGCATTCCACATATTTGCTATGCATTCCTAATCCCCCAGAAAATTTTCGGCCAACTTGCATGTGGAAATAGCCGAAAATTTTCGGCCATTCGGCTAACTTAACATGCAAGTTGGCCGAAAATTTTCGGCTGTTCGGCTAAATTGCATGGTTTTCGTTCGGCCATTCGGCTTACTTGTGTCCTCCGAAAAAGAAATATGCTAAAGAGGCATGGCCGGGGAAAAAGCATGGACCATCTAATCTACTTGTTTAAAAACTCAGTTTTTCACTCTATACTATTTATCCAGTCATGTGCACACAACCATGGCTTTTTCTCGCATTTATTTTTTATTCACACTATCAACTATTCATAGTTTAGAAAAAATGAAATTTATGAATTTAAGAATTCATAGTTTTATGAAATCTGCACACTATCATGCTATTAATGATAGGAAGATTAAAATTAAAAGCTTTAACAGCAAAACGGTCAAACTGTCATATTATGTAGGTTTCACGTACTCACGTTTAATATCCGCAATCACCAGACGTTTCGTCTTGTCGTTACATCAACACGCTTATGTCGTCAGCCGACGGCACAGTTATATAGCATAGGTACGAACCCACAAATTTATTATAGATTGTATGAGATCAATTAAAATTGTATGTGATTAAAAAATAAATCTAGCTCTTGCCTTAAATAAAAAGAACTTGGACCAAGAGATAAGGTAAAGAACTGTACGTATGCAAAAAAAAAAAACTTTCAAATAAACGAACAGGAACTATTGATCAAAATTTGGTAAATTCTAAATTTCTAACCGCTTTTAAGGACGCTCTGGAATGAAAAAAATTAATCATTAAAAGTCCAATGAAGCTTGGCGTATAATGATGCTACACTTCATTTTTTAAAAAACTCGTTTCAACCCAAGCCATAGCATGAAAATAGATATTGCTTTCGATGCTGCATGCACAACACTTATTACTATGAATCTCCACTTGTCCTTGAAACCCATTAGCCCATAATCTTTTCTTTGCCTTGAAGCACACAAGCAGGCGCGACAGAGGTGATTTCAAACAGAAAATAAAAACACTACCCAAGCATAATACATTAGAATTCTGGCAAGCAACAGGTGGCATCAAAACAATACACTTATATTTCCAAACTTTAAATTTTGTCAAGTTTTTAAAATGTTTTCTTGCAAAACGTGTGACATCAGTTTCAAAACCTCCAACGGACTATACAACCACACAAAGTCAAAACACCGTAAAATCTACCACACTTGTAACATTTGCTCCAAACAGCTTACCCAGCCTGGCAACTTAGCCCAGCATATAAAACGACACACTAAAGAACTCTGCTACAAATGTGACATTTGTGAAAAACGATTTGTCGTCAAGTCGGAACTGACCGCACATCGCCTCACACATTTCGGTGGACCTGAAAGGCGTTTTGAATGTCCAATTTGTAAAAAACTGTTTGGTAATAAGCAATATTTGAAAGCACATATTAACTATCACAAAAACGTGAAACCATTTAAGTGTAATTTGTGTTCAAATCAGTTTAAGCAAAAGAATCATCTAAATGACCACTTAACTGTGCACGCAAATCTGCGAAACTATTCCTGTTCTGTTTGCAGCAAGAAATTTAATTTAGCGGAAACTCTAAAACGACATGAATTGACGCACGAAAATAATCAAAAAGTTGAATGCCCGCATTGTCGGAAAAGCTATGCGAATAAAATTTGTCTACAAAATCACATCAAACGAAGTCATTCCATTGATGCAACTCGGGAAAGGAAATTTTTATGCGTTTTCTGTGAAAAGAACTTTCTTCGCAAATACGATCTGGAAACCCATATTGTACACCACATCAAAGAGAAACCACACAGTTGTGAATTTTGTGATAAAAGTTTTCCTTTTGTAAGTGCCAAATACATGCACATTAGGCGTCATCATACTAAGGAGAAACTAATAAGTTGTGAAATTTGCCAGGAGAAATTTCTTACTAATTGGGAGCTTCAGAGTCACAGTGACTCGCACAAGGAAGAGAGAGACTTTACGTGTGCGGATTGTGGAAAGGATTTTAAGCAGAAAGGCAGCTTGGTGAAACACGGGAAGAGGGTTCATGGAAAATGAAGATGGGAAAAAATAAAAAGGCAAAATGAAATTGATACAAAGGAAAATATCCAACAACGACTAAGCAATCACGAGAAAATTTATACATTTAAGATTGCAGTAAAACGAGAAAGAAACATTACGTATTCATTTTCTATCATAAATTTGTAAATTATGTATATTAAAGCGAAAATTATTTGAGCTTAGTTATGTAAATATGTGTAAATAATAAAATATTCAAAATAAGCAAGTTAATATGGATACGTTTTAATTACTGTAAACTAATCTGTCTTAATTACATTCGATAAAAAACTCTGTGCTGCATTTGTTTGGTATCTTTTAAAATTAAAACATTTTAGTAAACTGAACTAATTCCCTGTTTTAAAAATAATCAGACTCACCATTTCTTTTGTTTCATTTTACCAACCACGGTTTATTCCATGCATATTATGTGCACCTGTTGAAAATCAACAGGAAAACCAAACAGTTGGTATTGTTGTGTTTGAATATACATAACATAGAGAAAAGTCAGTAGATTTTGCTATAAATGTAAATCACATTATGTGACCTTTGCGACAATCAGTTTGACATCCAGTCTGACGTGACCTCACACCAAGTGGTTCATTTTGGTGGACACAAAACCAAAACACATTTTGAATATCTTGCAAAAACAGTCTAGTGATGCTTCATAATCAAAAATGCATTTAACATTTCGCAGTGATTTATATCTATTTAATTGCAAGCTTTGTCCAAAACAGGTCAAATTACAACACCATTTAAAAACATAGTAGAGCGCACAAAAATCTTGGACATTATTGCTGCTATGCTGCTCATTATATAATCTCAGATATTATTCTCCATGTGCTTGCATGAATCATGAAAAGGCCAAGACCTGCTCAAACAATAACAGCAGCACTACTCTCTTTGTTTACTGAGCACTTAGAGTATATCAACATGTTCAAAACCGGTTGGTCTTTATTTCTTTCTCTGTTCTGATTCCACAAACCGCCCTAAATGTACAATACACAATATATATTACACACCTGTTATCAAAAAATCCAGACTGTCAGTTCTTAATTCTTGCACTCGTACACCTATTATACACATAAAAGTAAAAAATATATCAAAACAATTTACAAGCATTGGAAATCAAAATTTTAACACTTGATAAAGCAAACTTTGACAATGTTTCAAGTTCCCATTATTAATAAAAATGTTTTCCTGTGAAAAGTGCTGTATCAACTTTAAATCCTCCAGTGGATTTAATGCTCACTTAAGATCAAAACACGGTAAAACCTACCACACTTGTAACATTTGCTCCAAACAGTTAACCCAGCCAGGCAACTTAGCCCTGCATATAAAAAGACACACTAAAGAACTATGCTACAAATGCGACATTTGTGACAAAAGGTTTGTGTGCCAGTCAAACTTGACCCGACACCGATTGACTCATTTTGGAGGACCAGAGAAGCGTTTTGAATGTCCCACTTGCAAAAAACTGTTTGGTGATAAGCAATATTTAAGAGCGCATATTAAACTTCACAAAAGCGTTAAGCCATACAAGTGTAATTTGTGTACTAAGCAGTTTGCGCTAAAGCACCATTTAAGTGACCACTATCTTTGCCACGAAAATCAACGAACATTTTCCTGCTCAGTATGTAGCAAAAAGTTTAATTTGGCCGTAAATTTGAAAAGGCATGAAATGACACATCAAAACAATCGAAAAGTTGAATGCTCGCTTTGTCGAAAAACCTTAGCAAGTAAAGCTAGTTTAGCAAATCATGTAAGAAGAAGTCATTCCACTGATAAAACACAGCAAAACAAGTTTGTATGCGTTTTTTGTGAAAAGAACTTTCATCGAAAATACGATCTGGAAAGCCATCTTGTATTCCACATTAAGGAAAGAGCATACACTTGTGAACTTTGTGATGAAACGTTTCCTCGTGTAGGTGCCAAATATATGCATATTAGACGTTATCACACAAAAGAGAAAACAATGAGTTGTATTGTTTGTCACGAGAAATTTTTTACTAATTGGGAGCTTCAATGTCACAGCAATTTGCATAAGACAGAGAAAGATTTCAAGTGTGAAGAGTGTGGCCAAGAATACAAGCAAAAACGTGGGTTAATGAAACACTTGAAAAGAGTGCATGGAAAATGAAGTTCATCAACATCGTCAGATTGGGTTAGTAATAATATATAATATCTTAACTGCATTTGTTGATTAATAAATAAACAAACATGATTACCTATTATTGAAGAAGAAACTAAGATATGAACTCATGTTTACTTTAGTTTATTGTTAAGTCAATGTAAAAAAATAAGTACATACTTGAATTACAAATTTTTGAGCGTTTTCAAGTTTTCTAATTATTTGATTGTTTCTTTTGCTTCCATAGGATAACAATATATATTGTTTACAGAATGAAGACTTGATTCCAAACATACGGGTAACTCCAACCTTAACGCGGCAATGAGAACTAAGTACAGCGAAATTGGAAACTTATCTGGGAGGAACTTATCAAAAGCTGAATGACTTGAACTAAAATGCGGGATTTACAGCACAGGATTGGTCTCCAATTATTGTGTTTTAAACGGTCTATAAATAGCAGCAACAAAGCGACAACAAGAAAATACATTTTTGGATTGCAAAACTTGTTTATAAAAATGGCAACTATCCAGACTTTGTAAAATGTATATAAACGTGGTTATAACAACCTGAAATAAATTTAGAAAACATTCAAAGTTAATTGTATCCTAACTTTTCTTGTAACTTGACAAAAGTCTATAAAAACATGTGCCATTTATGTATTTATAAATTACCATATTATATTCTAGTACACAATTTTGTAATTTACAGAGTGAAGATTACATCTTTGAAAAACTTGTACAGTGAAATGTCCTTAAGATAAAATTACGATAAATAAATTGAAAATAACGTATTGATATTCTCTAAACAATTTAAAATTTCAAAATTATTGAATTGCTGGCGTTCATAAACAAAATGGGTCTAGCGACTAATGAAACTGATTTGAATATACTTTTAGCCAAACTGTGGCATTCCCTTTAATTGTAAAGCTTTCATTATAATTCAGTTAAAATATCTGATTGGAAAACTATACTGTTTGTTCTTCGGTACACTTGACCATACCTTTTTAAAAATGGGAAAACGGTTTCGACTTGAAAATGAAAATTTGGGGTTAAGATTCTGTTATGGTGTAATGCTCACTAAAAAAACCTGGATCATAACAACTTTTCCTACTGATTTTATAACATTTATATTTGAAGGCAGGTTCCTGTAGTATTGAATAATTTAGTTAACTCATTTTCCAAAACATAATGTAAAAAACTGATTTCAAGGCTACGTAGCCTACGACAAACGAATTTTATCCAGGTCGCCGCACTTGTGTGATTAAGACTGTGGTAAGTTGGAACTTGAAGGTAGGTGAAAACAGGTAATCGAAATCGTCGCTGATAAAATGTACATTCCCAACATTCCATGTTGTGAAGAAGGAAAGGAAAGAAGGCAGTCTGTCGAGTTCAAACATTATCCCTGTTCCAGAAAACTGTCCACGCTTTTCACATCTGTCTCAGCTTTAAGTTAATTACGGAAAAACGAGCAAAACTTTATAAGAAAGATTTTCAACAAAAGTTTATACTACAATGTAAACCGGTTTGAAATGTAATGTACCTCTTTCTTAAAAACAGAACATGTGACCAATCTATCCAGTTTTTAAAGGACCTGCATACATTCCTCTACACGTGAACTGATAATGGTCGTCATCCTTCACGGCATGTGTACAAATGCCATTTTCTAACCCCAAAAAGAAATAACGCATTCAATTACATAAAATTCATCTGAACGTAAATGATCATTGGTAAAATTTGTATGTTTACCCTTTTTGAAAATATTTGCTCCGGTTGCCTGAGTTCCAAGCAGCTTACATCCATTAATTTAATCCAACAAGTCTTGCTCCCAACAACAGTTTTCTTGGCCATCATGATGCATCATTTAGGTTTAAACTGATTTTTACGAAAATATACTGTTTCGTCCATTCCACTTTCATTTTGGATGTCCTAAGCTCAGGTTTTAAATTACAAATCACAAATTAGTGATAACAAAGTAAATATATTAGACAACTTGATGGCGGCAATGATTATCAATTTAAGGTACTTATAATGAATTAGAAAACAAAAAAATCCTTTAATTTCTAAATAAATTTTTACATGGCAAACAAATTCCTTTTCTGTCAAGAAAGGGAAATAGCAGCCTCTAGCGCTACAGCATCAGCCGGCTCAGTGGGGAAAATAAAGACAAACTGCTCATGTTCTTTGACTAGCTTGCATCTTCTTAGGCTTCTCAGCTCTTTTTTGCGTTTCATGGGACAACTGTCTCTTCACATCTAGTGAACAGATAATATTAGACTCAATAATTACATGACTGTTGCCATCGATTAATAATATGTACATGCATTTAGGGTGAATTTAGAAGCTCATGTCAAAATAAAAATGTATGTACACAGTAATATGAAATGACTAAAAAAATCCTGTTTTGATGTCGGATAGAGTTTAGATACTTTTTCTTTATTAAATGAAACACTTTCATTTGTCACATATTCAAACTTACAAGTAAACTTACAAATTACTATTATCTAGTTAACTTTTACATTAAGTTACATTATGCCGCAAATTCTGATATTGTTTTTTCAGTAGATTGAACTATAACACCTGAGCATCATCACCAAACGGAAAACAATTTAGCTTTTACAAGATTATATCCAAACAGGTACGCACTTACATTGTGCACCCATTACGTAATAATTATTTTAAGACAACAGTTAATTTTCAAAATTTCTTGATGCATTTATGAATTTTCAAATCTATTCCTTGGCACAACATTTTGCAGTCATCCATGCGTATATTGATAGCGTAAGTAGTTTCACCCTTAACCTTTTTGAAACTTTAACAATTTTAAAACTTGACATTTCACCCCTGCTTTAATTCACATTTTTGAAGTTTGGGCAACAAATTCCCCATTTAATAAACCTATTGAATTATTTAAATTTTGACAAAACTTCCATTCTCCTTGGGGATTAAGTCCGTGCATATTAATTTATCGTGGCATTATTGTCACGACGTGCCTATCAATTGATTGTACATTTTTTGAATTTGGTAATCAGCGTTTTCTACATCGCAACACTGACATTTCATACGATTGTTTATAAATCCTACATCCTTAAACCTTTCCCGTGCACTAAACAGCTTTTCCATCTGGTAGTGTCATCCCCTACCTTTAAAATACTTTCATTTTTTATAAGTTAACATTACAGTAGATACATTACCACCATTAATGCAAAAAAATGTTTGTTGAATTTTCGGGTTTAACAAATCTTTTTCCTCTGGGCTACCCACTTTCACTAGCGTATCTTAAGGCGTATTTTCATAGCGTATTTTCTCCTCCAAACTGAAGGAAGTAGCTTAAACCAAATATATTTTGTTTGATAAGTAATCAGATTGCTACATGGAATCTGATTAACATTTTTTATAATGTATACTTTCTTTCTGGGAGTGCAAAACTTTGGAAATTCATCTTTCTTACTTAAAATGGAAGCGCAAGAACAGTCGCCTTTAAGCGTATCCCTAGCGTATTTTTTCTGGCGTAATTTCTAACCCAACCAGAAAAAACACATAATATATCTTTTTTAAACTTGATTTTATAACAATCAGTTTATTACATTTAAACTGTTTGCTTAACTTTTCAATGAAAAACTTTGAAACTCGAAGAAAATTTATAATGTTCTTTGCTTATAAACATTCTAGTGGTTTCAGTAGTAACGAACAACTTCTCTGAGTTCAATTTCAGCATACAACTCTAACTAACTCTTTCAGCGTATCAATTTATCAAAGAAAATGGCACTACATTTTGCCTTTTTTCCATTTTAAAATCTTTTCAGATTAAAAACTAATCTTAATAAACTCTAACGATATCCTCCTAGACCTTAAAATATGTACATGTGTCTTTTATTAGAGCTAAGTTTCTACATTAGCCCACAAAACTTGTTATAAAATCTGTTATATTTTTAGATAAACACTTTACATTATTGTTTACCTATCTATTAGCTTTCAAAGTTGAAAATTTTTTAAACTGTTTTAGAATCACACTGAATCCGAAAAGGCTTATTTTTCAGTAGTAACGAATAATTTCCCTGAGTTCAGTCTCATCGGGAGTCTTTTTTAGAAATGTGTTCATAAAATTGATAAAAACAGCTACATTCCGTTTTTACTCGAATTGAAAATTCTTTTTTATATAAATCCAACCGGAAAAGAGCTTCCCGTGCACTAAACAGCTTTTCCATCTGGTAGTATCATACTCTACCAGTTTTCAATTTTAAATATGTTTATGTTCTACTTTGACACAAAACTTGAAATTTTCATTTAATTGACAGATATTATCTTTGAGAATGTCTGCTAAAACCTCCTTTAAAATAAACGTTTTGTTGAATTGATTTGCTACCTTGCATTTTTCAAACTTAAAGAATTTGTAGACGGGATCAAAAATTTGGGTTTAGAGACTGACCCTTTCTTCTTTAACCGTAACTAACGAACATTTTAACCCTGAGAGTATCATAATGACACTGTTAGGTAGCTAAAATTCAACTTTCATTTTCAGGAACATTAACAAGTAGCTTTACATTTGCTAACTTGTTCAAAAACACTTAACGCTAATCTGCTTTGCTCAGTTATAACCATTCTCCAAGTCTTTACAAGTAGACGTAACCAACCAACAGTTTCTTTCTGCAGCAGAATTGACACCAGCAACTTAAGATGATGCAAAGATGACCCTTCCACACAGACGATGTGTCTAGTCCCATTCCAGTCCCATAATCCAGTGAAGAAACCGGCATCCAAGTTATTTTTTTTGAAGTGTAAACTGAGAACTCCAAATATCTGTAAAAATTATAAGCTGAATTAGTATGGAAACTTTTATTGCATTTAATTCTGATTTACACGACTAATTAACTTTTCACGGGAATGAGTAAGAAGTAAAAGGCTTACCAAAAACAGTTCCAAAAGCTGGAAATGCACATCATCCAGTTTGAGGAGCTGGCACAAAGAGTCCACAGTCACCAGTGATTTCAATGGTACCAAGGATGAAGGATTTAACGGCCATCTTTAGGTTGCCAAACCGCCAAACCAATCGCCCACCAGTTTTCTGTAAAAAACAAGGGAACCAGATGCCTGGTTTAATATATTTTGTTCCAATACTTTTATAACAAACTGGAAATTAGGTAAACATTATTTCACCGATTTAAAATTTGTTTCTTACCAGAAAACCAATGGAATAAACTGCCAGACCAAAAACTGGTTAAATTTTATGGATTTTCCATAAAATTTCTTTTGCTTGTAAATAAAGTTTAGTAAGCTACAGTTTTAGACTTAACTGCACCAATAACTGCTTCTAATATTTTCAAAAACTTAAATTCAGAAATTTCCGTAGCTCTCCACACACCATAAACCTTTTTTGGGTGGTGGTGTGCGGAGGCAGCCAAAAAGAGCAATGGAGGTCCAAACCATGCCGTGCTTCTTATTTCGTCAGAAAAATATCCACCGGACAATTTTTTGGTGTAAAATGCGCAGTATTCTTTCATTGTGTATGTGTGAGGAAAGTACACTCTGGTGCACATGCACTTGCAGTGGGAATAATGCAATGGTAAGGTATACTTTGCTGGATTTTGTAGGGTAGAGGTAGACCAAAGCAAAGCTTTGAGAAGAAGCAGAAAAAAGGTGTTCGTTCTAATGGTTTATATGAATAGGTATGTACGGCGTACATTGTACGCACAATACGCACAACGTTTCTGAGAGTGTTTTTCATTTGGTTCTATGAAATTCTATGAAACTTGGCATGCAATTTTCATGAAAGATGGTTAACATTCATTTTGGGTTTTGGGTGAATGCCTTGAACCTTTTATGAGATACACTGAAATGGTAGGTCGTTGCTTCATTAATTGGACAGAGTACATTCAAAATTGGTATTGTTGGGGACAATTCAATAGCCGTATACTGAGCATGCAAAGCTGTTTTCAAAGGGAAGGCTAACCTTTAACGGAAGATTATAAATTTTGATACTTAATTATTGCTAATATGTGATACATTAAAGAACGCGTGCTGTAATGTCAGGGCTCATTCTGTTGCTAAAGTTTTCAAAGATAGACTATTTGTACTAATAATCTACTTAGATAATTGATTACATAGATTGGAATTCTGCTTGATTGAATGGTGGGGTGGGTTACAAATGGAGGCAATCGAATTACCGTATGCAAATAAAGATTTATAAAGATTTCAATTATTCTACACGCTTAATAAATTGATAAGATACTAAAAATGTTTTTAAAAATTTCTTAACTTTGAAAATGGACGGAATCATTGCGGTGCCACATTATGTTTCAAGTGTAATGAGACAATTTCATAAGTTATTACTAAAACTACAAATAACAATGGCCGTCCTGAAGCTTGCAAAAAAGTTAGATCTCGGACTTCAGAGATTCTGCTTGTAAGAAGGTAGTATGTTCATTCACGAAAGAAATTAATAACCTGTTTCCGTTTTACGAAAATCTTTCAAGAAAAATCTGATAAATCTAAAATATCACGTTTCAATATATTGGTTTTACTGTTGCTATTCAAGATGATGTTACTGTTAATCTTTCTCATCTTATTTTTATGAAAAGTATTGCATTTGGGTAATGTAGGTACATGTCAGGCCGAATTTTATTCTTTGAGTTCAACGAATTGATGATGTTCTTATTATAAAATTGGTTACTGGCAACTTGCCAACAGCCATTGTTGTTTCGTGTTAGGGTTTTTAAAGGCCCATTCAGTATAAAAGCCGTGCGTAAGTGCGATTTGTTCACGCCTGTTTTTAATACGAAAACATTAGTTTAATGATGAATAATGTATGTTGATGTATATTTTCTTCCAACACAAGCATTATTTTGTTTTAAAATTTATTAAGCATTCAAACAACTTTTGTCGTCTTTTCTAAAACCTTATTACCAAAATAGAATTAGCCATGTTTGAGATTAACAGATCTACATATTATATCAATACAGAGTCTTTCGTAAACACAAAACGGCCTTCACAATGAAATGAAAGCGCCATACGGTTCTTCCAGTTTAACGACAAGTATCTTTGATCATGTCTAGTTTATAACCGTCACAAAAGAAGTTTGTATTGAATGAATTGCTTTGACAGTCCACATTAAATCTATAGCATGAAATGTTTTCGAAATCGAAATGCAAGCCCTTAAACCCGATAAGTAAATTCTATGAATGCATGCAAGTGTTCAGAATTCCGAGAAAAATATTATCAAAATGCTTTATAGTCTTAGTCTTTGACTTATAAAATTAAGGGAAATTCTTCCCTACGCGTATCCAATACTGAAGAACAATGGAAAGGATTGTTTGGCAGAAAAGGTTTTGTCCCAGCCATTATCCTTGTGTTTCTTACCAAGCAACTTGTCTGCATACATAATATTCAGATTTTATGGCCAAATGTGAGTACCTCGGTAAAATAACTTTACACTTTGGACTGTTTGCATACACTGACCCCCGTGCGGCATAATATTTATTGGAAGTTTTATGGCCCTGCGCCGTGTTTATGGACCTGTGGCACCATGGTTTTGGTCCCAGACACTCTATTTTGGGAACGCACCACAAGAATTTCACAGAACTGAATAAGCCCTGAATTTTGTTCTTGAGAAACAGCTTCCAACACAAAATAATGGTCAACAGTTGTGCGATTTCATGTTCTGACAAGATTCGGTGCCAATCCAATTCAAAATATTTTTTTTTTAAATCAAATAAATTCAGTAATAATGAAACGTCAACATTTTTTACAAAAGCTGAATAGCTGCCGGGCTGATCCTTACTGTTTTCACTCAATTAAAAAGAAACAACAGTCCATTAAAGTTGCCAGTGCTATGGACGTCAGTTCTATGTTGCGACAGTTTTCTTGTCATCAAACGTATGTGGAACATACGCCATTTAATTCCGACATGGTTGGTAAGCGTAAACTTAAAAGCGTAAATAATTGTACTAATCAACGTACAGACGATTATGTAACAGTTGCCTCAGTGAAGCCACCCAACATGAAAAAAAAGAAGGAAAATGTGACGGAGGGTACACTTGCTTGTTTTATTTGCAAGCAAACGTTTTCCCATACCACTGATTACCTTACACACTTTGAACAAATTCAGTAAGTTTTATTACATTGAGTATTGAGTATTGAATTTATTTAACGTGTTACTGTGTATCAACAAAATTGCTGGTTTCCAAACAATAACAATACAAAACATTCACAATATAGCATTTAGCTTTTAGACGAGTGACAAATGCAAGTATTTACAACTTTTTTCTCTTCTAGTAAAATTGGCTACCGGATCAAACTAGCTCCTGTTCCAGCGTCATCAGAACTACACGGACCAAACCCCCAATCCAATATACCTCATACGTGCCTTTGCGGAAAAATGTTCACAAGGAACACTGCCCTGATCATTCATATCAACCAAAAACAGCAGGGCTCAATTTTCAAGTGTCAATATTGCCCCTTTCACTCTGATTCATATTACGTACTCAAGACACATATTCGGGATCAACATGGAATTGCATTAAATCGACAGCCAAAACGGGCTTGCAAAATTTGTGCAGAAAGATTTGAAACGCTAGTAGATGTAAAGAAGCATTCCCTAGGAGAACATGGATTCGTGGATGTTGTAAGCAATTTGCCACCAACGCAAACTGTTGACTTGAGTAAACGGCAAATACTGCCAAAACAAAATTGATTAGGTTTTATTGAAAATCAACGTGCTGCTATAATAACAACGCAAATTATTTCTTAATCGATTTTGTTCAGTATTTCGTTTAGTTGATATGTCTGTCAACTTGCTTCAAACAATATTTTAAAATAGACAGTAGATTTGAATTTGAAAACGTAATTTTTATAGATTACAATATGAAGTATGTAGACATAGAGCATATTCTAAACACCTAAATAATGCTAACTTATAATTAGATTTAATGTATTTTGTTGTATTCTAATAAAAGTAATCCAAAATATTCACAGATTTGAATCAAGTAACAATAGTTAATTTTTGGAAAGGTTTTGATGATAAAAACTGATAACGAGAGAAGCAACCGCCGCTACTCCTCGGGTACCTTATATCATAAATGTATACAAAGTAGTATTTGTACACGAAAGCAGCTGAAACTGAATAATCAAATCAAAATAATATATGAAAAGAAATTAGTATCATTGAAACAACAAGCTTTACAATTTACATTTAAACCATGTTGAACGAGCGGAACTTTCTCTCGATTTCATTCCATTCAGCGGATGTTACATAAGCAAGAGACCAAACATCAAACGGGAAATTTTCAATGGACTTACAGAAACTTCCATCAAGAAGATACTCAATTCCTTTCATAGTTACCTACATGACAAACCAAAAGGCTTAATACACATCAAATTCCCGTGCACTTTATTTTTAATTAAAAAAAACAGTAATGTAACTTACGGATTGCAATGGAACATCGGAAGTCACCACAAAGTGAGTAAGACTGAGATGCCGGATTACCAGTGAAAATAATGTATCTGTAATTTTTGGCCATTTATCCAGGCCTTTCAGAGATAAACGCTTGAGTTCTAAAAACAGTAAAATAAAAATGATGTAGGAATTATTTTAGCACAATATTTTTAATGCAATAGTGCTCACTCTTTAGCTCTAGAAAAACTGGATCATTTTTATTTTCTCCCACAAATGCCACGTTGCCCAGACCTGGACAATTTTCCAAACAAATTTCCTCCAGGTTTGGAAGTCCACCCCACAGCTTTGTCAATGCTTTATTTGTTCCCGGCCAGCGAACAATAGTAAGTTTTTTAAGATTCGGGCAGGCATTTACAATATCGTTTGTGTTTGGAACGGGTAGATTTTCATCCGTTTCAAGGAAATCTAAACGCAACTCTTGCAAAGATGGTCGTTCTATTCCCCGAAAGAAAAAGTGGAACAGGTGCTCTGTATGCGTTGCAACTATATCGGCATCAGTGTAGTACCACTGTACTATACCAAGGTGTCGCATTCTTCTTAATTGTTTAGCCATTTTGCAATCGATTTTAATTTCCAAAATCTTAAGAGCTGGCCAGTTTGGCCTAGCTAAATCTGGTAGCAACTCAACCCGACTTTCAGATGCTCTTCGAATTTCAATTTTTTCCAAGTTTGGCATTTCTAGTGGAAACACATCCGGGTTTAGGTTAACCAATGACATAATAATGTTACCCAATTCTGGTCGCCGATATTCTGCAGGAATATTGTGAACGTCAGGATGAAATCTACTCTGAACCCAATTTGATGAAACATTGTACAACTTGACGTTATTCTCATATGCTGTATTCCACATGAATACAAATTTTATGGAGTTTCTAATAGAAAATTCAGATCGTTCGGCAAGAGTTGCGGTATAATCCCCGTGAAAGTTTTGAAAATCTATTGTCTTCAAATTTCCCGACGAGTTATGTCGTAAATTGATATGATCCGTAAACAGCTCAAATGTTGCTCCTAATGTTTCTCCTTGAATCCCTGTCAGGGGAAGTTCCTTCATGCTAAAACTGAAAGGCAAAGTTACATGCTCCAGAAGCAGACAACCATGTAGCAGATCAAAAATATAATGAACCAGATTTCCTGCTAGATCTGTCCCGTCTCCCCCTAAATGGAACTGCCTGAGTTGTAAAAACTGAGGTGAAAAAAATTCGTTGGTGTTTTCAGTTTCTGCTCTTGAGCCAAATCCTTCCGCCTGTAAATTGTCCAGGTTTACCAGTCCATTTAAAAACTTGAGTTCGTTGGCAACCAACCGAAATGATAACTGATTAACTCTAAGAGTTTTGATATATGCGCCATAAGTTTCCAGAAATTCATCTATCTGGTCAGCATTCTCTTCATAAAACCTGTGCCCTAATCCTTTATTGTTTACAAACAATTTGGTTGTTGGAATTCCCATTTTCATAAAGTTTTGGAAACTCTTCTCTCCGTTGTTGATTTCCAGTTCGGGTGCCAATTCGGGGTGAACTGTTACATGGCCCGTGAAGACATTTTGAAATCGTTTGCAAATCCTTCGAAATCTTAGAAGGTCGTTCCATCGTAGAAATGGCATAATGTGATGATCAATCTATGGTACAAAGTTTTAAGAAATTTAGTTGTGTTAATACAATTTAGTTTAGGTGTATGCACAATTAATTTAGTTTACAAAATTAAATAAACAATGTTACAAATTTATTTGTTCATTACCACTTCATCTGGAATTCGTGATAGAGACATTGTGCAAGTTTATTTTGATTTGAGATTGTGGATTGCAATTTGCAATGTTTTAAGTTTATATATTGTACAGGAGGCGTTTTTGTAACGCTTAACAATGTATCTTTATCGAGTCTAATTTAAAACTCAGTTTACAGTTTTGCTTTAGTGCTTAACAGTTTTCAAGTAAACAGTTTCTAAACCTGATTTGAGTAATGTTTGGCTTGAAGTCAGATGTTGTCCACTCTTATGTAAATGTATATATAATTATATAGCGATACACACTATGCTTTTTTATTTTTTATACGCAGTAGTGTAAAATTGCATTATATAATGCGCTAATTTTGGGTGTATTCTATTCCGAGACATCATTTATTGACGATGCCAATACTCACCCATATATTTTCGTATGTCTTATACTAAGAGTACAGTACGTGGTGTTTTACACGGTTTTATGTGCGGGTATGTACATCAAGCTGCTTTAATTATTTACGTTCGTTGGTTGTCATTCTACACAAATCAACCTACACTATTGACAATACAGTATCTTTTAAAGTGACATCGCATTATGCTACCTTCATCAATTTGCTTTCAAAAGACACAGCTATGGTTTACATTACGATTACAAAATTTGCCATACATTTATTTACTACATATCTTTAAAACACCACTGCAAGCTGCTAATCATTAAATTTTTGAGTCATACTTTAAAACCTATTCATCAAAATCACTATTAGATATAACCATCACCCGATTAAATGCACAATGTTTAGGACATAAAACAAGAAAATTGAGACTTGAAAAATATGCTTGAATCGATTCAAACAATTCTGTCAATTTTGGAGTAGTTGAAAGCGAGGTGAGTTTAGCAACGCCATAAAATTGTGTTCTAGCTTCAAAAGGAAATAGTATGCATGATGCCAAAGCTCCTGTAATCAAAACAATGAAAATTGCTGACACATTTCCGTAAATTGAAGCACTTTTAGGAGGAACAGATTGTTGTTCAATAGAAAACATATTTTTGCTAACCAGACTAGGCAACCAGAGTGTAATGCCTGATTCTTTAAGTCTAATAAATGTATCTGAATGCTTGTAATTGCCACGCATTCCAATTTCAATACTGTTTGCTTCGTACACTTCTTTACCTATTGAAATATCTTGAATTCCAGAAATGTACATAGCTTTTGCAAATTCACTGATAATATATTGGGGCAAAACAAATGCAGACTTGTTGCATGACAACAGCTCCTGATAGAAAGCGTTGAGTTCCTTCTCAGGTAACACTTGTGGAAAAGTGCTTAAGATTGGGTATTATGTACGAGTTGTTGCTTACCACCAGAGTTTTAACTCTTATCATATCATGCAGGTACCCTATGGCATCCGAAAGCCAATTGCCAGCAAATGGATGTATCAATGATATATTTGAAACACTTCGAAAATCTGTGTGCTGGTTTTTGGATCTTGTCACAAGTTTTGAAGATTTAAAATAAGCTTCGGATATAACGCCTGAAAAATATCCATAAAGCTCTGGACTTGATACCAAATTCTTATCATTTCCTTCCCGGACGTTAATGGGTTTCTCATATGTTACTTTATAGGATCCGATTCTGCTATATACAATGTACGCATCCTGACTGAGTTGTTGTAAAGTTTCGTAAAACAGCGGCTGTCGTGGAGTAATTAGACTGTAAACATTTTCACTTTTGTAACCGTTGCTGATCACTAGAGCGGCTACACTACTAGTTACAAGAATCCAACGCAAAGATTTATTTTGATCAATACTTTGTGGAAATGGATCATTTTGTTCAAGCAAAAGCTTAAGCATGTCTGTTAGCCTGTCAATAAACATTTTAAACGGGATGTAATTTCTCGTCCCTAGAAAATCTGCATTTTTAACCTTCTTTTTTGTTGTTTTATCCAACCCCCAAAAAAAAGAATATTCATTTATCCCAAAATGATTTTCCAGGGATAATGTAATATTTTCATTTAGGGATGAATAATTATTCCGAAAAGTCAGTATACTACTATGGGTATATGTACCAAAAATGCATGTATTCTTAATGTGGTTATTCTGCACTCAAACCATTGGTATATTTAGCTAGGTATTATTCAGTGATTCAATCGGTTATCTGCCAGAAACGCAATCCTTTGAATTGTCCAAAACTAATCATACCAAACTTCCAGCCTATTACTACAAGTTTTATAACATCACAAAATTTTATTCAAAAGGGATTATATCACACCTTATAAAACTGTTTTGACGACCTTTAACAAAACATACTTGTCAAACTTGCCGGATAAATTTGGAGGTTACGACGATAAACACACAGTTAAGCTGGAAAAGGAGCTAATACAGCTATTTATTCCAAGTAAATGGGCATCACCAGTTATTGAAGAAACATTGGTTCAGTTGACGTTTCCCTTCACAATTGAAAAAAAATTACTTTTTTCCTGTAATTAAACAAAAATAGCACATATTTACGAAAGCGGGATTTTGAATGCATGGAAGGTAGCTTTTTTAAATTATGATTCAGTTAGCGTTTTAAACTTTACAAGCAAATATATCTAAAAACTTGGAAAAGAATTAAATGTAACGTACAAAAGTCAGCCGGTTGGATTGAAAAGCTGGTTTGGATGTTATATGGCAAAACGCTTTAGCGAAAGTGACGTTGCAATTCATACTCAAACACCAAGTGCGCTTAGAGTTAATGATTTGAAACCTATCTGGATACTTCATTGTTTATTATTGGGACTTGTGACAATTATCTTCTTGTTGGAGTTGAGAAATGAAATATCTCATTATAGCATCTATTGCAACTGTATATTAAAAAATTATACATTACGCTGGCACTAGTGACTAATCCTATACTTATTCATAGCGTTCTGTTAGCCGCAACCTAATATAGTAAAACGACTAACTAACTTATAACAGACTAAATGCATAATAATTGTTTTGTATATATCCGTAAACTATCAATGTTTTTCTTTTAACCGATTTCGGTAAACTGTTATTTTAAACTGGTTATTTTCAAATTAAACCAATCACATGTTCCAATTAGCAACATGGTTAGCAAATAGCAATAATATTAGCAATTGGTTTCTTAAAGCATGTTTAAATTTAACCACGGACATTTTTTGCAAAAACCTAAATAGCATTGTGTAAAGTTTTAATCTTGTAATATTTATAACATGATTTTGTTTTGTAATTTGACATACTGTGTGTGATAAAAATAAATCCTTGACTTTCCTGTTGTTTTTATGAGAACTTTTTTAATGAATAAAAATTACAAAATATCGTTTTCATTACAACGAATGTCAAAACGTTTATCAAAACTGCATACATGAAAATAGTCCAAGATAGTCATTTACAAGGCTACTCTTGATAGCACTTTTAAATATCCTTTAAAAGGAAGGACATTGCTGTTGTTGTATGCTCCGAAGCTTTAAATAGCAAACAATTTTGAAATACAGCAAACTACCGAATGCCACGTTACTTATTTAAGTTTATGGAGCTTGATATTGACCAAAACCAGAAATTGAAAGAACATATTCGTCAAACGTCTGACTGTAAAACACCAAACTGATTGTTGCTTTGGAATACTGTTTTAGGGATGGCAACTCCTCTACTTTGGAAAGCGTACGAGCTTAAAATAAACTTTTTGGAAGTCTTCCATATCCCCATGTAGTCCTTATGGACACAACGCAAGAACGTTTTCATTTAGAAAAACGATTTAAAAAACTTACGCCTTTTTACCTGGGAAATATTTTCATGCTTAAATTAATTGCAGGCTGCGTATATGTTAATATAAAAAGTTTTCTATTTCCAAAATCAGTCCCACTTTTCCAAGCACTTGTTATTTCTGAGTTGATGTGCTTCATGGTCATACCAGTTGGACTAAACAACTTAGCAATGTTTCAAGGGAACAAGATTTATAGAGATTGGCTTAACAATTTATTCATATACGACAGAAAATTACGACAAGACTTAAGAAAATTTGGATACGCTTCAGATGTGTCCCATATGCAACTTTTAATGGCAGGTAGCACATATTTGATACATAAAACTAAAACACCTGATAACACTACTCTGCTTTATTGTTTTATAGAAGTAAACAAGTTACTGCATCGCAGTACATCCACGGATATAGCAGGACTGCTATTCGACTTGGTTGTCATGATCGAATTTATGTTGGCAATTGGAATAGCATCAATCGCTGTGTACACTGAACTAGACCCAATATGTTATATACTGAATGATATGTTTGGTATGTTTGCCAAAAATCATCAATCTTTTATAATCTTTGTAGCATTCATTGTTGCACAGATAGGTACTATAGAATGCACAAGAACAGTTTCAATGTTGTTGTTGTTGCCTACTTTATCGTGTTTTAATATAGTACTTAACTATTTGCATGTGATTAAGGATTTGCCTTTTAATGAAGAGACTCTGCAATTGTATACACAGTTACAAGTTACAATTGCTAAATCAGGTAGGAAGTGATACAATTAGGTATATGGCATTTATTGTAATTTCCACAGGTTATATTTTAACTGTACTGTGCTCTTGGATATTAGTAGCAGGAAATAGATTTTTGTCCATGGGTATGTATGTTATGCTAAGCCTTGTTTAATAGTCATTTAAACTGTGATAGAAATTACTTTGCCATAACTTGGCGAGTGTTATCAGAGAAGCGAAAAGTTAGTAAAACGCATTTGGCTGAGACAAGTGATAATAATTTTGTTCGATAAAATTATAAGTAGTCGCAAACTGAAAATTTTGAGAAAGCAGTCAATTTTGCTGATGCCAATTTGCTTTTATTACGGAACCGCAAGGTTTGATACAAAAAATAATTTTTGCTACAACGTATTTCTCAACACTGTGAGAGTACTCTTGGTTGCGTAATATTTTATATACGACTTTGAATAATGTTCTTATTCCTATTTGCCTCTGTCATTGTAAGAAAACGGTAAATTTACAAATTCGAAATTGCTGTGTACTTACAAAAACTTAAAAATTTGATATATTGAAATATATATTTGATATATATTGATATATTAATATATAATGTCATATAATA
Organism: Entomobrya proxima; assembly: GCA_029691765.1. Taxonomy (NCBI): domain Eukaryota; kingdom Metazoa; phylum Arthropoda; class Collembola; order Entomobryomorpha; family Entomobryidae; genus Entomobrya; species Entomobrya proxima. Next base: position 39,608,453 of record CM056169.1, on the reverse strand, counting down.
TTATAAATTAAAATGTTGTAATGCACTTGTTTGTTGTGTGTAAAATTCCTTTGATATCTACAGTCAGTTGCTGATGCCAGTCATTTCTGCAAACTGTTCATGAATTTTCCTGGTGGAATTTGCAATGGACTCACTTCCAGCTGTGAAAAGTCCATGATACCTTCAAAATCTGATTTAACAGAAAAATTGAAATGATACTATTTTCACTTCTTTAGAGTTTGTCTGATAATAAGGCAAATCGTTTGGTTGGTTTTTAGCTATAAACAGGCTGCATGTATTTGCAATCAGCTAATAATTCTACAATTGAACTTACTTGCTACTCTAAACTGAGTTCCTAAAATGGCTGGAATTCTTGGACTTGTGTCAGAACGAAAGTAAAATTAGTATAGCTTAGCAATTGTGTAAACAAATATTTGTAGATTTATTTTCCAGTACCATCAACCCATCACTCAATGGTCCAATATCCGGTATATTTTAACTCTTATATTTCCTGCTAGAAGCCCATAACTTTTTTAATTTTTGGTAGGGGTACCTGAAACAATTACACTAATTCCCATTTCGTTTTCACCCGAAATGCCACATAACTGAAATGCCCATTCGACGCGTCGCTACTAATCCGGTGTTTTGATGGAGTATGTTTGATGCTGGCTTCCTCCAAATAGAAATGCTGATTATGTTGAGTTCCCGACAACAAATTCAGTTCTGACGGCTCATCACTATACAATTGAACATTGAAGGTGTTTGCTTCTCAAATAATTTGAACAGCAAAGTTTTTGTTCTTTATGCTATCCTTGATTGCCACAACCGATACAACAGGAGCAGTTTCTAGCTTTCCTTCTGATTCCGGATATTGTTCTAGTCAAATTTGCATTTTAAAAGATGTACATATTCATTTTCGAGGCATATAATATATCTCATTTCTATACTTCAGTGTCCAAACTCGCCAGCAGGCTGAAGTCGGTTAGCACTTCCTTCAAAAGGAAAATATTTAACCCGTGGAAACTATCAAATACTCCTTGGCGCGGAATAAGCTGACCCATCATCATTTGCTTTTATCGCAAAATAATTTTTGCAAGTTGTTTTTGTGTGATTTACTACAGTCAACCCAGCAGAACTGGAATCTCAAATTGAACGTGAGGGAGAAATACAGCTTTACAAGTTCCACAACAACCTTATGGATTCCAACATACGGAAGCTGTTCCCCAAATTGGACACTGTGGAGTTTTACAATTTGCAACGGCCATTGGGTGTACAGATTTATCGCCGACAATAACTGGTTGGTAATACAAGATAAGTGGTGCGGTATTGGGACGAGAACGTTATTGTCTATGATACAATTACACACGAGATTCTTTATGTTGTTCCGCGTTTCGGAGAATTTGTGTTAGGAAAACGTGGGACTTTGTATTTCCAAGAAACAAAAATATTATGAACTATTATAATATTGATTTTTAAGTATTTGTAAATAGTTTTTATAACGTACAACATTTTTTACCAAAGGACAATATGCGACGAACTGGCCATTTTTTGGCCCCAAAATAAAAAAAATCAAGGTTTTGCTCTAGAATCATAAAACAAGCAAGAAGATTCATTCCAGTAAAGCTTTCATGTTCTAGTAACTCAAACCTATTTTATATCTTCAAGTACAAAATATAAAAAACTAAATTTACAAATCTGATAATAATGGTGACTCAGGGAAATAAGTTTGATTTAAACCCGTAAATCCAACGTGAGACACCCGTTGGAATGACTAATCAATACACGTGAACGCGAAACCAAAAGTATAAATCTTTATCAAATAATTAACTCGCCTAACATAATTTGTACCCGGCATACTTGAAAATTAATTACACTTCATACAACTAGCAATCTAATGCCAGACGGACCAACTGCTTAGCTATTACAAATGGGCGTTCCACTGACTAGAAATGCTTACAAGGTGATCAGAAAGCCTACGAAATTGCATATCGTGCAGTCCTTATACGTAGCCTCAGTTTTATCTCATTGCAGCTAAAGACGTCCAAGAATATATGTAGCATTTAAAGCGTTTATTTAAAAAAATATGCATGTTTGCTCCATATATGTGTGAGCCAGTCATTTCGGCAACGCAATATAAAACTAAATCTCAAAATAATAAGCTCGACAGATCAAGCTTCAATATTTGTGAGATTTATTTTAACGTAGAAATTTAAATGTCTAAAGGTTGACTGAGATAAACAGAAAAGAACAGACTCTATGAACTAAAATATTAACGTAATTTAACTGTCAATTTTCAAACTTACCGAGCCAAACACTCGGAGCAACATGTAATTGTTCCTAGAAAGTTGAAAGATTAAGCAAAGCAGTTTACATAAATTGGCTTTGGAAAACAATTGTATAGCTTTGGTATAATGAAGCAAACACGCAAACATTTCAATTTGCCAAATAATTTACAAAAACCTATTATTTCAAGCCAAAAACTCTATTAACTCTATCAAATCCAACCAATATAAGTAAGAAGTATAGCAATTCATAGCCAACATAACTGATTAAGGCCCTTTAATACACCGCTTACTATTTTCAGAATCCAAATTTAAATATTTCTATCAGACGTGCTATTTTACTATATAGTGACAAAACACAAGAAACATGGACCTATTGGAAAATTACTTTACTTTATTCCGCACATCTTGCTTGGTTCAGCTGTTCGTTTACAACAACACCAATATCCAGCCCGCTATGTTTCCACTAATTGTATACAATATCTTTAAGATACATAGTCAAAATGTAAGTGCAATTGACTTTTCGGTAACACTAAAGGGTTGGTACTGCATTTCCCAGTTTCATACTGACATTCCAGATCTCAAACGCATAGAAAACTTAACTGAATTTATTGAAAAATTGGATGTCGCCAACACATTCTGGATCTACAATAAGTTAAACAGGTGGTATGGCCATGGTGATTTCAAAACAAAACATTTTCAAACAATCCATCAAAAAGTATTTTCGGTGTTATATATGCAAAAACGAGAATCTTTAAGAAATTACTGGACATATCTGTCCATTATAACAAACATAAATATGAGAGGATGGTTTAGATTCTACGCAGAAGCTTTTTATGTAACTACCGAAAAACAATACTCTGGTTTAAAGCATACGCTAGTTTACCTGTGTCAATACTGTCACGTGTGTAAAATATTTACAAATGTTTCAGTGGCATGGACTGATATCCAGAATGCCAGTAGTCTGCATTTTTATATAAAGCATGTCAAAAGGAGCTCAAAACATCCAATACTGATAGATTCGTTTGGCACAGGCATACAATTATATAAAAGTGAGAAGATCGTACAGTCGTTTCCAAAATTACGTAGACCGTTAACATTTGCAAAGATTAACTTTACAAATGATCCATATGTCATAGAATACATCAATAAGGAGATGCTTACTACAATATTTTCGGGAAATACAACATTTACGTTCTGGTTTGACATCAATCGGTACTACAATCAATGCGGCTTAAATCCCAAAGCATACCAAGTGCAAAAGTTATATTATGAATTGTTACTAATGATGAATCAACCAGGTAGCCCACACGAACTAGCTTTAACTGTTTTTCATGAAATAATGACATTTAAAAGTTACACTTTAAAAGAGAGGTATACACGGTTGCTATCATTTAACGTCTTACTTGCCGCTTATGACTCCAACGTATGGACGGCAATAATTGCATTCTATTTCATATTGAATTTGTTGATACTGAAGCTACTATTTAGGAAACAATACAGTTCCAACCGCGCTTGCCGATTACTTCTATTGGGATATGCACTACTTTTTGAACAAGGTGGTGCCTGGTGCAATACCATTAATATTTCAAAACGTGTTTACCGTCCTTTTTACGTGGCAGTTTTGCTAATGGCTGTGGTTCTAAGCAATGCTTACCGCGGTGAAAATATAAACAAGTTGATAGCCCTTAGTAATCCAATGCCATACAATACCTTGGAGGATTTAAATATAAGCAATTTCAAATTGTTCTTTTTTAATGAAGACCGCCTTCATAAAAATATCATCAAAGCAATGAAACATTCAGCAGCACCATGTATAACAAAACATCGAGAAGCTCAACTCAATAATTCATTAGCTCCTCTTAAAAGCTCCGTGCACTACAAGACCGTTGATAATTTTGCCGTTTTTGGTAACACTGACGACCTAAAAAAATTAAACAGTTACCTTAAACGCAACAAATTAACAACTGTGAAAAAAGCAATAAACAATTCAGTGTCAGCTTACGGCAAAGAGGTTTTTGCGATAGTGAACAACGGCTGGAAATTGCTTGGGGATTTTACAGGACTGTTGAATATACGTGGTATAGAGGAATCTGGTATAATTGCAAAATGGTGGGATGCTCGACTTCATTTTTATTTTGTAAAACGTTGGCTGGATCCATGGAAAGCTGAGAATATCCTGAAGATTAAACACAACACAAATAAAGATACAACGCAACAACAAACCATGAAAAAATTAACATTAAAGAGCTCTCTAGTTACGCTCTTTTGTCTTGTTTTGGGATTGTGGCTTATGGCAACTATTGTATTTTTAACGGAAGAAAAGAAACGCATTTTACAAAATACTGATCGGATTATTGACAAAATGCTGGATAAACAGCTGGGATGCTTGTTGAGTTTTAAAATAATTTTGTACTTTGGGACATCAACTTACAAGCCTACAAAATCTGTACACTTAAATCCACAGGAGAAATCTGAACGTATTAATACGAAAACTAAGAACTGTAAATCCTATAACATTTTAAGAAGGGCCGTGGTAAACACTCAAAACCAGTTTCGAAGACTTAGAGTTCAATTTGGAAAGTGTTTAAAAACTCTGAAAAGCAGCTTACGAAATTTGAAAAACACTTGGCAATTATGTATGAAACTTTAATGAATAAAAATAATGTATAACTTGAAAACAAGTTGTTTCCATTTATGAAATATCTCCAACTTACCTCAGCGCTGGCGCAGACTAATGCGAGGTTTACCGGAGAGTGGTCACTATAAATGCTTTAACTAGTGTTTGTTGAACGTTGGCAAAATCACTAATTTAGGAGTTGATTACGAAACGGTAGTGGTTACAGCCTACATTAAAATAATTTTTTGTAAAAGGTTGTAGGTTTTCAAAAAATTATACAACATTTAAGGAAAAATTGGTAACATTAAATGAGTTCATTCACTTATTATTGTGACTGCTATCATATAATTAAATTATTACGCTTATTTCTGTTTACTACGTGTGCGAACGAGTACGAGTTTATGAACGTATCTTATAACTCTTACTTTATATAATGCTACTTAACAGATGGAAATTCTACATGCTACTAGATAGTCGGTAGTATTTGAATTCAATTTAACTGAAGTGAAAGCTTTATTTCGAATTCCAGATACATTCATTAAAAATTGTTTACATTCATTTAAGCACTTAATCCATTTATTATAATTTGGTGACGTAAAATTAGGCGCTTAGAACCGATCAGGATTAATTTATAGAAAAACATTTTTGCAATGAATAATGACAAAGGTTAGATAGGATATGATAGTAGGTGATGTGTTGTTGTTGGACATCAAGTCCTAACCACTATTGCTGGATGTTTCTGAATCTGATGACGAATCCGATTCTCCTACCATTTCCACTGGAATATGATTCCCATTATTGCAAAAGTTTTCAAAGAACCTCCAAATTTGTCCTTAACCCAATTTAAAACTTTCTTTGAGGAAACAAGTGTATAGTAATAATCATCATTAACCTCCAAATACAACTTTTCCAACTTCCAGTCAACCTCCAGCTTTTTAAAATCTTCAAAATCCTGAGAATCCAAAATAGCCACAGAGAGTTGCTTAAAAGTCGCCGATGGCAGCACAGCCAGTGACATGTACCAGAAATCGGTTTGATTTCGATATCCCTGCAGCTCCAGCTTTTTCGCATGCCAATTCTACTTTAATATTTCATCCACAAAATGCGCACACAATTGACTTCCCGACAAAAACTCCAGCTTCTCTAATTTCGGAAACTTTGTCTCGTCTTCACAATCCCTGTCCAGCCATGAGTTGGGATTGTCTAAGTCCATTGCGTAAACATTTTCATCATACTGGATTCTCAAAACCTTCAGATTTGGCATTAAAGTCAGCATTTTTCTTAACCAAGCACAGGATTCTTGGCTTGGCATGGCATTGTCGTAAATGGAAATGGTGCAGTACCAAACGACACTTTTTCAACAAAACCTGATTGTTGTAGATTTTGGCGAATTCCGGACCCAATGTTTCATAACTTTGCTCACAGGCATTACTGGCATCGCTGTCTTCACTGCTAACATCCTCCCAATCACAATCACCTTCATCATCTTCAGAACCGGAAGTTGAACTCTTTTCAACGTCAACCTGGTCATTTCCTTTTCCCGAAGTAACGCTTTTGGTCTCGCTGCCATCGTCACTCTCTTCAGAATCCATATCATATTTCCAGACATCATCGCAATAACACCATGAAACATAAATGGTACTTCCAATAAATGGATTCCTTTTAGCTGGACCATCACCATTTCCATGGGAGTTTTTAAGCTGTTCCATAAATGCCCTCACGCGTGCAGTTTTTCCAAAGTTGACCTCAGTCCATTCCTCAATGTCACTTGTAGATACAAATTTTAATCTGAATTGTTTGAGAATTATGGCAGATCATTGGTTTACGGCGATTTTGCTGCTAGACTTATAGTTTGGGGTTGGGGTTTGATAACGCCCTGGAAACATAGCTAGAACAATTTTTCTTCTCATTCTGCATAGAGCTACTATTTGTTATCTCAACAGATCGGGGCGATCTGCGAATTGTCTGTCAAGCTGTTCACTTTGCCCCAATGTCGACGCGCGAACCCACATTTTGTTTGCTGGGGTTGTTCATAGTGTATGTGGTGGCTTTTTAGCTAGCTTTTAATTATTTTACCAAAATAATTAACTATCATTAAAAATAATTATGTTAACTACAAATTCCAATTTGGGCTCCGATTCCACAAAAAGTAAAATTTGCACCACTTTTCTTGTGAACGCCCCCATGACTTAATTGCTCGCCTAAATAGCTTAACAATTAGCGCCATAACTCTTGTGTCAGTCACTTGCCAAAAGAAGTTGAAACGAAACTAGATTAAGGGGAGTTGTCCCTATACTTTCCAACTTTCCAAAGTCTTGGCAAGTGACTGACGCGCGAGTTTAATTAACTTAACAATTAGCAATAATTAAAACTTTAATTAAGTTTTTCAAAAAATTAAAAATCCTAAATTGTTTAGCTACGTCTCTACATTCGTTTTGGTATACAAAACTACCCTTAATTATGCATTTTTCGAGCTCCACATCCCTAATTGTTCGAAAATAATTAAACTAATGTTGGCTATAAATCCGGTATGTATGGGGCGATTTAGTCGAGAAAAACGACACCATGATCAGCTTTCAGCGTTTATCTCGCTAATTAGCAATTAAACAGTGTATAAGGACTTAAAAAATCCCACGTCTGTTGAGATAACAAATAGTAGCTCATAATTCAAATTATTTTTTAGTAAATTATTTTTAGTATCTGCGATTTTTGGACAAAAATGGTGATTGAAGGTCTCAATTTAAACACATTCTTTTGTGGATTTTATGAGAGTTTCTAATAATTTAAAGTACAAACTACGCAAGATGATTTTAATGACAAAGTTTCGAATATTCATATTGGTGGTTGGTCTTTGTGGCAATTGGATCCATCCTTCTCAGGCACAGACTTGTAAGTACCAACATAACATGATGGTGTTACGGAATTTTGTTGGTTGGTCTTTGGTTTTGATACCATTGTAACATGTTACGAAGAGTATTATGTAATGAAGTGTGCAAGTTACAAAACTGTCAAGTTTAGGCTCGATCTCGATCTATGTACATCCGTAAAGCTGCATTGCTTCTGCCTCGCCGTCGCCACCTGGCATTCTGTCTTGTATTCAGTCCATCAATTTCGCTGCTGCTTCTGAATCTGAACTGAATCACAGAATTTCCGATTGATGAGCTGTTTTACTTGGATTTTGTTTGTAGCAGAACAGCAGAAGCTGCGCTCACTGTTCACAAATAAATCTCGGATTAATCACAAATTTTTAATTAATTTCAGTACCCCCAAGCTTTCCAGCTTGCAATTGAGTTTTTGGAAGTGATTGCCTTTCCACTGGTGACTAGCGGCCCATTCTCCAGTTAACCTTGAAGTTGAAGACAAGTTGGTGCTCCTCGTGACTATTGGCTCTTCCGTTGCCATTCCTTTGACTTTGTTAACTGATCAGTTGGTAAGTTTAATGATTGTCATTAGCGATTATTTGGCTACTGTATTAACTAATTTTTAACTGGTTTAACAGTGAAACGAAGGCCTGAGGATGGAAAAGACATGGGCTAACCACGGCGCGATTGTCCTAAACCAGGGACTCTTCAGTTTTTGCCAAGACGTGGATAGTGTTATTGGTGCACAAACTGTCAAGCTGAATAATCAGAGTCAACAATTACGTCAGGCAATTGTCCAGCTAAAAGAAGAGCGTGCTAAGTTTCTGGAAGAAAAGGCAGGATGGGAAATGGACAAGAAAAAGGAAGGGCTAAATGTCAAGGCCAAAGACTTGGATGTGGCCAGTGCCAAAACTAAGGAGTTAAATGTCAGCGAAACTAAATACTTGGAACACTTGGGTCAACTAACCAAAAGGGAACAGGCCTGTTTTGCTTTGGAAGAAAATTTGAAGGAAGTAGACAAACGACAGCAAGAAGAGATGAAAAAGTTCCAGGAACGGAATGACAGGTTGATAAGAAAGGAAAAGGAAATTAACCAAAGGGCTAATGAAGTTAATGCTTGGGAGATTAAAATGACGGAAAAGAAGCATCAGGTGGCAAGCTGGCAGAAGAGGTTGGCTCTAAAAGAACAACAGGTTGCTCGGGAGAAACGGAAGATTGGGAAGGAGAAGAAGGGGATTGACAAGATGAAAAAGGAACTGGAGGAAAAGGAGGAACAGTTAAGTGACAAGATGGCAGAGGTTGAATTGAAGATGGTAAAGTATGCTGTTCCGGTTGGCGATACTTAAAGTTGATTAATTTGTTAATATTTTTAGCTTTACTTCATTAGCTACTTGTAATCTAATCATGTATAGCAGTGAAGTTGATTTAAATGATGAGTTTTTGGTAAATGCTTCTAAAGTAATTGTGTTTTTTATGAAAGTGACGCAGTTACTTATAACTCATCAGTGTTAAAACATTACGTTAGAAAATGAAGGGTGTCTGTGAAATAATCAGGATAAAAATTACTTTTATAAATTACAAATTGTAAGCCTTTGTATGTTTTATGCTGTTGTTATACTTTAAGAATTAATTCTTAAATTTAATTAAATTAAATACTTGTACTTTATTTTAAAGTCTTTGTCATTTTATGGACAAAATCGTTTTATTACCGTTAGGTTACTACTACTCTAGATCTAACGACAGGGAAAGTTTCATTGCCATTGCTACTATCACAATTCCCATGTTATGAATATTATAGTTTTTATTTTCAAAAAATCATAAAGTTTGTCTCAAAATTCACCAAGATGTAAACTTGGAAGCATTTCCTCTACTTTGTGATTCATCATCATGATAATGGCTTCCAATTGACTAAGTAATTTACATGCTAATTAAAATATTACTTCAAGGTATGTTCCTTATTTTTACAGCTTGGCGGTCAGACAGATTTTTAAGAAAGTCAAATCAAAGAATTAATGCTTAACCTGAAGAACAATATATTAGATGCATAAATGCTTTGGTTTCTAGCATGTAACCATTTCATTGAAATGACTTCAATCCTTTGATTGGTTACAAGACTGCCGCAACATTCGAAACATTTTCTTCATATCATATAACAACATACATGAAGCATAATATGCAAATGATAATATCAGTTTTATCTGTCTACCTAGGTATGTATTAGGAATGGAAATTTGTGAAACCAGTATTCTGCATAAATATATCCATCAGGAAACGTTCTAAATACCCTTTTCACTTTCATAAATTACGTTTGATGATAACCAACCTTGCTTGGACTTCAAAAACCTAAATTCTGGTTCAAATTGAATAACAAATTAATTTAAGGATCTGGAATGCTGTTTTGTTGCCAGTTAGTTAACTTTAATAATGAAATGAACAAGAGCAAACAAACTAGATAAAGAATAATTCTATACTGTTATAGAAACGTACTGCTATTTATTTTGGACGTTAAAATCATTGCACTATATATTTTATATCATATCATGTACTGAATTATTGTAAAACCAGGCCTAAGATTTTTTTCCAGAATCCAGAAATACTTAGTCATTAGTTTTTACTATTTACCAATATTATTTCCAATTAATGTTTTGACAAGAATACTTACAGGTTAGGTTTCATAGCTTTTCAATTGCTGATTCATTTAATATTATTTGTGACCTAAAATCGGTTCTAATAGATAGCTTATCTCGGAATGACCAAATTCATATTTTGTTATAATAATCAAAACTATTTCAAAGTACCATGCAATTTCCTTCAGCAACAATACACTGAGAATTAACAGTACATCTATCCCAAATATCAGATCGTGTAAAGCAATGATTGTTGTCAGGTGGTGGAGCATCTATCGCTGCGTCCATGCATATGCATCGTCGTATTTCTGTCCCATCACAAACGCTATAATACCCTGGTTTTCCAGTTCGGCACTGTGAATTCTCTTCACAATGGTCGTAGTTCAGGCTGTTTACAATCCGCAAGCATCTAGAACGGTGTTGACTTGGTGTGTAGTTTTCCTTGCAAAAACATCGTCCTGATCCTGGTAGGCACATGGAAAGGTCGTTGGGTTCATAGGAAACGCATTGCTGATCTTCGGTAGTACCGAATCGGCACACAACTGTCCAATTTGAATCTCAGATTGTAAACATTCCTTTTTGTTCAAACTAGGGATGAAGCCCTGAATGCAAGAACATGTGCCGTTGTTTTCAACCACATTAGTATTATTGCAGTAGGAATTTGGAACAGATTCTTGACAGGAAGTGTCTGTAAAACAGGCATCTCCCACATCCAACAATGCTGCGTTGGTAACTAAACGGAAGATTTGTATTTGCAAAATCGCTAAAACGAATAATGTTGTCGAGACATCTTTTTGTATGATGTATACCAAGATATTCACTATTTTTTCTGTATTCAGAAATTAAACAATTTACAGTTTCCTATAATGAAAGATAGTGATGAAGGACGAGCTATAAACGACAGAAAAACGTCAGTTTTATGTGCTGCTCTGAGTTGCACGCAGTTGCAAGCAGCTGAAACAAGTATCGTAGACACTTAACAAGACCCTAATGCACGGAGCAAGTGCCGGACGGCCGGAACTCAATCTTGTCAAGTATCGTGCAACTCCTAGCAGCACATAAAACTGACGTTTTTCTGTCGTTTATAGCTCGTCCTACATCACTATCTTTCATTATAGGAAACTGTAATTGTCAAAGATTTATTGATAAATAGCTTGTAACCTCACTATCAAACTCCGATTTGCAATATATCTGTAAATTGCGATTATCTACGAAGTTATAAAGAATATTGAAGGATTATCAAGCATGAAAAAACCTTGGAGTTAAGCATTAGTGATAACAAAATGCAGAATTCAACAACATGTTGACGGAAATTGAAATGCGCACATGATAATAGTTGCACAAACAAAGTGTCAATCGAATTTAAATTGTTACCATGCTTGTGATGCATATTGTTACGTAATACTAAGTAACGCAGAATAGCGGTATTGATTTTCTCATAATATTAAAACCAATTACCAAATGATTTGATTGAAATCTGTTAAGTGTTTTTTTTAAATTTAAAACAGCGTGACGCACGATTTTAAATGTTCAAGTGCTTTCATTCCTGTCTTTTGATAGTGATTCCGACGGTACTTTTCCGTTGGGTAAAAACCTGTGCTTTCATAGTACTGCTATGATTATATGAGATATTTACTTGGAAATAAAGCTAAAATTGGGTTGTCAACCAGCACTAGTTGACTTAGTATAGTTCTGTGTTTTAAAATTGATTTTATGCACGCAAGCAAAAAAAAGTACAAGACAGGAATGAGAAAATCCCACCTTTTTATTAAATCCCATCCCAGTGGGAAAAATGTTTTTCCCGGGAAAAAGTCCAAAATGTCCAAAAGTGCCTTAAATATAACCCCGTGAGGTATATTACACGTTATTTTATAATCACTCTACCCCGTATTATTACCAGCAAAAAAACTGAATTTTTAAAATCGAGTGAAAGCTGTAGACAAGATATTCGGCTGTACACAGCAATAAATCCTCCAACTTGCACTTTACATAGCTCTCTACAGAACAAATTGGTACAAACTTTGCTAACTTTGGGACAGTATTTAATTCACTAAATTATTAGTAAAACGCACACTGCATTAGTATCTGTCTTACGACTTTTGCACGGCCTAATTGACCCTGAAACCCGTACTTATCGGCACTGACACGACAACTTGTCGGCTCGGACACGAGTATTCATCGGCTTCCGCAAGACATCCATCAACCCCTTTGACATGGGAAGAGGTAAAGGAAAACAAGAGAATCCTCAAAATGGAACTCAATCCCTCCGAGGGATTTCCCACATAACACCCGTTCCCGAACGAATGAGGCTTTGACGAATGATCAGATTTTGGAAATGGTGATCAATTGTAAGAGAATTAAAATAAAACCAACGCAACATTGCTTAATGCTTATTTAAAAGCTAATCATACTTTTATTTTGGGAGCAGCTGAAGGGGGCCCGCTGGATACTGAAACTCAAGCTGAACAACAAAATCTCACGGCACCCGTTTTTACTGTGGATGAAGTGAAAGCTGCTGGAGGGAACTTTGTTGAAAGTCCTGGTTTTGAAGCCGAAGATGCATCCCCCCACCTCGAATTGAACTCTACATCCGGGAAAGTATTTCAGAAAAATGATTCAATGGCAGTGGACCTGGGATTGGAGGAGGACCAGGAATCGGAAAATGACGTTTTTGAGGTTGATTCAATAGTTAACAACATGAATGATGTATCCACTGCGGTACAACCATGTGCTCCATCTCGCAATCCGCGAATCCCTTAGGTGAACCGAAAGCGACTAGGTTTCGGCCGACCAAAGTCATCATCTTGGGACTCGTTTACTACTTCCGTTGTAAACGGTAAACGATGCAGCAGGTGCAAACGGTGTGGTTTAAAGGTCAGCTCTAAAGCGGATCGATTGGAAGCACATACCCAAAAATGCTGGCAACAACATGGACTATCCATTGCAATAAACAACAACGTGTCCAATTACCCAGCTGTGTCAGTGCCAGTAAATGTGTCCGGGCCAGCTGGAGGAAGGGTTGACATAGGGCAACCAACTATTAGGAGTTTTCTGGATACAATCTCTCCTGCTGAAAAAGAAGAAATCGACAAGAAATGTGCTAAGTTTGTATATAGCAGGAATCTCCCGTTTGCCACCGTGGAAAGTCAAGACTTCATTAAATTTTGCACTGCACTTCGTCCGGCATACAAACCACCCAGCAGGTTTGAAATCGCCGTTAAATTATTAGATGACGCTTACGAAAGGAAACAAGATGAAATAAAGCCACTTCTAGACGGTAAAAAAGTCGTAATGGAGCAAGACGGCTGGTCAACCATCCAAAACGAACCAGTCATTGTCCACGCACTCTCTGATGGTAAACGAACATTTTTCTTGAATGCAGTTCCCACAGAAGATAATGAGAAGACCTCGGCATACTGCCTTGAACTTTATAAAAAGGCAATTTGGAAAGCTGAAGAGGAATACGGTGTCGATGTGATTGGATGTGTTACGGACAACTGTCATGCAATGAACCGGCTACGGCAACTGCTACTGTCAGAGTTTCCAGGTCTTTATGTATATGGTTGTAGCACACATCTACTGAATCTGGTCGGGCGGAGTCTATCAGAAAACCCGATTTTAGACAAAATAAAATCGGTCCAGAAATATTTCAGAAACCACCATTTTGAGAGTGCGTCTTTGAAGATGCTTGCTGGACGTAGGCCTGTGCTACCTGGACGTACACGGTGGAACAGCCAGATTGACAGCCTTAAAAACTACGAAGAAAACCATGCTCGCTATCTTTAAATTATTCGAAAAGAAGGCTGCAAAATGGAACAAGACAGCGACATCCTGGAGACTCTGAACGATGGGCACGTTTTCGGAGAAGTTTCTAGGTTGATTGTAAAACTTCAGCCTATTGCAAGTGCTCTTAATGAGGTAATCCTTGTTGTAAAGAAGTTGTTGTTGTCAACTAAACTGAACATTTTTAATAAAATAATAATCCTTTTGTTAACAGCTCCAGGCTGATTCCGCTAGTTATGCTGATGCCATGCATCACTGGTTAAAGCTAAAGAAGGAGCTTGAATTCACTGATGTCGATGAAAAGCAGACGTTCAAGAAGCGTTTCAAGATGGCAATTACTGATGCAGGAATCTGCGCTTATATGTTGCATCCTAAATACAAAGGTTTGTATTAAAGCACTGATTAATACGGCGCACGCACCACCTTATTAATAAAAAGGCGCTGACACAGCTATGCTGGCACTGACTCATTTTATGTCATTTGTTTCATATAGGTTCGAAGCTTAAATTGAGTTATTTAGAGCGTGGCAGGGAATGGTTGAAGGAATTGAACCCATACTTCGTCGTGATTTTTGCCAGCCTTCAATCAGAAGATGAGAATTACTTCCCTAAAACCATGCTATCCGATGATATAATTTTGTCAATGGATGCAATTAGCTGGTGGAAAGCTGTTAGTAAGTCATCCACCCAAATCCCACCAGGATTTCTCAATCTAGTAGATTCTCTGCTTCGGTTGCCAGCGAGTACGAGTGGACTGGAACGTACTCTTTCAACAATGGGACGGATTATGTGCAAAGAGAGGGCAAACTTGGGAATTGAAAAGGCAGAAAAACTGTGCTACGTTAGCTTCCATTCTAAAAGTAATTAACTTCAAAACCTTTACAAGCTTTAAAATCCGGTACTGTAACAGTAAATTATAAACTATTGTTTGGCATATATAAAATAATAAACGCATACAATTGATTCGGTACAAAAGCCTGGTTGTGATTTAATGTTATAATTTATTCGATCCATAGCACAAACACACATTAAAATGGCACTGACACAATACTTAATAAGCTGGCACTGACACATTTTAAATTATTTTACTTTGGTTTGTAGTGCGGTATTTCGTTGGAATCGTTGGGATTGACTTTGTAAGAATTGAGTTGGTGACTTTTGTATACATCCATGAAAAGTTTCACAGTCCAAGCTGCATCATTCGAAGCATCGTGAATTACGCCATCGGGTTGCATATCCTCCCCAAAGTAGAAGTGGCACAAAGATCTTAATCCCAGTTTCTCCGTGTAGTACTGAGAAAAGATTTGTTAGTTAGCTAAATAGCGTAAAATGATAAGTTATATTCAAATTATAATATTTCAGCGTACCTTTCCCTTCTTACTGATGTATCCCCTGTACCAGAATTGAGTGCAGTCGAAGTATTCAAAATCGGCTAACGGCAGATCCAGAGACGAAAAATCCGCTTCTGCTCAAGCAACACGACTAACTTTCCTTCTAGAATTTTGCGAACTTCAGAATTTACAGTTTCCAGTGGTTTGCCATTCTTGAGCGAGTCCTCCGTTATTCCGTTCTTTTCCAATGTGTAGTGCCATACGCGAAAGGTGCCTGGCAAATGCCTAATTTTTGCTGAATAGATAACCTTTCCGAGATGGTTGACAATTGACACAATGGCAGCTTTCATTTCGTATTGCTTCTTGGGTCCGCTAATTGGACAGTGCACCTTCTCAACGTCCAGTCCAACTATGTTTTCATCGGAAAATTTATGAAACCACTTCTCTTCTTTAGTAACAGGCTCCGATACGGAAGTTCCATGTAAGATTTTATCCACACCTTCTTTTCCGCCTACCTCCGGCACTGACACAGACTCCTCCGGTAAAAACGCGGGTTTGGCTGGCACTGACACGGACTTTTCCTGCGGAACTTCAAGTTGAACCTTAGGATCGCTGATTTCATTCTTTCTCTGTTGTCGTCGTCGTCGTTTCTTGGCTTTAGAAGCGTTATTAGTCACTTGCGCCAATTCTTCATCCGGAAGTATGTCCAGAAAACGCTTTAAAAATCTGTATCTGTCATCCCGCGTCGCTCCGCTGGCCCAATTTAGTAGCTGCCTCTAAAACAACAAATATAACAATTAGGTTAGAATTAGGAAAACATGGCTATTTAGGTCGTTTTGTTATAATAATAACTTACTTGAATTTTGTTCACTTCCATATTGTTTTAATATGATCTTGAGAAATGGTCACCACTACGTATATCTCTGGAGTTCTCTAATATTCTTTAAAACTACAACTTGCAACAATTATCGTTTACGTTAAATGTTTTACTTTTTAATTTGTGACAGCAAATTACCTGAACAGAACAGCAGAAGAGAAGGTAAACAAAAGTTTCTGGCTATATCTATTTTAAAGTGGTGTTAACCCACTTATTTAGATATACTTTATGACTCGTCTCACTTTGCTCCTTTTGACTTTTGGACATTTGGATACGGTTAACTGGTATTTACCACTAATGTAAAGTGTATTAAACCGTATTTTACCGGTAAATACCGGAAAATGGGAAATATACTTTATCCCACCTTCTCATTCCTGGTACAAGAGGAAGTAAATAAGCTTTCTACATTTTTGTCAGCATCGTCGTCGCCCCCTAATCTTTTGCATTGAATTTAAGCAAATAGCTTCAGACCACGTGATGTATTTGACATAATGTTGATTACCAACACGTTTTTCACGCAATAACATTTTTCGTTAAAACATTTTGTGAAATGTGGCATTCCCAAAACATGCAAAATGTCTAACTACTCGTTACTTCAGGCTGTATGGCACAAGAAAGCACTATACCAGTTTTAGCTTGGTCTAGTCCATATATTAATAGTTTTTAAAAATTCTGATTAGTGCTGTTAATGTCATGATTGTGGAAATTATGCGCGCTAAAAATAAATCTAAATGAGTATATTTTAGAGCAATTACCAGTCGCTATTTTTGTATAATGATAATAAATATTTTAAATGCCATGTGTAAGCATACTTTTTCAATTTGGAAGGGACCACTGTCAATGTGAGAACAAATGTAACGGGTTTTACTTGTATTGGTTGCTTTTTGTTAATTCCGTATCCTTGAGTTACATACATATAAATTTATCTATTAATAGCTTTAATAATACGCATGTCTCATCAATAATTTCATGCAATAACTTTTAATGAATGAAGGGTTTATCAAAAAACATACGTGTATCCAATCCTAATTGGCACACTAATAATTGCTATTAAAACTGCCTAACAACACAATTTTTAGTTATTTGTTGGACGTTAACTATTTATGGATTCGAGTATTTAAAAAGCTGCTACATGTGGTACTTTTATTTGAAAAGTATTGTTCGATTTATCAACAGCACAATATTATACATGTTTTCCTATTCTCTATTATTTATATAAATGCTGCTCATCTTCTCGGTTTTAACTTACATACTTCTGAGTGGACTTTGAAAATTCAACATGAAAGTGAGTGCATGCCTTTTGTTCATTATAACCCCAATTTATAGTTTTTATTTTAATATAGATTCAAATAGGCATCTAGTAACATTCTTTAATTCCATACAAACTAGCGAACAACTTCTTCACGTTTTCCCAAAAAAACTGCCTACTTCGCCGCTCGTAGTTCAAAGCCTGAAAAATAACACTCGCTTTAGTCATAAGTTACAACCTCATTACACAAAGTTTCGGTTTCTACAACCATATAACATTATTATAACGTTTGAATCAACAACCAAGTGTCTCAAAACAGTTTCCAAAGTAATGTCAGAATATCATCATTTGTCAATGTTGATCACAACGCTATTTCTTTTTGTAGTACGAAATATGTGCAATGACGTTTCACTTCATTTGCATGAATTTATCAGGAGACCGGCTTTAAAAATAGTTGTTGATATTTCCAAAGCAGAATCAAATGTGTTTGAACTCTCACAGGTGTACTCAGGGAACGCAAGGGAACAAGGTTTAAATCATTTTCTAAAACAAGCAATACAAAATCCTGTTACTGCGCATGGAATGCTCTACAAATTTAATAGTAAGCATCCAATTGGAGTTTCCGTTTTTACTCCTGGTTCCTTGTATTTTGATTCCAGATTTTACGGATCAGATCGTCATGCATGCTGGTCAAAGTTACTATTTAAGTCACCACATGCGTACTTGTGTGTTTTTGGTGTTATGGCAGTGCTACAAGTTGCACATGTTCATAATATTACCACTTATCTGATTGATATTAAAAACCGAGCTGAAATAAACTGGCTAAAAACAAGCTTTAATGGACAATATATTTTAAACAATAAATCCTCAGAGTTAGAACAGTTTAGTACACTTCAAAACAATGTAACTCAAAAGTACCCAAGTGTATTGTACTTTTTAGAGTACTATCCAGAGCAACTCATATATTGCAGGGAACCCGGCAAACAACAGATACTGCGTTATTCAATATCTGTATGGACTACACCATTTAAGCCAAGCTTTTGGGTTTTAATATTCGTGCTAATTTCTGGTTCAGTTGTATCAGCAAACAAAATCCGCAGTATTTATATTTTTGGACTATTTCTTGGGCAATCATACAAACACCTTCAGTCAGTGCCTAAGCGGCGATACCTGATTTGTATTAGTTTAAGTGGTATGATAATTTGTAACTTGTACGGAAATGTACTTGTTAGTTTCAATGTAGCCCCATCAATAGATAAACCGTTTAACTCAATAAGAGAGACTTTATTGGCAGGATACAGAATACTAAAGCATACAAAAGCCCTATGGACCAACGACACGTTTTATCATGACCTCTTAAAACGCGGTTTGCTACCAAAGCAAATAGAAAACGGATTTTTTATAGTAGATAATAAGCTTTTTGCAGATACTTGTAAAAAGGCAAAGCTTCTCGTGGAAAAGTATGCAAATTTTATGGCCGTTGATAGAATATCTGCAACGATTCGGGAACTTGAGGAATGTATGAAAAAGGATGGGCACTCGAATACATGTCATTCAGTAGAAGACACAGTGGTTACCTTGCCAATATTCTGGGATTTGCACATGTTCAACAGAGATTGGATTCAAAAAACTTTAGAACAAATGAATGAAAGTGGATTAAAAGAACAGTGGAATCGATGGTCAAACTGGAATTACAAGCTAGTTAAGGGCAGGCATGGTGGTGGGTTTTATTACTGGGCTGGGCAACCCATTTTTACCCGTTTTTACCCATGCCCACTTAGCAAAAATTTATGTGGGTTTTATTGGGTAGGTGGGTATTACCCATTTTGCCCATTAAAACCCACTGGGTAAAATAAAATACTGGGGTAATCCGATACACACATTTATATGGCTCAGCTGTAAGCAATATCTTTTATAAATAACAGAAACCAAGCAATCAAAATAAAACATATAATGTGTATGTCAATACACTATACTCTCTTACATCCATCTATTTACTAGACTAAACAAACGCACACGTTAGCATTCAGGGTTTTTGAAGTGATTCTTGGCAATCCATTCAGGCAGGCTGAATTTCTTGGGCTTGTCAATCATATGAACTTGCGGAAGACAAGGGACGGACAATGAATTTTGCAACTTTGCGGAGGACAAGGGACAAAGATTTTTGTACAACTCACCACCAAAAACCTTTATACAGTATGGACATAGCGAAATCTTAGATAGGCAAGGTAGGTAGGTGGTCAAGATACAGCTCGGAAGCAGAATTGATTGGGTTTATCAAACGCTTGCCGTAAAAATGAGGTTTGAACTGTGCGTGCCAGTTACACTTATCAGGGCCGTGTCACAATCACCCAACCTGAAAGATCTGTGTCAAGACGCTAGTCAGTGCCAGATCTAGTAGGGTGGTGGTCGGAGTTTTTGGAGGAGAACATTATTGCTGTGGATTGCGAAATGGTGTTCAAGACTGTTGGAAAGGAAATCAAATGGGAAACCACGATGCAAGCAAGTTACAGGTACCTTAATGGTTAGGTGGTTGGAAATTGGAAACACCAAATTTATCAGAATAAAGCTGCTGGTATCAACATCTGGATGGCACACTTACTATCTTAACCTGACGCTGTCCTTGCTGATCCAAACCATAGCTACACAATACGCGGCTAGCTTTGGTTGAATATAAGATTTTTCAATGGTCTTATAATGTTACATGTATTTAAATAGGGAACCTGTATTTACCCAATAAAACCCGGAAAAACCCTATATTCCCCAAAAAACCCCGTTTTTGCCCAGCCCATGGGTTTTTATAAAAAAACCCGCGGGTACCACCATGCCTGGTTAAGGGTTATCTCAAGCCTAGCTTAAATGAGTTAGCTTTGAGTGCCAGCTCCGTAATTGATCTTACCAAATTGTTTGTTATCATATTATGGTGGCTGCTTTGTCTTTGTATGTCGACGTTAGTATTTGCAGCAGAAGTGTTGCACACTTTCCTACATTAGCATATGCAAACATTTCACATAATTTGGTGGTCATAATGCATTGATACATAAAAATTATTATTTAGTTTTACTTTTAACCCATACATGCCACATTTATCTTCTATATAAATGAATTAAGGGAATGTATACCAACGTTATCCAGGAAAAGCACTGTTTGCTTCAAATCGACTTCTTTATAAATTAAATCTTTATAATTAAATTATACATTTTCAACATAGTTTGAAATAGGTTACGTCTGAAAATCAATAAAAATCCACGCTATCTATTGTCGTGATCTTGTTTATGCTTGACTAATAACTGCTACTACTGCTTGTTATTACTGAGCTTCATCAGGACAACAAAACCTTAATTTGTAGTGAATTGTTATTTCTTTTTAAAATTTAAATTAAAAAGAAAATTACACAATATTAAGCCTGTCTCTGTTTCAAATTCTAATTGTACTTTTGTGAAGCTAGCATTGTTTTGCAAAATAGCACTATTAATGTTGGCTACTTGGAGACACCGTTAGAGTAAAAATTCCCGTAATGATGATCAACGTCTAAGGGAAATTCGACATTTAGAGTTTAATTCAGAAAATATTAAGGTTGATAATGACATATTTACAATCCAAAATACATCAATTAATCCTTCTCCTTACCATAGTACAAGAATTGATGTTGATTGAAAATAGCCCAAACCGTAGAGAGCAAGTATGGTTGGTAACCCAGTGATGTGTAATGGCGTTGCATCTAAGACTGTGGTATCCTTTAGTCATGCACAATAATTGGAAACGTTACATCTAAAATATTCATAGCTGTTACATTAAATATAACATTTCGTTTTAGAGTATTTAAGAAAATTAATCATTATAAAACCTGAAGTGAAAACCAGGCACCCAGAAAATAACCGACCAACTTAATTGACATAGCCACAGTTCTATACAAATTGTACCACATTCCCGTGCCGTAAGGACGTGGCACAAGTAACAAGGCAAAAAATAGTACATCACATAAAAACTAAAATGTCAATGAATGTCCTTTAAACATGTAAAACTGAATACAAAGTCTGTACATTTGTAAGCACTTTTCTCGAATAAATTTATGTGTTGGTTTAATTTGAATAACATTAATATAAAAATCGTAAGATATAAAATAATAAACCAGCGGAAATAATGAAAACGCCATTTCAACAAAAATGTCACTACTAAAGGCGATCGGGCGTATTTTGCACTCTAAAGGCTAAAGGTTTTTAAAACTAACCCTTTGTCGATGAATTGTTTAAATTTCATCCACATGATCTCCGTTCGATGCTCTATTAGCTCGACATTGTCTTTTCTCAGAATTCATGACTTTTGAGGTCATTTCCGGGGAAACATTGGACCAATCTTGTTGCATAAGTTTCCAGAGACCGTCAAAAGTTGTTGTACGTCTGAAAAAAAAAACTTCTATTTAAAGAAATCAACGCCAAAAAAGTCCATCGGCGAAGCGTTGGGAGACTTGATGGGTATGTCTTGTTATAATTATGATAGTGAATCCCAGCCAGGAGCGTAAGTCTTTGGCGTTTGCCTTGAAGTGTGTGAGGTAACCCCATGAAAAGTCTTCATTGCGTGAATAATCCTCATCTTCAGGACTTGTTTGTGCAAATTTTCACTAATAACTTTGCATACAGTGTTATGAGGCACTTTGCAACGTTTGGCTATTTATCCGTGGAACAAGGAGCTTTCATTTGATGTCAAACCGTCGATTTTTGAAATCAGTGCCATTGTCCGGACTTTGTAAGGCTGGACTTTTGGAGGGCTGAGAAGACCTGCAGCTTTGGCATCTCTTATTTTTTCAGTCCCATTAAGTAAATTGAAGACGCTCTTCCTGCTGATGTCATTTCCGAGTTCCCTAACCTGCTTCAGAATGACCTTTGGGGTCACACCAGCTCTGGAAAGTTCTCGAACGGTTGCTTCACACTCAGCAGTGATTTTTTTCGACATTCTAAACATTTTCAAGCAACTAGAGCACTAAACATAAACTAAAAGAGCTGATTAACTACATATGCTAACATCACGCCTTAACTAGTAACCCAATTAAATTTACACCTATTTGCTTAGAGTGCAAAATACGCCCGATCGCCTTTTGTAATGCAAGCTATACAAAACAGAAAGAAAAATAAGGGTTTGGCAACGCCAGCTGTTGTCTTTGCCTCGCTCTTCAATTGCACTGGATCTTTCTGTAGAAAATGCCAAAACACTTGAGACTCGAGAGTTTCTGGGGTTTGTACTGAGATGGACTCAATGCCTGCAAGTGTAACAGGAATTAACACAAAGCCACTGATAAACATGATTAACAAAACGTAAATATTCCTTCGAGATGGTATCTGAAATAATTGAATTAGTTAAAAATTAAAAGATTTAATTTCTGAACCAATTTATAAACTTTTGTTTGAAATAATGAATTTTGGATCTTACAGGAAAACACGTTGTTTTAGTAGCTTCATTCATCGTTCTGACAAGTCGAACTAGACACTTCATTCGAAAAAAGTTCGAGTGTATGTGCATGATGTACCTTATCAAAATTAATAGTCGGAAAATAAAGTCAAAATAGAGAATGGGATTTACGGGCGTTGTATTTTGTGATGCAAACAACGATGAGTATGACAAAACTGTCCACCATACACAAGTGTAAGCTTTCACTATGGAGAACATAATGCAAATCACCTTGAATCAGCAGAGAAATATTACCTAAAATTTTTGTACTCATTAGGGGCAAAATAAATCCTTGGTATGAATTTTTAATACCTTGGAAATACAGTTGCTAGACAATGCAATGTTTTCAGCTGAATTTACATCTAATCGGCAAGGAAAGAAACCAACAAAATATATAACATTTTGAAATGCAAAAATTATATCAATGTAAGTTCCCATTTTGTTACATGAAAACTTGATTGAACAAATAAAGTCTGCATGTACTGCAGGTTATACAAATACTACAAATCGGTAATTGATTAAAGCTTTTAAGGCAATTTCTTGAAAAGCTAGATGTAGAATATCCACATATTCATAATCCTAGAATATTCTCATATTCTTGTAAAGCCTAGTTCATGGTCATTATCTGTCTCCAGTAATGTCTGCCTACCAATTATCCAATTGTAGACTAGCTATCCTAATGTACACCTACTAAAACTCTCTACTCATCTCTGGGTCTTGTCAGACCACATTCAGCCTCTGAACTGAACACTCAATAAAACCTTGTACATTTACTAAGGCAAAGCTCCCTCGCACCTTCACTCATTCCTCTACCTCATATCATATAGTTACTCGGTCATCCAATACTTCACACTAGATAAACAAGTTTAATCAACCGTAAAGCTTCAATTCTTTAAAGCACGTATTTTCTGCATGAGTTAATCTGTAAATGCGTACAAGATGGACTTAAGTTGCCTAATTATATCGTTTAGAATTATTTACTCGTACGCATTCTGAAAGCGTTTTAGGTAACATTGACGTATAAACTGGAGTAAGAATAGATTATAAAGAGCATTTTTTTCAGAATCTGTCAAAATTTTCTTCACCATCTCAAAAACTCTTCAAACTTTCAGGGCTTATCAGTTGCTGCATAAAAGTAGTAAATTTGAAGTATTAGTTCTAGAGGTTGCCATAATTCGGAAAAAATGCAAAAAATAGGAAATTTTTGAATCGCCTTAGCTGAACCGCCACAACTTTTTAGTGTGTGCACACAAACTAATGAAACTTTGTACGCTGATACACAACTAAATAAGCTATTATTAAACGGAGAATCAAGTTGTTTACTACACTTCATAGAAAACTGCATGCCATTTTATCCAAAATTTCCGTCTTTGGCGCACATATATGTGACTCTCCAGCCTATAACAAGCATTATTTTCCAAATACTTTACAATGGCCAACAACTCATTAGTATGCTCTATTAATTGCCACAAACCGTTTGGAAAAATATTTAAACGTTTTCACAAAATCCGGGTTTGAGTGGAATTCTTAGACGGAAATGCGCTAGTTTATAATTGGAAAATTTTATATTTTTGTTCATTGGAATCAATGAAACAGCACAACGTAGTACCTATAATCAAGCTCATGTTATGCACTTTTGATTGATACCTCACTGGCATATCCAGACCCTCTGAATAAAAAGCTGCATCAATATAGTTAAACCCATGCATATATTGAGTGGTGTTGCGCAACATGTAAATTTCAAATTTATGTAACTTTTTAATAAACTGTCAAAACGCAAAAAATCTTTCGGTTTATTACATAACTTAAAATGCTTTATAATACAGGGTAAAATCCTAAAAAATCCAAACTTTTTCTAAAAAGTCCTTTAAAAATATACGTAGTTTTTTCATGGTTTTTGGAACTTAAACCCGGATTTTGTGAAAACGTTTAAATATTTTTCCAAACGGTTTGTGGCAATTAATAGAGCATACTAATGAGTTGTTGGCCATTGTAAAGTATTTGGAAAATAATGCTTGTTATAGGCTGGAGAGTCACATATATGTGCGCCAAAGACGGAAATTTTGGATAAAATGGCATGCAGTTTTCTATGAAGTGTAGTAAACAACTTGATTCTCCGTTTAATAGTAGCTTATTTAGTCGTGTATCAGCGTACAAAGTTTCATTAATTTGTGTGCACACACTAAAAAGTTGTGGCGGTTCAGCTAAGACGATTCAAAAATTTCCTATTTTTTGCATTTTTTCCGAATTATGGCAACCTCTAGAACTAATACTTCAAATTTACTAGTTTTATGTAGCAACTGATAAGCCCTGAAAGTTTGAAAAGTTTTTGAGATGGTGAAGAAAATTTTGACAGATTCTGAAAAAAAATGCTCAAAGTGTACGTTAATTGAATTGACTCCATGCAATTTTCGTTTTTTAATTTACTAACATGTGTGGATTTTATAGTAAAAAACTATGCGATTAAAAATGAAATCGATTTAATTAAAAATAAGCACGTTATGCAAGTTTTAAACACTAAATCTATAATTCATATATTATTACAGGTTTTAAATGAAGTGTTGGTAAGAAAATACTTAACAATAAAGGTGGAGTGTAGAAGTCAGGCAGAAAAACATGTGGAGAGATCATTAGCATTGTAAAAGAATAAGGCATGTAATTTCTCTGCCGGATAAAATCTTCGGTTTCCCGGAAATTCTAGGCATACTCTCCGAAAAGTCAAAAATTAATCATCACTCTGCAGAAAAATGATTTTTTCCGGGAAATGTATTATTTTTGTCATATTTTTTTAAATTTAACAGTCATTAACATACCAAATATTATATGCAAATTTTTGTTGTACAAAGAAAGTTCAGTCTCTGACTGGATGTCAGAACTAGCACAAGTAAGATGGGTAATTCCGATTCTGATTTAAGTTAAGTAAAGCTCATTGCAGAACGATTAAAGTGGAAAGGAGTGTTAATTTCTGTGAAATATATTTCATTCCATTGGAGAACAAAGGACATACTTCCAAACCTTGTGAAACGATTGATTACTAATGCGCAAATAGCAGTTGCTAGATTTAAAAAGTTGTCAAATAGAGTTGCGTGTTTTTAGTAGCTCTGTGGCTTTAGTGCGTGAAATTTTTTAAAATCATTCTCAGTGATGTTATAGATAGCGAGTTTCATATACATCATATTTAATTTGAAATATATATATCCCTTTGAGTACGGTTGTACTTGTTCTGGTTTTTGGAGTCTTATTTTTCATGTTTGTTGTCGCTTTGGCTGTTGTACAAAATAAATTCGAGATGACATCTGAGAAGATGACAGGTGGATTGGGTACTAAAAGTGGACCAGGTCGTCCGAAGAAGTGTGGATTGAAGAAAGGATTGAGGAAAGACTGATAAACACATTGATTGTAATGTAAATAAAATCACAAAAATACTTCATTTCCCGGAAAAAATCATTTTTCTGCAGAGTGATGATTAATTTTTGACTTTTCGGAGAGTATGCCTAGAATTTCCGGGAAACCAACAATTTTATTCTGACAAATAAAATATTCCCAAAGAATAATTATTCCTTTGCAAAGAAAAGAAGAAACTTCGTATCTTAGATTGTCATTCGAATGTTTTGTTTTTCTTTAACTTCTTTAGAATTTATTTAAGTGAGTTTTGATGTCCTAAATTAGTGTTGCAGGGAAAGTTAGGATCGGATGTCATGCGGGTTTGGTCATTGGCACTACTCAAATATTCTTGCGTTGATTCAGTTTGCAATTCTATTTGCAATTTTTAAGTCTTCAACAACTCTGTGGAACGCTTGTGTTATTAACAACGTTATTTCACACCTTTCGGAAATCCGTCATTATCCATCCATCGTCATAATAAGGTTTGGTGGAGTGTATGCAGATGATAATTACAGGTCCAGTAGTTTTAGCCAGGAAGTTTAATGAAGTTTTAGCCAAAAGGAACGCTATACCAAAGGAAAGAAAGGGTTTAGAGGAATAATATACGCCATCGGTGTACCATGATGTTAATAACCACAGCGACACACCCACTCAAATGTAGTTAAAAGCATTGTGTAATCTAATTGCTTGCCCTAACAATGGAACAATGATTAGATCTACATTCAAATCTATGTTCAACGCAATGGTAAAGTGAGCCTAACTTTACTGAACAAAATAATAAATAGTTAATATTCTTGGAACTAAAATACCTCTGCTAGAGTAAACAAGCTCTGTTGTCAATTGTAATTAAAACTTTAAAAAGTATGAGTAATTGATAATCAAGGCAGAAAGCTATTTTAACATGTACAAAATTGAATAACCATTTTACTAAAGGTAGAAAATAAGAATTCCCAGGACCTGATGATGAAATAAAATTATCGAAACGCGTCGTTCTGGTCAAGGTCAAAGCGGAAGTGTTCTCCTCCACTTTTTTATTCATAATCATCCAACCCATTAAAAAAACGTGTTCTATTTTACTAAAATAATTTTAGATTTGTTTGTTTTCGCTTCTGTTTCTGAGTTTCGTCTTTGCTCAAAGTTTTCTATCCAGGAATAAAATGATGATAGCTTATCAAGCATACAATCAAATAGAAGCGTGGATCTACCCACCTATTACCAATTACGATTTGTGGAAATCACCCTCAAAAACCTTTGGTTTAAATACGTATGGCTGTCCATATTTGGTATTTCTCATGCATACATTTATATACTACTCGTACTGTTTGTGCTAATAACAGTGAGTTTTCAACAATTTGTGTCAAATAAGAATATTGACGTATTGCGGCTAAACCATTCCGCTAAACAGGTTTGTTGTTTAGAAATGTACGAATGTAAACTCTATTTTTATGCAATTGTATATACGTGATTTTAAAATCGTTTACAAAGGTTTTCTCGGCATTAATAGCAGTCGCTGAGGCATCGCACAAGCTGCAAAAAGTGCTAAGTGGATTTATTATTGCATTTCAATGCACAACTCTAGCTACAATTCTAAATCTACCATATTATGTCTTTATGAATCCTAGGATTGATGTCTATGAACACATTACCTTTTACATCAATCTTGTTGTTAGGATATTTTCACTGTGCACAGCAATGCACATCAATTTCAGTGTGAGTACAAGTAAATTCGATTCAATTGATTCGTGGATTTGTGTAAAATTGATTATATTGACTTCTTGTAATGTAGGTGTTAAGGACAATGCAAACTTGTATTAAAAACTGGGGGAAGATTTAGAAAAGCACTCATAAAACTTTGCGGAGTTAGACAAATTATTTATTACACAAGCACAAATTGTTGCCATAAAACAATACGTGAAGAAAATTCACCCATTGGAATTTCTTGCGATCTGTTTACAGTAGACTTGAGGCATTGTCGGTTGGTAAATATTTCACTTATATGTATAAATGCGCTAAGATATGGTATAATTTAAATTAGTTTTAATTCCTTGCTTAACTTATCCTTAAATAGTATTTCCTAGTTGTAGCAGTACGAGCTGTTGTGGGAATTGTTTGTGGGAAAGGGGATGACATTTCTGAATGCGTGAAGTCCGTTATTTAAAGTAGCTTTGCTAATCTCTGCATATGTCATTGTGGATACTTTACATTAAACCACTTACGGATATTATTTACGCAAAAACAAAAAGAAAACCGGCATTGTTTAGTAATTAAGTTATATGTACGTTTACATGTAAGTAAAAGCGTCAGATAAATCAGGTAATGTGACAATATATTCAAAATGTATTTAAAGTTTTGCTTCGTGTTTGAGATAATTAGAATAATAATCATGAATTTCAATTGCTGAAATTACTGTCTTTAATTTAATAAAATAGAAGCTTAAAAGAAAAACAAGCTGTTATGGCCAACTACGCTTCTTTAAAATTATATTAGTTGAACAATATCTATTTTTATTTAAGCGTTGAAACAAATAGCACAATGCTTCTTTACTTTTCTCACTCGTTTTGTATCTTTAGTTTACAATATTTGACTAGTTGTAATTTAGCTGATTATATAGAAATAGTCATCTAATAAATTAGCACTGAGCTATTTCATGCTTGGTAATTTTTAATATTGTTTAAAGTAGGTGGAAGCTACAAAGTATGAATACGCACGTGCCCATTGCCCACGTAGACATGCTTTTAACTGATTAGTTTTTTTGTAAGTAGAAGGATTTCTATTTAATTGTTTAATCACTTGAAATTATTATATTAGCTAAACCCAACACTATATCAAAAGTAGCACAAGTACAAATAGAAACTTATTTCCAGAAAACTTTTAGAAATACAATAAATCAGTATTGTAATATTGACGTTCAATCATGAAGATCAGGTTCTTCTCACTGAAATTTTGTATTTTATGCGTATTATATTTTGTCAAAATAACCCTGGCTTCAAATTCATTTCTTCGTACCCCATTTACATCAACCACTGACTGCCTGGTTCAAGTTATTTACTCTAAAAATGATTCGTCTTATTCAGACTATCTATCTGCTAGTACGATTCAAACCCATACTGAAACACACACTGATCCTGTTTTGTATACCTGGTTAATTTACGACAGCCAACAAATCAGTTTTGCAATTACTGATGAAGAAATTGACCAGGAGTATCCTCTAAACATTACTTACAAATATTTCGTATTTGCAAAAATGCTTTATAGTTCCAAGTTTGTAGCAGTATTGGTTTTTTCTAGAAACTATGATGAAGTCACTTCATCAATTTACAACTCTGGTTTCACATATTCCGTACTGACCCAAGTGTTTATCAACGTCGATAATGTGTCAGTGGATGATCCCGTAATAAACAAAATAGCAACTTACTTATTGACAACTGACACAGAAGAAAGGTTTCAAGCAAGTATATTCTATTTCTCTACAAATCAAGTTCAAATAGGTATTCATTGCTATACGTGTCCAACTCTGGAAGAAAACTTGAAATTCTCAAAGTTTAAAAATATACAGAAATTAACTCAAGAATCAGTGGAGATAAATACTAATGCAAATCTTCATCCAGTACTACCATATGGTGCAAATTGGGGTTACCTAACAGGTTGTGCCATGGTTTCAGACGCCATAAGCAATCGCAAAGTATTTCTGGATAAGATGAGATTTTGTTGGCCTCCGGAGCACATAATCCTAGCGCCTTTACTACAATGTCTAAACTTTTCAGTTCCAAGAACAAAAGCATCTGAAAATGAAACAGTGATGGCTACCTGGTTTCTAAATTTGTACATGGGAGAAAGTCAATCGCAATTTTCAGTTTATTTGGCAAGTCAAGCGTTTCGTTATACTTTTGTACTGTCAAACCAGTTTCAAGTAGTAGCTTACATTCCTATTGAGAAAATTTCGTCGTTTGACTACAGCATTTTCACAACAGTTGAGTGGAATTGTTGGTTGTGTCTTGCGATTGTTATTTTAGTATATTCTAAACTATACGGCAGTTCTTTAAAAGCACTTGACCTTATCTCCGGATTTTTTGGGTTATCCTATTGGAAAGACCACAAGAGAAACATAATTGGCTTTTACTTTCTCTGGATGACAGCCATAAATCTTAGCTACAGTTCCTGCATCTCCAGTGATTCTTTGCGAATATTGGAATTTCCCACGTTAGCATCATTAATTGTCAATGGATTTAGAGCCTGGACACATAAAGGATACAGCATTCACGCAAATTCTTCTAACTATATACAAAATACGCATGGTGGTTTTACTAGTAACTGGCAAAAAATAACTGGTGGTGTGGAGCCAGATAAAATTTGGATTTATGATCCTCAAGTTCCTCGAACATTGCTGAGATATATAGAGAAGGCTACAAAAGGACAACTTGTAAACGTGCAGCCAGATTTTGGATTTTGTTTAGGTGGTAGTTCCATATTTGTAGAAAAGTACGTTTGCAAAACGTACGACATTGCTGACAGTTACAGAGTCTGGTCTCCGATATCTCTGAGGTTTTGGGGAATTTATGCAAATCATTTTTCTGTACATTACGCAAGATGGCTACAGTCCGGGTTTTATATAAGAGTGGATAAATATGTACAGTATTCGATTTGGAAGGAGGGTTTGAGACCTTTACAAATTCGACAACCCAATGGATTTTCCTCAGTCCACGCCATTAGCTTAAGTAGCGGATTGGGCTTGTACTGCCTTATTATTTACATAACGGGATGTGCTATGCTTTTGGTGACTACTATTATTGTTAGGTCTTTTTTAATTTGGAAAGTCAAGCAGTTTTGGTGCAAACTTGTTGTTTATATAATGCTAAGGGTACCAAAATGTGCAAAATTTGACTTATTTAGAACACAATAGACATGTAATTGAAAATTATATTCACCCTGTGTAAAACCTGAAAATGTGTGGTTATAATGTTGTATTAAATAAATCGAATAGAATAGTTGCTTAAGATCTATACTCGTCCATACAATTCGTATTGTCAGTAAACTCCACATCTTTTATAGCATAATACATTTATTCTGGAAGTACATTGTGAAAACTGCACGAACTTTCTATTACGTAAATTACTACAATAAGTCTGTACAGGTATATTTCTAATTACAATGCAGGTTTCATTCTTTATACATTGCTTAAAAACTTTTGCTTTGTCTAATAATTTGCTTCTGCCTCATTCAATAAAACCATAATTTCAACTGTGCCGTTTTTTGTTTCACAGAAATTCTTGACTAACTTTGAACTTAAATTCCCAAAACTGTATGTATTAGTTTTCAACAGACAAAAGTTAATTGCAAACACGTGTTATAATGATTGACTAAAGGAAGTTTAGTGTATAATCAGAGTTTAAGAACACTTTCGTTGATAACTTTTTAGTAGCAGTTTAAAAGCATTTAGCGATATAAAGTAGTTTTAACCATTGTTCACATTTGTAATTTTGTGTCTGGCTTGGAACAAATTT
Source organism: Entomobrya proxima (assembly GCA_029691765.1). Lineage (NCBI taxonomy): Eukaryota > Metazoa > Arthropoda > Collembola > Entomobryomorpha > Entomobryidae > Entomobrya > Entomobrya proxima. Next base: position 39,576,515 of record CM056169.1, on the reverse strand, counting down.
ATGGCGAAGACACCCCACGTGCAGTTACGTACTCTTGTAAGCCTTTTGTATTAAAAATGTGTTCAATGGCGTGTAGACTGTTCCTGTTTCACATTATTATCTAATAGTATGTTATTATCAATTTGTCAGCCTCTGATTACAAAAGAAATTTTCTGGATTTCCTAGTTTGCTCGTTTTTATTAGTTACGTAACACTTTTATTCAAAGAGTCTATTTAAGTTCGTGAGGTTCATATTTATATAGGCTGTCTATCGTTGGGACTAGCACAAAAATTATAAAATTCAGTCAATTAAAATGCTAAAAACAGTTCAAAACAGGAGCAATACTCCAGGTTCGTTAATAATTACATTTATAAATCTTTATTCATATTTGCTAGTTTTTCCTTTCCGCATAGTTTCTAGCTCTGAAAAGAGTTTGGTGGCTTCAACCTCAACATTTAAAAAGGTATTCCAGTATTTCTGCGTAAATAGTGCTTACACTCGTTGATTCGTTATGTTCTTGTACTAATTTTGGTATGTCATAATATTGATTACTGTGTCTTTCTTTCCAGGTCTTGTGTCTTCTTTTCTATGCTGTGATAGCATTTACATTGTTTCTAGAAGTACTTCCTACCTATCGGTGGCTAATGTTATTGAATGGCAATGTAGGACTCTTTATGCAGTTCTTATATACATTAAGTGTTTGTTTAGGACCACCGTCTGTACTGTTGGTCTGTTGGAAAAACTATCACGGCCTTGTAAAATTGTGCAATATGATTGCTTACAAAAACAATGGAACCAACTTTAGAAACTTCATAATAAACGCATCGGTAACAGGAAATTAAATAAAAAGCTAGTTTTTGAGTGCAATATGTGCTAAGTATTTCTACTCATTACCTTATTTTAGATTTGCATTTTTACACTTCTGTTCATGGCTTTTCTATGGGCTCAAGGTTTGCTATCAAAAGCAAGAAACGATACTGCGTACCAAGCGTACAGTCAAATTGAAGCATGGATATTTCAAACAAAATATTATTGGTGGGGACCCCCTGGAAACAGGTTGCGTAAAAGCGGATATAAATACGTGTGGTTTACGATATTTGGAATTCCTCATGCCTAAACTCATTTGCCGCTTTCACTTTTTGTTGTAATTACGCTATGCTTTCGACAGTTCGTAGCTGTTGAGTTTTTGACGTATTGAAGCCGAATTTGTCAGTCACACAGGTTAGTAAAACGAATATCCTTTCAATTGCATATCATTGAAGCTTGGACTAAATACGACTGTTATTTTTTACATAGGTTGTATTTGCGTTTAAATCTATTGTTTTGGCATCAGAGAAGCCACGAAGAGTTCTAAGTAGTTTTGTTATGGCGTTTTTTTATGTGCGTGACAATGTTTGCGCAGTTACCCCATATGCTAATGCATCACAAGTTTGGGATCTATGGCAACATAGTCTTAATCACAACTCTAGCCGCTATGGCTGTTTCGCTATACATGGCAATGCGTATCAACTTTACTGTAAGTAAAATTTAAAGTTAACTTAAACCCAAAAGCAAAAATGAGTTTAATTGAGTTTATTAAATTGTAGGTGCTAGAGGCTATGTATGCATTTATTGAAACTCAAGAAGCAAGTTTTAAAAAACATCCAGACAATTATGTGGAGCTAGGTGAATGTTTTGATGAGCAATTACATATTGTTACTCTGAGACAATACGTCAAACAAAATTCAGGCATTGGAATTTCTTGTCATTTGTTTATAATAAACCAGCAATTCTTCCGGCCGGTAAGTATTTCGAATGTACTTTATTTAGCAGTATTATGGTGCATGTTGTACACCATCCATTTATATAATTTTTACTTTTTTTTACAGATTCTTGGCGTTTCAGCAGGATATGCAATTACCGTTACTCAGATTATGGAGATATTTTATGGAAAACTTTAGTGGCTTTTGTTCAGCAACGAACACAAAGGAAGATGAAAAACCATAGCATTTAAATTTTAAGAAAGGTGTCTAGGCACTTGCATTCATGTTTTTTAAACAGTATACAGAAATTGTAATTTCTTTGGATACTAAATTTTCCTCCTTTATTCCTTTTAAAATACGCTTTAGTTTTCATATTTTTAAATAAAGAATTGCTTCTGTCTAAATTACATCCCTGTAAAAGTTCGCGTTAAGCGTACTGAAGAAACGTTGTGGTCAGAGTTTTTAGGTGGTGCAAATTTTACATACTAATAATAATTAAATTGCATATCATATCGGTTGTGTCTGTAAAAGTGTATTCCTTTGTTTGAGAGAAAGAGAACAAAGAACACATGAATACTAGAAGAATTCGCTATTCATTCAATATACTGAAAAGGATGTCCAATAAAATTACAAGAGGTACGCTATCAATCCAATAAACGGTTTGGTTTAATTTTTATATTTATAAGCAACTGAGTGGACAACTAAAAGAAAATTTTCTGATAACAGAATTTTTCTGTGGTTATTTGTATAACCCTTGAATTTTATATTACATAACAAAAGCATTAAATATTAAATGCACAAATACCTGTTACCGTAATGGTAGAAATAATGAGAATTTACTACCTTTTAAACATGTAGTAATCACTTATGATACACTCAGCTAGGCTTAAAGCGAAATAGATATGCTTCTTGTTTTCTGATATACTTATCTATGGATTTTCATGAGTTTTAGCATAATTGTTTTACGCTTGACTCAACGCTCTAGTAATTTGGCCTTGCTATGCTTGGTAAACCAAGAAAGCTATTCCAAACCCATTCTTTAAACAACAAATAATCTTACTTTCATGTGGAACCAAAAGTTTTGGCAACTAGCAAAATTTCAAAACGTGTGTTGCTATAAACGTATGTAAAAATTTGCCATCTTACTACTCATTTACGTCCAACAACTTTTACATGGCTTTCTTGTGTAGTCATAAAGTTGATTTTTTGAAGTCTGCGTTTGTTTACTTATTTAAAATAAAAATGTTGCATGTAGTAATATTCAAAGTAATTCATACGTACAATTTTGAATATAAAATACTATCAAATTGTACAACCACGATCTGCTGGATGTCATACATACTTATTTCAATGAGAAATCGCCCGAGTTTTTCTAAATGATAATTCGATTGAGCAAATAATTTATGTTAGTTTTTATTCAACACTGCTAGCTGCAAGTTAGTTTAAAAATGAATTCGTTACGTACTAGTTTCATAAGTTATTTTTTATTGAAATTTGTTTTCCTTCTATTTTTCTGTTCTGAAACGTTTGAAATCAACTCTTTGAATTCGTATACAAATGAACTACTACAGCACTGGGAAACATTAAGCATATTCAGAACATGCACTGCTCATATTGCTTCATCAAATTTTCCGGAATCAAGTACTGAAGCACGAGATAAGTTTTGGTCCATTCAGACAGCTTATATTTCCATGTGTGCAAAATTGGGTTATTGTGTAATGCTTGCTACTACAACGCTTATGGCTAATAGTTCAACAAGTACATATATGAAAGATTGCTTATGGTGTATGAAAAGTGAAGAATACGACCAACTTTACGGAATGTACGTAACCACACTGACGCAACAACGGTTTGTGCAAATCTGTAAAGTTTCCATGCCGCTGGTAAGTTATCAACACGAAGAATACATTGAGTTATATGAAACTGATGGTTTGTGGCTTGACGGTCGCCTTCACAATGACGGCGATAGATTTCACCTGACAAGCGTTGACAGGGACTATGTTCTGGTTCCATTTTCTTCTGGTTCAACTTTAAAAATGAGGCTTTTTCCAAGAGCACCTTTTAAGATCATCTTGTTTGACATCAATGAATACGATAAAAGAATCGGATGTCAGTTTGACATGGATACCGCAAATGCAAAATTTATGCCCACGATTGACTATTTAGCCAAAATTATCCCAATGCCTACTGCAAATATTACAGTTAGTGATATTGCTGAAATTGACCAGTTTTGGAATTTGTATACCCGTGCTAATAGTGAGTTTCAGTTACAAAGAAATCACAAAACTAGGCCTACAATACTTACAATTAATGATGTTTGTGTTAAAGATTATAAATCGGAGTTCTGTAATCCTCTAAGAAAGTTGACAGAAGGAATAAAAAACTTTTCCAAAGTTTATTTTAATCTTCCAATTGGCATCAATCAGAACCCAATGGAGTATTTTTCTGGACCAGGATTTCTTCCAACTTTTACTGCACACGGGTCTCGAATTAACTTTAGAGGGTTAAAATACTACGTATGCATTCGAAAATCAAACATGCGATCTGCAAGATTTGAAAACTTTTCATCTCTGGCACAACCTTTGGGAACCACAATCTGGACTTCTATAATCCTGTTTGGTTTATTTGTGTCCATTGCATTGTACGGAACGGGTTATAAGCCTCGGTTGATAGAAGCAATATTGTGGACAGTCAAATCAATATTTTCTGAGGAAGATATTTTATCAAAGAACAAAATCTGTGTCCATTCGGTTTTTGTTGTAACGTTGTGGATATTTTGTGGAATGCTACTACGTAGTTTGTATACATTCTCAATGTACACAAAGCTAACAGAAATTCCCAGGGAAAGCAACCTTCCACGCTCATACCTACAGCTTTTGAGAGAGAAAGAGGAAATCAAATTTATTTTGTCGGATTGTGTGAACAGAATTTTTAGACGCCATGTTTTTCTATATGGCGGGAAACCTTTTAGGCATTCCAGACAAAGCACTCCGGTTTATACCACTATACTAACAACTTTGATGAAAACGAAACTGCCTGTTAAGATCAATACAATGCCTTGGTCAAAAAAGGCACATTTTCTTTTACCCACAGAAAACTTTGCAGTTGTAACAATGGAACCGGATTGCGGAGAAAGCGCATGGAAAACTGTTTTTGCTACTTCTTATGATATAGATGTTTATGATAACAATGAACAGTATTTTCCAGGTGAACCTAGTTTTATTGGATGGCGTGTAAATACATTTATAACTGAGGTTTATGTCCAAAAGATTGCGACACTTTTTGCAAGTGGCATTATGCAGTATCATGAAATGCTAAGCTACACACTACATCAACAAAACACTTTAATACAAAGTAAATCGCACAATGGTATAGACCAAAATATTAATACGTTTACGGCAGCACACTACTTTGTATTTAAAGAGCAAAGAATGCTAATAAGTCCTACTGCTAACGAAAGTGAGCAGTATTTATTGGGAAGCTATTTTAATGGACTAGATTTTCAAAAAGCTTGTGTGAAAGATTTAGTAGTGCTATGGCTAGGGTTGGCGTATTTAGCAGCGGTGACTGTAATCGTTTTTGCCATTGAGCGTGCTTATAGAAAACTACTAGTCTTAAGGTCAGTTTATTTGTGCAAACCATTAGCGTTACATAAATAATTATTAAAACCCATCTATGATGTTAATGATTTGAGTGTACTGTTATTCAAAATAGTATCTTACGCACAACATATTTTTTAATTATATCAATGTTACAACTACTATAGAGTTTGTGTTTCAGTACTTGGTACTTGGCACAGAAGATGATTTAGACCTATAAACACCCTGCTGAATTTGCCTAAAATCTAGCATCACTGATGCTGCATCAGCATGTATATGCATGACCGTGATCTCAGATTTCTACATTCATTGAACTTTATTTCTGGATTATTACCAAATTTAATTTGAGGCAAATCGTATCTAAAATAAAAATTTTAAAGCTAAAAAATTACAAGCATACAAATTATCTTTTAAAGTCAGTTACAAACCTTTTTTGCATCTTCAACAGCCTTGCATGCATTCAACACCCCCCAACCATACAAATTTCTGGTAAAACAGTTACAATTTTTGCTAATAATTCTATCACACAACACATCACTTCTGTCCGGATAAGTCTGCGTTATTAAGAATCGAAGATCGATTCTTTATAATTTCCTGATCCGGCCGTCCGGACGTCCGTCCGTCCGTCCGTCCTAATGCAATTATCTCAGAGATGGCTGGTCCGATTTCCACCAAACTTGGTATACAGACTCTAGTGGAGGTCGGACAGAACCCTATTGAATTTCAGGTCAATAGGTCAACGCCAAAGGTCAGAGGTCACCAACGGTCAAACATTTTTACATAGGACCTATATCATGCGGCACATGATTTTAGGTCCATTTTTGACCAGGATTACGAATCTACAGTCCGTTTGTTAAAATTCGGATTCTAAGGTCCTTAAATCAGGGCCTTATTTTCGAATCCGCTAATTTAATGGATCTATGCTTTGTGACACATGATTATAGGTCCATGTTTTACCAGGATTACGAATTTAAGGTTTGTTTGTTAAAATTTAACTATTTAGGCCCTGAAATCAGGGCCTTAATTTTCGAATCCGCTAATTTAATGGATCTATGCTGTGTGACACATGAGTATAGGTCCGTTTTTTACCAGGATTACGAATCCAAGGTTGGTTTGTTAAAATTCGGATTGTAAGGTCCTTAAATCAGGGCCTTAATTTTCGAATCCGCTAATTTTATGGATCTATGTTGTGTGACACATGATTATATACACACATTTTTGACCGTGATTACGAATCCACGGTCCGTTTGTTATAATTTAACTATTTAGGACCTGATTTTGGGCCTAAATTGTTAAATTTTCCAAATTGGTGAACCTATGCTGTTTGACACATGATTTTAGGTCCATTTTTTACCAGGATTACAAATATGAGGTCCATTTGTTAAAATCCGTTTATCCGCGAGGCCGTAGGCCCCAAATTTCAGCGGGGCCGAAGGCCCCCAAGGCCCGGGAGGTCCCGAAGTCGATTCCTAATTATGTCCATTTGCCAATGGTTTATTGAACTACTTTGTTTCAGCGTTTCCACATCCTTCTCGGCATGTTCCGTCATACTCTCATAGATCATTTTATAGTTCAAATTAGCATTTGGATTTGCACACACAATTAACGCCGCTATGCTACTCCAGCAACGTGAGCAGCAGTATATGCCTTTTCTAATACCAAGGGATACAAATTGTCTGGATGATTAATATTAGCTGCGTTAAAGCCCTGTCCAGGAGCTACAATATCATGTTTGGTATAAATGCACGGTTTATCCTTCCCGGTAGGTATACCAGTACATTTGGAATTTCTTACGATATCAACCGGACAACTTCCTGACAAAACTCCCAAATCTACTAACCTGTCCCAGCAATAGACCATCTTTTAGATCTACATTCAAATATATATTCAATATATATTCAATATATATTCAATGCAATTGTAATGTGAGCTTAGTTTCACCAAATAAAAAAAATAAATCGTTAATATTTTTGAACGTTTTCTATTTTACATTTGTTTATTTTCACTTCTGTTTCTGAGTTTCGTCCTCCGTCAAAATTGTTTATCCCCAAATAAAATAAAGAAAGCTTATCAACCATACAGTCGAGTAAAAGCATGGATCAGCCCACCTTTCACGGCCAATTACTATTTGAGGAGACCAGCCTCAAAACTCTGTTAAACAATAGTTTTACGTACGTATGGCTATCCATATTCGGCATTCCTCATGGCTCATACATACATGTAGATACCACTTGTCTGTTTTTGTGTTAAGGGGTTATCGCATTGTATAGTGTAAATGGACGTTAAGCATGGGCTAATCGAAGCCATTGAGTGCCCGCGAACCTGTTTAGCAAGTAAAAGTTAAATATAATGAGTTTGGGTTATTCTTTTTAAATTTAGCTGTGAAGTACAATAGATTGATTAACGGCGAGTTCGTTAATACCAAGCTCGTCAAATTTGTCAATGTTGCAGTAGGGCAAACTTTGTTTTGAAACTTTTCAAGCACGATTTAGCATGCTATATAATGTTAAAAAATGCTAAATTTGGTACCAACGAATTCGCCGTTAATCAATCTATTGTACTTCACAGCTAAATTTAAAAAGAATAACCCAAACTCATTATATTTAACTTTTACTTGCTAAACAGGTTCGCGAGCACTCAATGGCTTCGATTAGCCCATGCTTAACGTCCATTTACGCTTTACAACGCGATAACCCCTTAATAACTGAGTTTTCAACAGTTTGTGGCAACTGAGATTATTGATATCTTGCGGCAAACCAAGTCCGCTAAACAGGTTTGTAATTTAGAAACATACAGATTTATATTTTTGTGCAATTGTAATAACGGGATTTTAAAATCGTTTACAAAGGTTTTGACGGCATTTATAACTGTCGCTGAGGCATTACCTAAGCTGCAAACACTGCTAAATGGATTCAATATTTCATTTAAATGCATGACTTTTGCCACGATTCTACGTGTACCATATGTGTTTATGAATCCAAAGATTGAAGTCTATGAACACTGAACACGTTACGTTTTACATAGATTTGCTTGTTAGGATATATTTACTTTGAGCAACAATGAACATCAATTTCACTGTGAGCAGAATTAATTGTGCGTCCATGAAAAATTGATTTATATTGACTTATTATTCTTCAGGTGTTAAGAACAATGCAAATTTTTATTAGAAAACTGGAGGACGACTTGAAAAAACATTTGAAAAACTTTGCAGAGCTCGGCAAATTGTGTCATAAACAAGCACTAAGCACATATAGTTGCAATATGACACTACGTGAGAAAAAATTCATCCATTGGAATTTCATGCAATCTGTTTACCGTAGACTTGAAGTATTGTCGGTGGGTAAGTGTCACTTTGATGTATGAGTGCGTTGAAATTTGGTATTATTTAGTTTTAAATCTTTGCGTAACGTATCATTAAATAATATTTCCTAGTTTGCTTTTCTGAGAGCGGGTGAAATTTGTTCTCAAATGTATCTGTAAGATTATTTTTCAAAGATTATTTTATTATTTTCTTCTTCTGAGGTATGCATTTATTGTGGATAGTGTAGAATATGATGCTAGCCATCCTCTAGTCAAATAGTAATTAGTCCTATTCAGTCTAAATTGGTTTATCTGTCGACTGTCTGTTTGTCTAATTATGTTGTTAATAAGTCACGTAGCTCCAGCTATCTCGATGTAAGCTATCTCTAGCTCTTGTCTTTCTGAGATTCACCTCTGACCTTATTCTGCTCTGTAACACTACACAACTCTGCGTATACTTGCTAAGGCAAACAGCCTATGTTAATAAACCTATTCTCAAGTAACCCCTTTGGTTTACTCGCACTTATTTCATATTGCACTCTGGCATCTAAAAACTCTACAGATAGGATAATAAAGGTCGGCCACTTGGGAAAAGTGGAATCCAGAAGAATCATATAATATGAGAATATATTCAAAAAGTGTTCGGAGTTTTGCTTTGTTTCTGAGATATATAGAATATTAATTATGAATTTCAATTGCTAAAATTACCGGCTTTAATTTAATTGAATACAAGCGTAAAAGACAAAAAAGTTGTTACGGTCATCCACGCGTCTTCAAAATTCTATTTATTGAAGAATATCGACTTCTGTTTGGTGAGCTTTGAAAAAATAACACAATACTTGTCCTATTTTTTTGTAGCGTTTTGTAACTTCAATGTATAATATTTGTCTAAGTGTAATTTGGCTTATTACATAAAAGCTTTTCTATCTTTCAGTTACCACTAAGACTAAGCAATTCTGTGCTTGGTAATTTTTTATGTTGTTTAAGGTAGCTAGAAGCTAGATGGTATGTAATACACACGCGCCGACCCGACGTAAGTATGCTTTCAACTGATTACTTTCTTGTATAATAGAAGCTATACCGGATAAATGTTTGTTCACTTAAAACTAGTATTTTGGCTTATAGTTAGTTAAACACCACCAAAAATAACACAAGTACAAATACGAACTGTTTGCATGGAAACCTTACTAGAATTATAATAAATAAGAATTTTACTTTTTACACTAGAATAATGAAGGTCTGGTTGAACTCACGGAGTTTTTGTATATTATGTCTATCATATTTTGTCAGAATAGTTGTGGCTTCAAACGCATTTCTTCGTACCCCATTTACATCCACCACTGACTGTCTGGTTCAACTTATTTATTCTCAAAATGATTCGTCCTATTCCGACTATCTATCTGCTAGCACGATTCAATCCCATACTGAAACACACTATGTTTCTGTTTTGTATACCTGGTTAATTTATGAGAGCCAGCAAATCAACTTTGCGATAACTGAAGAAGAAATTGACCAGGACCAGGAATATCCTCTAAACATTACATACAAATACTTCATATTTGCAAAAATGCTTCATAGTTCCAAGTGTGTAGCAGTATTGGTTTTCTCAAGGAATTACGATGAAGTCATTTCATCAATTTACAATTCAGGTCTTACATACTCCGCGCTAACGCATATATTTATCAACGTTGAAAATGTTTCAGTGGATGATCCCGTAATAAACAATATAGCAACTAACTTATTGACAACTGACACGGAGGAAAAGTTTCAAGCAAGTATATTCTATTTCTCCACATATCAAGCTCAAGTAGGTATTCATTGTTTTACGTGTCCAACTCTGGAAGAAAAAATGAAATTCTCAAAGTTTAAAAACATACAGAAATTAGCCCAAGAATCAGTGGAGATAAATACTAATGCAAATCTTCATCCTGTCTTACCAAGCGGATTGAATTGGAATTACCTAACAGGTTGTGCCATGGTTTCAGATGCTATAACCAACCGTGACGCATTTCTAGACAAGATGAGGTTCTGCTGGCCTCCTGAACACATAGTTTTAGCACCTTTACTACACCATCTAAACTTTTCTGTTCCAAGAACAAAAGCATCTGATAATGAAACAGTGATGGCTACCTGGTTTCTAAATTTGTATATGGGAGAAAGCCAAGGGCTACTTCCAGTTTATTTGGCAAGTCAAGCGTTTCGTTTGTCTTTTGTTATGCCGTACAAAGTTCAGGTAGTAGCTTACATTCCAATTCAAAAAATTTCTTCAGTTGATTACAGCATTTTCACAACAGTTGAGTGGAATTGCTGGTTGTGTCTTGCGATTGTTATTTTAGGATATTCTAAACTATACAGCAGTGCATTAAAAGCACTTGACCTCATCTCCGGATTTTTTGGGTTAAGCTATTGGAAACATCACAAGAGAAATATATAAAATGGCTTTTATTTTCTTTGGATTACCGTTATAAATCTTAGTTACAGTTCATGCATCTCCAGTGATTCTTTGCGAATATTGGAATTTCCCACATTAGCATCATTACTTGTCAAAGGATTTAGAGCTTGGACACATGAAGGATATAACATTAATGCCAATTCTACTACTAGCTTTATACAAAATACGCATGCTTTTTTCAGTAACAACTGGCAAAAAATAACTGGTTTGGACCCAACCAAAATTTGGATTTATGATCCTCAAGTTCCTCAAACATTGCTGGGATATATAGAGAAGGCTTCAAAAAAACAACTTATGAGCTTGCAGTCAGATTTTAGATTTTGCCCAGGTGGTAGTACTATACTTGCAGAAAAGTACGTTTGCAAAACGTATGACATTGCAGACAATTACAGAGTCTGGTCTCCGTTATCACTGAGGTTTTTGGGAATTTATGCAAATCATTTTTCTGTGCATTATGCAAGATGGCTACAGTCCGGGTTTTATTTAAGAGTGGATAAGTATTTACAGTATTCGTTTTGGAAAGAGGACTTGAGACCTTTACAAATTCGACAACCTAATGGATTTTCCTCAGTCCATCCCATAAGTTTAAATAGCGTGTTAGGCTTGTACTGCATTATTATTTACATAACGGGCAGTGCCATACTTTTGGTGACTTCTATTCTTGTTAGGACATACTTGGTTTGGAATGTCAAGCAGATTTGGTACAAGTTTGTCTTTCATATGATATTAAATTTATTACAATGCATAAAATTTATGACATTTAGAACCGAAAAGACTTGATCTTGAAAATAAAGTGCAGTATGTATGAAGTTGTACAAAGACTGCTCATTTTAATGTGAATTATAAATTATGTTGTATATATTGTCGCAAGTAATCGGTTGTTGGCGTTACAGCTATACTTCGACTTTTGCTACTTCACTTCCTTCCTTTACCTTCATATTGTCTTGCACCACAAAAATGCATTTGTATGTAGCGGAAACTTTACTACCTAACAACAAAGTTTTGTATTGGATTCCGCATACACGCTACCGCTTTTTCATCCTTCTTCCTTCGGTTTAATACTTTTTCTCAGAATTCCATTGTTGAGCTTATTCCTGATCGACAGGACTAATTAGATCAAAAAAAGTAGCAAAAACCAAAATATAACTGAAAATATAACAACCGATAACTTGCGACAGCACTAGTAAAAGTTCAAACAAAATGGTTGCTTAGATCTGCAATACTCTACTGATTCTATGATTACGTGCGAGAAATATTTTTTATGCTTAGTACAGTCTACAATATCTTATCAGTTTTGTAATCTTACGATGATTAATAAAATTACATTGAGGAAATTTCAAACCCCAAAAATACAAAACAACTACAGTAATATTTGAAATTTCTAATCACAATGTTTAAGACATATTCTTTAACCTTTTGTAAAGAATCTAACACGCTTAAGATAAAAATTTGGGTTAAATGGTTTTCCCTAAAGTGTAAGGTTTCAACGCAAACATGTTTCATTCTTAAAATTGTTCTGAGTATTGATTATGGGTTTTGTCTTTGTCTAACAGTACGTTTCTTGAATCTGACAAGCATTGTAACTTCGTGACTTCGTTCAGGTTTCGTTTTCTATAAGCAATAATTATCAATTAAAATTTGAGCTCTAAAATTCTGCAATTGTACATATTAGTGTTAGACAGACAACAAATTGAATGCAAGCACGTGCCGTAATGATCCATTCAACAAAACTCCAGTCAGTATTAAAGAACACTTTCGTTGATAATTTTTTTATGTACACGAGTAGAAATTTGAAAGCATTTAACTATATATAGGGTTAGCCAGTGTAATTTTGTATATAGCTTTGAACAAATTAAGCTAGGGCAAGCTCCGTGCAGTTACCTACTCGTGCGAGCCTTTTGTACTCAAATTTATTCAAAGTGGTGTAGGTTGTACCTGGGTTACATTATTGCATAATAATAAATTATAGCCTAGCGTGTCTTCATTTAAAGTTCATTTTCTTTGCAAAAATGAAAAATATAACACAGCGAAAACACATTTTTAAAAAGAAAACTTTTTTGGACTTCCTGATACACTCCACCTCTTCAATTATTACTTTGCACATCTATTTAAATTCGTGAGGTTCATATTTATATAGGCTGTCTATCGTAGGGCAATCCAGAAATCAGTCATCAAAAATGCTAAGAAACGCTGAAAAGAGGAACGTTACTCCAACTTCGTTACTAATAACATTTGTAAATGTTTATTCCCATTTACTAGTTTTTCCTTTTCGTATAGTTTTTGGACCAGAAAATAACTTGGTGGCATCAACTTCAACATTTAGAAAGGTATTTTCCTTGTAATTAGTGCTTACACTTGTTAAGCATTTGTTACCTTTTTTAGTAATTCAAGCTGCATGGTTTGTCTTTTGTTCTAGCTTGTGTGTTTTCTTGTCTATGTAATCATAGCATTTACATTGTTCATGGAAGTCATTCCTACATATCGGTGGCTACTTTTATTAAATGACAATGTAGGACTCTTTTTGCAGTTCCTACATACATTAAGTTTCTCGTTAGGACCACCATTTGTGATGCTAATCTGTTGGAGAAATTACCACGGTCTTGTAGAATTATGCAATATGATTGCTTGCAGAAACAATGGGCCCAGCACGAAAAAGTCTTTGATAAACCCCATGGTAATTAAAAATCAGATAAAGTTTTTAAGCAATTTTATTATTAAAAATGGTTTTTTTTTAAATGATTGCAAATGTGTTTGTTCCAGACATGCATTTTTACACTTTTGTTCATGGCGTTTATATGGGCTCAAGGTTTACTATCCCAAGGAAGAAATGATACTGCATATCAAGCATACAGTCAAATAGAAGCATGGATCTTTCAAAGCAAATATTATTGGTGGAGGCCACCAGGAAACAAATTGCGTAAAAGCGGATATAAATACGTGTGGTTGTCAATATTTGGCATTCCTCATGCCTACACTCATGTTCCGCTTTCACTCTTTGTCGTAATTACGCTATGCTTTCGTCAGTTTGTAGCAGTGGAGTTTTTTGAGGTGTTGAAGCAGAATCAGTCAGTCACACAGGTTGGTAAATGAAAAGCCTGTAAAATGCACCACATTAGTGTTTGCAGTAAATATGACTTTGCTATCTTTTTTTAGGTTGTATTGGCGTTTAAAACTGTTGTTTTAGCTTCTGAAAAGCTAAGGAGAGTTTTAAGTGGCTTTGTTATGACTTTTCTTTTTATGTGTGTGACAATGTTTGCGCAGTTACCTCATATGCTAATGCATCATAAGTTTGGGATTTATGACAACATAGTCTTAATTACAACCTTAACTGCTATGGTTGTTTCTCTATACATGGCAATGCGTATCAACTTTACTGTAAGTGCTAATTAAAGGTCTGCCGCTTTAATACAGATGAATGTAAATGGCTTTATTAAATTGTAGGTGCTGGAGGCCATGTATGCTTTTATTGAGGCTCAAGAGGCAAATTTCAAGAAACATCCAGACAATTTTGTGGAATTAGGTGAATTTTTTGACGAACAATTACATATTGTTGCACTAAGGCAGTATGTCAAACGAAATTCGGCCATTGGAATTTCATGCCATCTGTTTACAATTAACCAGTCATTCTTCAGGTCGGTAAGTAGTTTGCACATAGAAATATATTTATTTCATATTTACCAATATGGTTTATGCGTTCATCCGTTAACCAAGCTTTAACGGTTTTGCAGATTTTCGGAGTTTCAACGGGATATGCAATTATTGTCATTCAAATTATGGAGATATTTTATTAAAAACCTAACGGCTTTGGTTATGCAATGAGCACAATAGCTACCTAAGAACCAATGACATTTAAATATTAGAAAGGGCGTCTAGACACTTTTTCAATTTAAAGAGTCTATTCAGATTATTTTAATTTTAGTGAAGAAGATACTTCCTTTTTCACTATTTTTGAAAACGTTTTATTATTCATTTTTTGAATACTAAACAATTAATTTCTACTTAGGTAACAAGTTTGTCAAATAAGCCTTGCGTGCTGTAGGCAATTTTATTGTGGAACATATTGCACAAGTCTCTAGACTATTCAATCGAGCTTTCTTGTGTTACAGTAAAAACTTGACTCACACACGTGTTTAAATTGAATTACATGTTGCATGGAAATATAATAATTTTTATCCCCAACTTTAAAAAATGCAAATAACCCAAGTTTAAAATGCAAAGAAAATTAATATTCACGCTCTCATGGATGTTTAACATTTGCATACGCGTTAATATACAAATGCTCTAAATGCTTATTTAATCGTACACTTAAGTTGCTTTATGTATTAGTCAACTCTGCTAGTTACATACTGATATCGACTCCGTACGTAAAATTTCCATTTATAATTTTTGTGAATTTATCTGGCCTTCTTTCTGGTTATTCCTAATCTTTTGAGTTCATTGACGCCAATTTTAAGTGAACTTTTGCAGCATTGGACAGCCTTAACGCATTTGGTTCATGTAATTCTCATATTGCTACATCAAATTTTCGGCGACAAAATGACCAAACACTTATATAGGAGTTTTGATTTGGTGCATTCAGACAGACTTACGCATCCATATGTGCACAATTAGGATACTGCGTAAACCTTGTTTTTTGTATGAATATCGTTAATCATTCCAAACAAGGATTTTGTTTCCCCAAATTTATTTCAGCTAGAAATACTGCAAACAGTTTACAATATACGCTGGAAAGTAAATAATGCCACCATTTTGAAGATATTCAGGTAGTCAAAGTAAAAGTTCATTGGCAAGCCTGTAGACTCTCTTTTTTACCGGTAAGCTTAAAAAATATGATATTGACTTACATGAAACAGATAGGTCTTCACATTTATGGCAACAGAATGCACATAACAAGTTTTGCTACGGACTGTATTAATTTCATTTTCTTTCATTGTTTCTGGTCTCACCTCAGTAGTAATGATACTTTGTAGAACACCTTTCAAATAATCTTCTTTGATATCAAAGCAACGCGTTGCATCGATTTACGATCGTTCAATCGTTGCACCATTGCAACGGTTTAAAAAATTATATGTCAGTTTGATGTTTTAAATTGTATTACATTACAAAAGATTGGACTAACAAAGGGCACGCATTTACGCGTGGTCTAGATGGTTCTTACAACAAATTTATATCAATGCATTCTGTAAATAGTTTAGTTAATAATATTGATGAAGTTTACAAATTTTGGAATGCTTATGCAAGTGCCCATCGTCAATTTAAGTTTGAAAGAACTTGAATGGTTAGTGGGCCCAAGTAACGGCTAGATTTATGCAACCTGGATTCTAACTCGGCATGCTGCAATCTTTCTGGAAAGCTAACTTAAGATAAAGAACTTTTCAAAGGTTTTTTTCAATATTTTCTTAAACCGTAACTCAAGAAATCGTTTTTCTGCACCAGGATTTCGTTCAATCATATTATTAATTTTGCTTGAAAACGATATCAAACAATTTAATGCTACAGCAAGTAATATGACTAAAAACTTGGTCTAGCGTTAAACTTTGTTTTTTATCAAATAATTTTTATCCTTTATTAATGGCTCGTGAAAGTTTACAGTTTCCTGAAACTTGGCATACCTTCAACGTTTTTAAAAGAGCGTCTACACCAGCAACTTGGCAAATACTTTGTGTTGTCGAAAACTGCAAATTCAGTTTAAGTCTTTCTAGTTTTTGCAATTTGCTTGCAATAGACGTGAGATCAACGTAGTTTACCTTGGAAGGGATTTTAATTCCAGTTTCAAGGCTTAAAAGATTAGTAAGCTCCAATATAAATCGCAGAAAAGAAAGTGGAATGTATCCATTCCTAAAATGCAATAAACATAAGTTTGGGAAAACTTGTTTCAGTGAATCTTTAAACAAATAACTAGGAAAAACAAAGGGATCGGTTGTCAGTTCTAATAAATTTGGCAAATATAGCAAATGTTTTGAATATTCTGGTGTACTTGGATATGTTGTTGTTATATCTAATAGCTCCAGCTTAGATAAACTCTGATAATAACTGCCAATAAATTTTCTAACTCGCTCAACACCGTCCGTTGCTAATGATGCATTTTTAAGTTCAAGATTATTAACACCATTAACGTTCCAAATTGTTCTTAAGAAATCAAATATTTCCATACACTCCACAAAATTGGCAATTACAAGATCGCTCAAGGGTAAAGTTTCTGTTTTATAAACACTTGTAGCAGTATCAAAACGTTTACAATTACTTTTTACATGGTTTGAAAATTCGATAACTAGCTTGCGTATTTCCTTAATCTTAGTTAAAATGGCATGCAGTGTTTCCAAATTTGTACATTCGCTTATATAAAGTGTTTGAATTCTCCCGGAGATAGACTCTAGTCCAGCCGCCCAGTCAAATGAATCACTTAGATCGATTCGTAGGCTTGTACTGTCGTCGAATGGAACGTCAAATGACGCATTTTCATCAATTTCTTCAGAACTATCGTTTGTTACTGGCTGATATTTCACAGTTATTTGTTCATCTTCTCTGTCTATGAACCAATTCTTGCTTGTTAAAGCAGCTGAGTTTGGCCTCATTACATCTTGCTTGTAATTTGGAGATATTGTTGGTAAGGTTATCTTATCGTGAGAATTGGATTGTGAAAAATGATATGTTACTAACACATATATAATAGATCCCTGAATTAAAAGCACAATTGTAACGATAACTATTGAAATTAACTTAAATTGTTGAAACTTGAATTTTCCAGCTGATTCCGTATTGTTGAGTCTTATAAAGTTGTCCGAAAGAAATGCTTGATTAGCTTCACGCGGTTCTGCTGACGTAGATGATGCTCCTAGACCGACCAACTCAAAGTAGGCAGGAGGTGCATTTCCTCCAGAGTCACTCATTCTAATTCAACTGCTCAGAAGTTTAAAATTAACCAAAATCAAGTAGTTATAAATCCTAAAATTATAAATTTTGTTTCTTACATTTGTGTAATGTGTTTGGCCAACTAGAGTTCTGCCTGTAATTGAATTACAAAATGTAAATGTACTTATTGTGACATTATCCTCCATTGATTGCGTCTATGACAATGGTTGCCTGGAACGTTTCTTGCTGTTTATATACCTATGATGATTTATAGCGTAAATTTAGTGGAGGTGAATTGATGATCGTATGAATCAAAAAACGTGCAAAATATGAGCCAAGCCATGAACGGTAAACTTTGCAAACAAAATATTTAGCATACATGAATTTTTAAAACAAACTTACCTGGCATGGTTGGTTCCATGTTTAACTACTTGGGGCTTAAAATATAGGGACAAGTATTTGTTTATTTTTTATGAGTAACCAGTAACCACCAAAACCTTTTTGTTGTGATCGGAATTAATTTGACCAGTAACTAAGAGGCTTATAGTTTTCTGTGTAATGTTGTTTGAGCATTTACCGTTACATTGAAATATTTGTTGCAGTGCAAAGATCAGCGTTCAGCAAACACTGCTTCAAACTTTTTGTTTGTTTATCTGTATACACACGGAAAAGCATCATGGGAAAAATAATTATTAAAAAATAAATAGGCAAACCGTGAGTTTCCACGAAATATCGACATAAGCAATGCCCACAAGTTTCAAGAGAATGAAAATCTAACTTCCACACTGTGTGCAAGACTGTGTAAACTCAATCCACAAACTAAACACTGCCAAACAATTTCACTGAAATTGCGTCGTACAAAAGCCAATCATCAATCTTCAGAACTCATATTTGCTAAAGCTTGGTCCAGTAAGCAAACAACGATAATACCACTGACTAACTGAATCAACGCAACTCCGAAAAAGATAAGAGTAATATCTTACACAGAATTTCGTTTCACTTTGTTTGTAAAACGACATGTACTTTATATAGCCATGCACAAAAGTTACCAAAAAC
Source organism: Entomobrya proxima (assembly GCA_029691765.1). Taxonomy (NCBI): domain Eukaryota; kingdom Metazoa; phylum Arthropoda; class Collembola; order Entomobryomorpha; family Entomobryidae; genus Entomobrya; species Entomobrya proxima. The sequence goes on along the minus strand of CM056169.1, from coordinate 39,557,534 downwards.
CTAATAGCTAAAATCTCGACAAATAATTTGTTGCCGTTTCCTGTTTACCTTTAAGAAAACTGGAGCACATTGGCAAATACGATTTGCAAATCAAAACGTTCATTTTAGGCGTCGTCCACTAATGACGTCACTTTAAAAAACTGATTTTTCGAGTGACCCACTGACCCCTGTCACTATGTTTTAACATTGTAGGATAGGGTACTCAACATAGTCCGTCACCTTTTAACCCAAGTGACCCACCGACCCCTAAAAGTGATGTCATTAATGGATGACGCCTTATATACGAAGTAATCAATGTAAGTGTTTCCTGCCACTTACTTTAAAGTCCCGTACATAAACCATTTGTCAAGGAAGAGGCATTGATTGTTGACAATTTGTATTCAAACCAACCATAAAGTAAATAGACAGATTACTCCTGAAAACTCTAGCCTGAGTTCAAACAAATTCAGAAACATGTACATTTTATGGCAAAGTCATTTTCTGCGAAATAATTCTGGATTATGGCTTTTCGAAGAGTATGCATCAAAGTGCCATGGAAGTATTTTTTTCCCCAGATAGGAAGTTACATGCCTTTAGGATATGTCTGCAATTCTGCATCATTAAAAATTATGTACTTCAAATTGAAATTTATAGTTAGTCATGGTGTTTTGCAAAGTTTCTTGTCCACTTTCTTGGAAACTTTTCTCGTGTTTTTTCAACTTAACGTTTAGTTCTTTATTAGCTTGATGCTTCTGCCGGAGAGCTATTTAAGATTTTGTGTCCGTCTGTCCGTCAGTTTATCTGTCCGTCTGTCTGTCTATCTATCTGTACAATTTATCTTTTAACCAGGCAAAACGGGTCCTAAACTATAAAAATATATTTTGAAACAGCAAAAATGGGCTCCAAACCAGAGAAACAGGGTTATAATCTGGCAGAAATAGGCTCTGGCTGAACCACTAGTCAATGCCTAATAAAATAATTATTAGCTGACTACTTCCGCAGAGGACCTATTTAAGATATCGTGTGCGTTTGTCCGTCCCTTGGTCTATCCGTCTGTCTGTCCGAACCCTTATGTTTGGACCTAATGGGGTCTAAACCAGTCAATACAGGCTCCAAACCAGCCAAATGGGCCAGTTCATTTCAGCATTTTTCAATGGGTTACCATGGATTTTTATTCTTCTTAAATTCAGGATAAGAAAGTAGCACAAAAACTTTTTACATTCAGACTCCATTGCCTTTTAATCTACGGTATTTCGTTTAACTAGGCAAATTCGAATAACTAAAATCAATGTCATTCAAAAAGGACTATGCAACCTGAGGGCAAAAATTTTGACCTCCCAGCTTATTGCTTTGATAGAGCTTGGAACGCTCTACAATTTTGCACTTTAATTTATGTCCTTATCTCCTAACGTTATCGAGATATGAAGGAGATTGTAATTTAAGCTCCCATAAGGCATTACACACTTTCTTCAAACTCGTGGCTACCCATCTCACTTTTAATTTTTGATGTTTCTTCCCCCAAACGTCGAAGTTGTTGGAGATCAAATTGGAGGTGTTATTTCGGAACAACTTTCTTTTAAATCATTGTAGCTACCACTACACATCTCTGATTTTCAATGTTAACAGCAATTTGAAAAGACAAACTTCTAAATATTCTACCGTAGAAACATCAAGACAAAATGTTTTTATTTATGGAATGGAATGGAAATGGAATGATACCTCTCCAGTCTTTTCTGTCTTATCTCCAGAACAATCGCTTTTAGAATTGCTATTAAATTGAAAATCAAAGGTGGGCATGGGGGT